>VXAA01003898.1:139559-154770 GCA_013399115.1 Anseranas semipalmata | reverse complement strand
TGATTTCATTAAAAAGGGTTATCTCCAGTTTAGGAAAATAACTTCAAAAGGCAATTTGGTTAATTTTGCCAATATGTCAGATAGCTTCAACCCTGCCTCATTTCCAGTACCTGATGAAGGTTCATCAGCCCCGTATATATATTGTTTGCTTCTCTGTTCTTTTTTGGGGTGAACCAACTGGACTCTGTGAGATAAAATCCACCTGCAATTCTGCAGATAGTTTGCTCCTGTGATTTTCCACAACTGGCAGTACAACCAAGATTGCAGCCAGCTACCCTGATAGGCTTACATCCTCAAGCTCTCCCACATATCCTCCAGCCATACCAGCAGGCACGTAACGGAGATTCTTACTGTCATATTACCAAAACAGCACCGTTTTTCTGAACCATCACTGTCATATCATTTCATACAACGAGCCCTGGCCAAATGCCATGCAGTGTGCAAGTGGCCAGTCTGCTGCAGAGAGGAGTTGTTGTGAGGGTCTGCCCTGTTCTGGATGGATATGAGCCAAGCTGAGAACAAGAATTTCTTTTGGGAGGGTGGTCAGATACTGGAAGAGGCATCCTAGAGAGGTGGTTGATGCCCCACGCCTATCGGTGTTCAAGAGGCATTTGGATAATGCCCTTAATAATAAGCTTTAACTTTTGCTTAGCCCTGAAGTGGGCAGGCAGTTGGAGTGGATGATCTTTGAAGGTCCCTTCCAACTGAACTATTCTATTCTATTCTATTCTATTCTATTCTATTCTATTCTATTCTATTCTATTCTATTCAGAACAGACTTCCAGAACTTTTAAACACAGGAACATTAAAATGCCTGGAAGGCTAGATGCAAACATCAACTACTCATAGTTATTGCACCTCTGAAAGGGAAATGAGATGTACACTCAGAAGTGCTTATCTTCCCATTTTGTCCCTGGAATCATAATTTGAAAAATGAGCTCAATACAGCTGCTGAAGTCATAGCTGGCTAAAGGTAGAATGGTATGTTTCTGGAGGCAATAATTACAATTATTGTATATCTAACTTCCTGGGTTATGATCTTGTCATGTACTTAGAATCAGTTTAGTTATCTACTGGGAGCTGGAGCCTCAAGGAAAAAGTCAATACAGGTTCATTTCTGTAATTGCAGCTGGACATCTTTTCTCTGCATTGTTACTGAGCAAATGATTGTCAGTAAGGCTTTGAGCATTGGTGGCATTTCTTTAAGAATAAGGCTGTGGTCTTTTCCTGGACAACTTGTGAAAAAGTGAACTGCATTCTTATAAACCAGGTTCACTAGGATAGATTCATAACAAAGAAGTCCTTATATCGGGCCCAGTCAGCATGGGTTTAGGAAAGGCAGGTCCTGCTTGACGAACCTCATCTCCTTCTATGACCAAGTGACGCGCTTAGTAGATGAGGGAAAGGCTGTGGATGTGGTATACCTTGACTTTAGTAAGGCTTTCGACACCGTTTCCCATGGCATTCTCCTGAAGAAACTGGCTGCTCATGGCTTGGACTGGCGTACGCTTCGATGGGTGAGAAACTGGCTGGGTGGCCAGGCCCAAAGAGTCGTGGTGAATGGAGTTAAATCCAGTTGGAGGCCGGTCACGAGTGGTGTCCCCCAGGGCTCAGTATTAGGGCCAGTTCTCTTCAATATCTTTATCAATGATCTGGATGAGGGGATCGAGTGCACCCTCAGCAAGTTTGCAGATGACACCAAGCTGGGTGCATGTGTTGATCTGCTTGAGGGTAGGAAGGCTCTGCAGGAAGATCTGGATAGGCTGGACCGGTGGGCCGAGGCCAACTGTATGAAGTTCAACAAGGCCAAGTGCCGGGTCCTGCACTTGGGGCACAACAACCCCAAGCAGCGCTACAGGCTGGGGGATGAGTGGCTGGAAAGCTGCCTGGCAGAGAAGGACCTGGGTGTGTTGGTTGATAGTCGGCTGAATATGAGCCAGCAGTGTGCTCAGGTGGCCAAGAAGGCCAACAGCATCCTGGCTTGTATCAGGAACAGTGTGGCCAGCAGGACTAGGGAAGTGATTGTCCCCCTGTACTCGGCTCTGGTGAGGCCGCACCTCGAGTCCTGTGTTCAGTTTTGGGCCCCTCACTACAGGAAGGACATCGAGGTGCTGGAGCGGGTCCAGAGAAGAGCAACGAAGCTGGTGAGGGGTCTGGAGAACAAGTCCTACGAGGAGCGGCTGAGGGAGCTGGGGTTGTTTAGTCTGGAGAAGAGGAGGCTCAGGGGCGACCTGATCGCTCTCTACAGGTACCTTAAAGGAGGCTGTAGCGAGGTGGAGATTGGTCTCTTCTCCTATGTGTCAAGCGATAGGACGAGGGGGAGTGGGCTGAAGTTGCGCCAGGGGAGGTTTAGGTTCGATATTAGGAAAAATTTCTTTACTGAAAGGGTTGTGAGCCATTGGAACAGGCTGCCCAGGGAAGTGGTCGAGTCACCATCCCTGGATGTATTTAAAAGATGTTTGGATGCAGAGCTTGGAGACATGGTTTAGTGGAGGGATTGTTAGTGTTAGGTCTTAGGTTGGACTAGGTGATCTTGAAGGTCTCTTCCAACCAAAAGATTCTGTGATTCTGTGATTCTATGTACAGTCCTGCTGATGGAATAGGAGCCCCAAAGAATAAATAATGAAGAAGAATTCCAAAGGAATGAGTGATTTAGCCTGATAAAGAGGAAAAAAAAAAGTTGTATAGAGGGACCAAAGGTGCAAACTTTTGTGTATAACGAAAAAATTAAATGCTTGGTAAAGGAGACAGTGTGTGGTGATCAGAGGTGAAGAAGGATTTGGGAGCCACAACCATTGTGGAAAAGGTATTGTGCAAAAGTTCCAAAGCAAGGATAAGGAGTCAGAACTTGCATGAGAATTAAACAAGGAACTACAAAAAAGAATTACAGAAGATTCTGATGTTATGGAAATATTATAAAAGTGAATTAAGAGTTAAATATATGTAGATTAGTGCACAAAAGAGAAAGCTGATAAAGAAAGAAGGGCCAGTTTGGAACATCCAAAGAAGAGTAAAAGGAAGGAAGGGCTGGATTCCTATGACATGATTTGTCAGGAGGGAAGTAAAACCGTGAACGTGTGAGGAAAGCAACAAGAAGGAATAGTTTTGGCTGTGCAGTGTAGTTTCAGTGATTGGTGAAAGGAAGGAAGAGATATTGAAAATATAGCTAGATCGCCTGAAGTTCAATTTTAGAGTTTCTATTTTAATGATTTGGAAAAAAAAAAATAGAAAGGTAATCCGAGGAGAGAATAATATGAATCCTGATTAAAGGCAGAGTGATGATAGAAGTCAAGTTGACAGAAGACAGCGTATGAATGCAAAACTCATTATTTTCTGAGTTACCCCTCCTGCTTTGTACATACAAAACGTAAAAGTAGTTTTAACTGCATGAACAGATAGTCTGAGGAGTTTGTCCTATTGCAGCTATGAATCTAGAGTATCAGACCAAAAATCATCAAAATTATCTACACATTTAAAGCGATTTTGTTCCTCCTAGACATAACAACTGCTATGCATTTTTTTAAAATACATTTCTAACAAATCAGGAAATGGCATGGCATCATTGCAGATGAAGACTTCGGCAACCAGTCCACAGTTTTGTCAGCTCCATGATAGATTAATGTAGCTTCTGAAAATGACTGACGTACATAGGGAGATATCATCCTAGGAAAGAGCAGGAAGTCAGTTCTGCAATGTAAGTCCTTTCCAGTCACTGTGGGATTGTTCTCATCTACTGCTCTATCATTGCTCTATTTTATTTCAGGAGTGAGTAAAGCAGTGGATGAATTGATTCCTACATGGACTGTGAATTTAGTGCTTTGGGAAACTTCAAAAAGTGGAAACATCTAAATAAAAATAATTATGATTTTTGCTATTAAAAGAACAATTAAAAGGATGTGTTCCACCATCTGGGAATGCCTTCTGGTGAATTACTCATGACCACCTACAGCAGACGGTCCGAATGTCTATTCCCAGCTTCTGTTTTCTTTCCGATTTAGTCCCTGCCAGTGCATATTTCTAGCTTATCAATTCTCCAAAATGTAAAATGAAGCCTCTTAAAATTCTTGATACTTCTCCTCCACAACAGCTGATAAGCTGAAGCTGTTGAGACAAAGATCAGGACAAATGGTTGCCTTTTCAGGGGAAGATCTGCCCTGCAGATCGCTGTTTTATGTCTATGTTTTTACATCAGCACTTTGGTAATGATCAGAGAAAACTACTGATTTGCCTTGGGCAAATGACATAATCCAAAATAATTTGGGAGGGATATTTTCTCAGCACAGACTCCTTAGAGTGCAGAGCACTTGAAGGGCTGCGTTTTCATTGTCATTCCATTAGCGCGAACAGAAGCTGTACTTGTAACTCCCTGTGTAATTCGAGAAACTTCAGTAAGAACTGTAAACAACCTGTCAAGTCTTCCTGACTTTTGAGAAATCTTTTATTCAGCTCGGTGAGGTTTTACTTCACAATCTCAGCTGCTCATTTTTCTTTTTGCTAAAAGTGTACGGGGTTATTTTTCTGTAAATAAAATTGGAAAGGCCAATTTTCTTCTGACTAAGCTTGATTAACTTTTTGTCTCTACCCTAGTAAAATTGATTTTCTGTACAGAAAGGTTTAACAAATGATATTAATTTAAATACACTCAAAGCCATGATGTTTATTAAAGATACAGCAAATGTGCCTCTCAGTTTGCAAGATGTAACTACTTAATCTCGCAGTTCTCTGCTGGACTGCATGCCAAAAGCGAATATATGCTCTGTGAATTCCGTAGAATGTGTAATATTTATTTCCCATTATTCATTATGATTGTAGTTAATGTCAAAACAGAAGCATAGAGGTATTTGTAGGAAGATGGAGAGATCCTGGTGAGAAGTCAATGTGTGGTACAGTCTGTGCCTAGAATGTGCCAGCACAGCTGACAGGAGTGAGGGGATAATCATGGGCTGGCACAGGTCTCGGCTGGGGACCCCTTTCCTTGCTGAACATTTCTTTTCTCTACAAATCGCTACGGGAAGTCTGTTCCAGGCCTCTCTGACCCTTTGCAGATATTTGAAATGAACATTTGCTGCTGAAGAGAGGATGTATCCCAGCAAGGTGAGGAAAAATGAATATTTATCTTGTGCAAAAGCTCCAAACAACCCTTATGACTCGGAGAAGAGTTGGAGAGCTAAAAGACAGAAAAGGTGTTTTTAGTATAAGATGAGGTTACACTCATTCCATTAGTGGCTGAAAAATATTATCAAACCAATGTTCATACCCATCCTGCTAGACACTTGACATTGCCATCTTGCGGGGGGGATATTTTGGATTAGTTTTGGCTACTTAAGGCCTTAAGCAATTTCACAGAGTCTTTTTTGCTGAGGGTGTGGGGGTCTTTTTCTTTTCAAAAGGTTGGTTTGGGCTCGCAAAGTGAAACTTGAACTGTTTGTGTATTAGTATGTTAAAGAGATTACATTGTGTTATGCAGAGGATGAATACCATGAATACCTGGCTAAGAAAAAAAAAAAAAAAAAAAGAAACATCATGGAAATCTCAAGTTATGGCTCAGCCAGAGCTGGATCTGTGACTATGATTCAGTCATATTTCTATTTATTCTTTCATTTTAGTAGGATTCAGTTTGATGGAATTTCAGTACTTCCTAGTTTCGAGGTTGCACCTGTAAGCTTTCCTTTATCAGTGAAAACTGACATTTTTTATTTTCTTTTTGAAATAGCAGTTTGAAGCTATATTGTTTGCAATAAAGGGCTCCTGCTTTCTTTTCCGGAGATAGCTAGAGACCACTACCCTAGGGAGTGACCCCTGTGTTTATAGTAAAGTACTTTGGTATCCTGAAATACAACTTGATGTGTAAGAATTTTGGTTTCTGTTACCATTAAGTCAGAAGCTTGACAGTTTCACACTTCTACTACTTCTGCTTGTTGTTGCTGCTAAAAAAAAAAAAAAATAGATGAAATGTGACAAATTTCACACTCAGAGAAGGCTGGACAAAGCCTTGCCTCGGGATTTGTAAATTCTCACACAGAAATGTCAACATATTTTAAAAAGTTTCCATTGTGGAGACTTTGTTTCTTGTCTAACATGGTCAGAAAACAAATCACATTGTACACAAATATTTCTTACCTAGTGGAAATGCAGTAAGCTCACCAAAATCAGGAGTGACTGTGATTTTATCCATTAAAGAAGATTAGCTCACCAGGGTAGAAACTGTTCTTTAATGCAGAGCTGTATGATGTGCACCTGAAGGTAGATAGTACTAATTAACCACATTTAGGTGAGAGTTGATTAATGAAAGGAATCTACTTTGAGTCAACTGGTTCTAAGGACATTTTAGACAAGAGCAATGAGATCCTGTGGAATCTCTGCAATCCACTTAGTCTTAAAAGAAGTTAAGAAATTTTCCTGAATAGAGCTGCAGTAACATTTATATCATGCTGAAATTTAGCTCTGCTCAGTAACTTCAATTATTATTATTTATATTACAGCAGTAAATATTACATATTTATATTACAGCAGGACTCTAGTTATAGATCACCACTGCAGTGGGGTGAAAATGTACAAACCAGGGCTAACTCTGCATACAGGTAACAGGGTGGCAAAGTGAAAAGGCTAACTTAGCCTCCTTTCATATATTATGAAGCGTTTTGCTCTGGCCTTCAGATCCCTGGTGCCAAGGCAGCTCTAATGCTGCTGCAACCAATTGAAAGGTCAGGTTGGAAGTTATGATCCTGTATTTCACAAAAGTGGAAGGTAGGATCTAAGAAGGAGAGTATTGAATTCTCAGGTTATTGAAGAACAACGAAATAGTTAATTCTGTCTGCACCCTACATCAAAGTTCTATAGGGCACAAAACTTTTGCAAATTCAGAATTCCCTGAACCCTCACTGGCTACTTCTAGGCACTGTGTCACCACTCTTCAGCGTGTAAAATTGTCTTTCTTTACTACACAAAGTCACAATGAGCTTTATCTGATATCGGAATACACAAATGCCTGACAGAATATACCTTATTAATGAAAGAGTGACTGTCCATTCCAATCTCAGGAACCCAGAACATGATATTGAATGAATATGATAATACCACACAACTCTTTTCATTAAATGGTACTTTTAGATTTTTCTTATCTATAAGATCTTTAGACTTGAATTACTGTGATTTGCCATATTTTTCCTCTTTATGAGAAAAAGCATAGCATCAAGGAGAACAATATTCTTTAAAGAATGGGAAGCTGTAACAAGACTTCTTATAATTCAAGTCACTTATTTTAGTTTTTATATATGCATAACTCTCATTAAAATAGTTCTCGTGCAAAAAGCATAAGCAATTTTGGTTTCACAGCCTACAATTTCTATTTCATAGGTTGGTTTATTATATATACACACATATTTATATATTCATACACTTATATATTCCACACTACAAGGACACATTGAATTTAACCAGGTGAATCAAGAGCTAAAATGGGAAGAAATGAAAACTAGGAGAAGAAAAGGAAAAAAGGAAGCAAAGAGAAAATGTAACTATGTGTGATATCTCAGTGACATTCCCAAATTCATTTGTGCAAGCCTTTACTTCCAAATTGCAGATTAAGCAAGTGTTCAATGACGAGAGCAGAGTGATAGTTTGTATTTGAGGAGAAAGAGTGCAGATTGAAAAAGAAATTGTGCTCATCTATATGTGCAACACAATTTGTATGCAGCTATACATACTTGGTAGAAAAGGACATTTTGATGAATCTATGCATGAAGCTGCTCACATTTAGCAAATGTAGAGAAAGATTTAATCCTCAGACTAAACTGTTCCAACAGAGAGCAGTCCAGTACTCAGAAATTATATTCATCTATAAATGTGCACTCACATGTGCTTTACCCAACAAAATGAAGGTACTGCTAGTTCTGACCACATTTAGGATTTGTCCTACAGCACTACTGTGCATGTTAATTATCAAGAATACTGCAGTTGTTTAACTCAATATTAATTACCTGCACAATAATTAGCATTGTAGTTTGTGAAAAAAAAAAAAAAAAGACAAAAAACAAAGCACTTTTTGAGTCTAGTGTTGCAGTTTATACAAATTTTAAACATTACATCTGTGGCAACTTAGGAAATTCTGTAATGTGAATAGGTCACTAATGCCATTTCAGTTTTCCAAATTGCTGTATCTTGGGATACTCCAGCAAGTGGAGTATCCCCAGCAGTAAGATGTCAGTCCTGGGCCCCCAAGATCAGGGTGCTGAAGATGATGGAGATCAACTTGCCAGGAAGGAAGTTCGAAGTGCTAGGATTCCTCCACCTAACCCTCTGCCTCTGGAGGTAGCAGCTGGACACAAACGCAAGGTTCATAGAGATACAGAGAGGGCAGGCAAGGACATATTTTCCTTATAGATGGATCTTATTTAAATGTGGGAACTGTGTAGGGAAAAGGAAACTGATTCCACGCAAAAGCAGTGCTCCTGTGGTGAAGACATACGCACAGCTGTAGGAGGGCCATATGCTCCTTTTTAAGCAGGGGTCATAAACCTCAGAGCATGGATATGTTGTTGGTTGTAGCAGTGGCTGTTCCTAACTTTGTGCGTACACAGGGAGGAACTATGCATTTTTGTACAGTGTTTGTGTAATATTCTGTAGCAGCTGCGTAAGACAAACCCTATGGGGTACCCTTTGGGAATACATACCCTGTAAAAATGTCGCCCAGGTTTGAAGAACTTGATCAAGAAACCACATTTGTGAAAGTGCATACTGGTGCTATTTTCAGTCTGTATGTTTCTTAATGATTTTTAAACAGAAAGGATTATTTTCAGAACCTTTATGAACTCTTCATAACTCTGTAATGCAATTATGCTGTGTCTTTGAAGAAGTGAACTGTAAACCATAGTTCTTCCAAGATTTCAGCTCTAGAAAACTATATTTAAACTAAGAATTTAGGAGGGTGCTTCAGCCACCTGACTGTGTTGGTTAGATATCTCCTTAGCAGAATGTAAACTGAATATATGCACTCAGAACTGCAGAGGGATGGAAAAAAAGACTATTTCCCATATAAGATACTCCATTTTAAATTCATGTGCACAACTGGTATTTGCACAGTACTCTCTTCATTCCAATTTTAATAGTATATTGTAAATGCTATCATTAATATTAAACCTGGTGTTAATATTAATGGCCTGCTGTTTTCAAAAACTACCACATCGAAAACACTCTAGCAATACTCTTTAACATTTCTGTCACTCCAGAAGAGGAAATGCCATGAAGGCTTCAAACACATAACAATAAACCTCACTTTAAACCTGAATTACGAATTTCTGTGTGCAAAGATAAAGTATAATTTGTGTGATGGGCAACCTGCGAGTCAGTTCTGGGGGGGCTTTAAAGATTTTCTATAACAATCACCAATATTAATTCACTATTACAAGTTACTAATACTGACAATTATCTTATAAAAGGTCTAAGGGTACTGTGATGATTGTACTTAGCTGAATCTGGAGCTTTAAAGTTATAAGATGTTTTATAGTCCTCTGTACGAGGTTGCCATGTTTTGTAGTCTAATGGTGCTCTATGAACAATTCCAGTTATACATTAAGCTATATTAATGTTTCTGTGTATTTCTGACTTGCATAGGATATGTCTATGTGAAGAACTTAATCTCCTTATGAACTCCAAAGAGACTATTCAAGTGCCTTGCATCCACACAAGGTCTCCAGTTTGGTTTAAGGTCTTTAGTGCTCCCACTCATTTTTGTTGCTAAATTCATCCTTGGAGTCCTGGGCAGTGATGTAAACTGCTTTTAAACATGTACTAATAAAAGTTTTCCTGCTGTGAGCTTTATCCCAGAAGTCTTTTGAAGTCATTGGGAGCTGTATCAGAAGCTTCAATGAGAAGAGACTTCATGTATTTTGTATTGTCAAATTCACTTTCATTGGCATGGGATTTTGCTAAAGCTAACCCTTGAAAGTTCCTGGGAGAAAAGACAAACAAAATTGCTTTCAGATTTACTTTGCAGAGTTAAGTCAGAGACCTCTCATGTTGTGATATATCAGCTCTTTTTTAGCACACAAAGGAGAAACTTTTCTAGACATTATACTACATTACAAACATTGCTAAGACAGATTTAGTTGAAAATTAATATTTATAAGGTATTCAGAGTTACAAATAGAAAGTTGCAGAGAGAAATGAGGCCTCGACTGAATGAGAAAATATGAACATGAATCTGTATGAAACGCACTAGGACAGTTCTTATGTGGTCATGTGAGACACATATAAGACATTATAAAGCAGGAAATGGATAGTTAATTTTTCATTAAGCAGGTGCGAACATCCCATTTTCAATCAATCTTTTTGCTTTTGGCTAAAAAGCAGAGTTACAGGTTATTATAAAAAAGAAATTAGCAGCCAGTATCCTATTCAAAGTATGACTGAAATAGCAGACACAAAACAGTGAAGATATTTGCAAAACTTAAAGAAAAATAATATTTGCATTTAAAACAATAGAGATACTTCTGTGTTTTCAAGAGGATTCTTTTTAAATATACAAAATATATTTAAAAAATGTTTTTCACTTCAAAAGTGATCTTCACAATTATCTTCAAAGATTCAGAAATCAAGAAGCAGTGTAATGGAAGACTGCATTTGAGGTCACAAGCTTGATTTGTTCAGGCACTGCTACTTGTTGCCAGCTTATTCAGGATAAAATATGACATTTTGAAATCTATTTGCAGATGAAAACATAACATTGACAAGCACAACATTTAGGCAAAACTTATAATAGTTATCTGTGGAAGCGTGTCATGCCTTCAGCTGGTTAGGGATCCCAAGAAAAGAATTGGAGGCAAGGCTGTCTTGGTCTTGCATGATGCCTGGCACATGCCCACACTATGACTGTTACTTGAATTTACAGAGCAGAAGCTAAGCAGAAGCTTTCCTGCAAGATTAGTCCAGGTCACAGCCTTTATCCCTTCCACATACTGGCATAATTTTAACTTTCTTCCTATAGGGCAACATATCTTTCTAAAGTTCAGCATTAATGATCCAGAAAACTCCTCAACAGCTTTAAAGTTGTAGGCTATAAATTATCATAGGGATCTGTGTATTTTCGTGCATTTAGTAGCTGTTTTTAAGGTGACTGACTAAGAAGGAAAAAAGACATGGCCAATGTGAAGTTAGTGGTTATGTACACTCCGTAGCTCAATGTGCCTCTGTTGACTGCAGAACTGTAGCTAGAAACAAAGCCTCCCACATGTTCCTTGCCCATTCTTTGAAGCTCCTGTTCCTTGTAGCAGGGAAGGAAACTCCCCAAAAATACATATTGCCATCTTTCCACAAGCAGCTGGTTGATTCCCTCCCTTATAAATCGTATGTGTCAGTATGCTTCAAGTAGTCAGCTGTTAAAAATTGAAACAGCAAGCAAGCAGATAAAGCTATAACATTCACTGTTTCTCTGTTTAGGAAGAACAGAAAATCTTTATTGTCAGGCATGCATGACTGCAGTTATTTATCAAGCTAATTCAGAAATGCTGAAAGTACTCCTAAGAAATGTCTACATAGCAGTTCTCCGATGAGGAACTGTTGAGTAGAACTAATTAGAAAGGAAAAATGTTTTCCAAAATGTTTCCAAGTTCAAATGTTTGTATGATTTTGTTAAATATGGGAATGGAACTAAGGATTTTTGAATTATTTTATGGAGTATGAGAAAGACCTCACTCTTAAGACCAACTCTTAAGGGAATAAGTTGCCAGAATATGGTCTACATGAGTAGCAACTGAAATGTTTCCTATTCACAAACAGTGTAAAATTTCTGTACTTCAAACAACTTCAAAGGAATATACGAATTAGGTTTTTCATATTGTTCCTCCAGGAAAGCTGTTGGATCCTGCTCCTTTCTCTCCATAGTTCAAACTGATGAATATTTTGAAGGTGCAGATGTTGTTGCACGTTGGTCACATATCAATATATAAATTTTTATATTCCTCTAGTCATTTCCTAAATTAGCTTGCTTTGAAGAATCTATTAGTATTAGCTTGAAAATAGTCTAGGACCTAAAGTCATAAAAGAGTTTTCTAACATGACATCCTAACAATTTGGAGGTTAACTACTTCCCTAGATGATCCAATGCTTTAATCTTCATGAAACAACCAAAGGAGACTGAGCATGTATAATCCTGGTACCCAGTTTATGCAGCAACATATAAAGCGCTCATGTTTGAAATAGAAATATTTATGATTAAGAATGAGGGAATAAAAGTATCTCTGTCCCTTGATATTAGCATGAAAAGAGATTTCCTAAAGCAAAGATTATACTGTGGTGTGAGCCATTTTGATTATCTTAGACATATGGTCATTATAATCTTCTATTAAATGTCTTTATACTATAATTCAACTGTATAGACTAGGAGCACTAATTCCAAGGATTTTTCCAGAGTGCAGTATAATATACTTATTTACATAAAAAAATCAATATTTATATACACTGATGGAACAACAACATGACTTGGTTTTCTAACTAAAGATGGCACATATCATTTTGACAGACGCAGCTGAGACAGTTGAGTTTATGTTTCTAAAAAAAGTATTCATTTTGTACTTTTTTTTAGCATACTGGCAAGGGAATCGCTAATGAAGATAAAAATGATAAGGGTGGGATGTGTAACAGACAGGTGGTTCTGTAGAAATTAGGAAAAGATACGAAGTTCAGGTTTATTTTCCAGTACTATGCTGAACATTGTCAGTGTTACTATTTAAAAAGAAATGAGATGCACAGTGTGCTGTAAGAAAGCAAGGTTTTTATTTCTAGAAGTTACAAACCATATCACAGAATTTTCTAATTTGCAGGATGTAATTAGAGTACAGACCTGATCTGATAAGTGACTTCAAAAAGTTTTACAAATACGTTTGTATAGCTATTAAAGCTATCACTTTGATTCCTTGATGAAGCTATTACAGCAAATCACTACATTTTGATTATTTAATTTTGATAAAGGCATATTTTTAAAAGCCAAAGATATAAATATCTTAAAATTTTGATCTTATCTTGTGTTGCTGTAGCTAAATCTGTTAAAAGTATTGCAGAAATATAATGGAGAATTACATGGTGTTTTCTCCACTCATATGGATCTAACTTCTTATAACATAACAAGATGAATTTACTCTGTTAAGGATCACTTATCTCGTTTGTGCTGGTGTAAATCCAGAGATCTTAAGGCTTTCACTGGGTTGTGTTGGATTCATAATAAACAAAAATGGAATTGCAATTTTTCCTGCTGTCACCAGTTAGAACTTCAACAGAACAACAAATTAAAAGAGGAAATCTGGCTTAGATTCATAAAAGAAGAAGGATTTTAAGGAAGTAACATGTAGATAAAAATAGTAACAGTTCTGATACTGCACCAGGTTCCATGTCATGTTGGATTACGTCACCCAGGCTGTTTAAGACTGCATGAATCAGGCATGATTCAATTTGACATTCTTTGATATTACTTGACACGGTCACCACAACCTAATGAGTCACATAAGTCACTAGAAAATACACTCACATAGTTCCAGAAGATTGCGACTATGTATTTTATATTCATGTGTTTGTTTTGCAAGTGTCAAAGGACACAAACAATTTGAAATTCTGAATGAACACACAAGTTCGTCTGATTTGAATTGATTCTCCATATGAAATTTCAGACACGACAAAATCAACAGCCCCTAGTCAGCAGCATAGTGAAAAGATTCTGTATTATGTCCTAATTGGTTATTAAATTATAATTTCAAAGGCTCCTTTATGACTTTCATGCCTAAATTCATAGGTAAATTAATAAGACTTTAGTTTCCACTTCTCTTAAATAGTCTTAAAACTTTACTCGTATTCAAACAGCAGTTTGTTTGTTTGTTTTTTTTTGACAAAATGAGAAAAAGCTAAATTGTTTTTCTCTAGTATTATCTCAAAGGGCAATAAATCAATCACCTGAATAATTTAAAATAAGATTTCTTTTAAATGATCTACTCAAGTTGAATCGCAGCTCAGGAATTACAGGATGACAGTCTATCACTTCTTCTGCTTTGCATCAGAAGAGATATGATCTTAATAACAATTCTGGTCCTAACATCTGTGGTAGAAATCTTGTCTTCACTCAAAGCAGCAAAAGTATTGTCATTCAGGCAGACAAGGGTTTCAGCTTGTCAATCTATGAGCCCTGCCAAGACAGCATTTGTCAGTCTTTCATTTAGCACATTGCCATTTTATCACTTTGTGGAAGTGATTCTTTACCAGTTTGAATGTGTACATACTGATTATAAAGTTGAGTGACCAGCTGCAAAGTAAAATAGCATTGCTCACACCTTTTTTCTGTGGATGCAAATAATTATACCTCCTGTAAAACAGTGCAGAGTCAGAACTTTTATTCTCTTCCTAAGCAGAGTTTTGTGTGTGTGCCACGTGTTCTGTATACCTGTTTTGGAACTAGAACTTTTTCCTCTTTTGCCTCACCAGAAAGAGGACTTCTTTCAGGAACATTGCATTATGAGAGAAAAGGATTTTTAGCCCAGCTTTTTCTGTTTGCCATTCTAGAAACACATATCCAAAGAGACGCAGAACAGCTGCTTTATTCTGTAGCAAACCAAAGTCTTTTAAATGCATTAAATGTCCTCTAAAATGTAGAAACAATGCTATGTGTGCACTTGTGTGTGTATTATTGTAACAAAAAAAAAAAAGATATTTCATTCATAATGAGTAGTTACATTTTTTTGTGGGTTACATTTTGTATTGTGGGTTAGAAACTGGCTGGGTGGCCGGGCCCAAAAGTCGTGGTTAATGGAGTCAAGTCCAGTTGGAGGCCGGTCACTAGTGGCGTCCCCCAGGGCTCAGTACTGGCTCAGTACTGGGGCCGGTGCTCTTTAATATCTTTATAGATGATCTGGACGAGGGGATCGAGTGTACCCTCAGTAAGTTTGCAGACGACACCAAGTTAGGTGCATGTGTCGATCTGCTCGAGGGTAGGAAGGCTCTGCAGGAGGATTTGGATAGGCTGGACCGATGGGCTGAGGCCAACTGTATGAAGTTTAACAAGGCCAAGTGCCGGGTCCTGCACCTGGGGCACAACAACCCCAGGCAGAGCTACAGGCTGGGGGATGAGTGGCTAGAAAGCTGCCTGGCAGAGAAGGACCTGGGTGTGCTGGTTGACAGTCGGCTGAATATGAGCCAGCAGTGTGCTCAGGTGGCCAAGAAGGCCAACGGCATC
>VXAA01003898.1:74598-139208 GCA_013399115.1 Anseranas semipalmata | reverse complement strand
AGAGTTAGGTCAGAGGTTGGACTAGGTGATCTTGGAGGTCTCTTCCAACCTGAACAATTCTGTGATTCTGTGATTCTGTGATTTATTAGCACATCAGCTATTTATTGTGGGCACTTACCTATTTCTAAATCTTTTTAATAACAACCACCAAAATTTAGTTGTTCTCTCATAAATTGTATTAAAATGCTAATTTAAGTATTCCCTTAATTTTCAGGGAAGAAAAAAATCCCTAACTCTGATGTTGTCTTCACATATTTAACAAGAATTCACACATTTTAAAAATGTGTTGGTACAGCAATTACATTTTTGAAAGTTGTGTAGTAGTGATCGTGATTTCATTAACTATGTTAGGTACTAAAACTCTGCTGTGAGGATGGGAACTGTATTTCTTGCCATTCTTTTAAAAATGAACATATTTAGAACCATACTATTTTCCAGGACCACAGGTTGAAGTCTAAACAACTTTTTTTTTTTTTTTTTTTCTTCTCTTAATCCTGTTACGGAGTCACAGCTTTACTGACATTTAGAGCTGGTCTTGCTTTTTGCTGGTGTCCTCCACTTTTCCACCGCACACTCCATTAGTTTACACTAAGGAGTAAATTCCACTTCAGAACAACACTTTTAATGGAGGGAGTAAGTTCTGATCTCAAGCACTGTTTATGCCTATACTTTCTCACAGAGTGCATATAATAAACACTAATTTAAGTAGCTTAAGGCATGGTACCTCCAGATGAGAGGCAGAAACTGGCACTTGTGGCTAATGAGCTGGTGATCCAAACAGCGTAAGATTCTTTTGAGCTGTGTTGCATCTCAATCTGCTGCCAAACACTACAGTCAGGTCCTGGTCTCCATAGTAAGCTCCTGAAACCTGGAGCTATACATGGATCTTCAGCAGTGTCCACGCCAGTGAAGCAGCTGTGAAGGGCAAAAGGGTCCCTCTTTGTAGTTGTCTGTCCCTTTCTTCCCCCCAAAAAAGTAGAGAATGGCTTCTGAAGAATGCATCTGTGGCTGAATCCTGTATTCTAACTCCAATACATGTTTTTGATGTGGGTACTCTTGTTGGTGTTGGTAGGTGGATGGGAAAACACAGGAAAGATGGCATCAGAAGAGGGGCTGACACTTTTTAGGTAGTGGCAGCCCTCAAAAGATATGAGATACGGTGCCACTAGGACATGGCAGCAAAAGGCAGGGAACACTTTGGGAAGCCTGTCAACCTTCTGTGTCCTACACTAGTCACACAGAAAGGAAATAAGTGTTATTTATGGGAAATGGGCTCGTGTTTTCTTGGTCCAGTGGTCATCCACCATGTCTGTAGTGGATATCTGCTTCTCAAGGTTAATATTCAAGTAATGCCTAGAGACACTGTCTGGAATTAAAAGTCTCTTTAATAAAGAAATCTATAGACAATTGTAAGAACCTATCCCTGAAACAAATACTTTCTAAAGGTCTAAATCAACAAGACAGTCAAAGGGGAAATGGAAACAAAAAGAATTGAAATCACTTGCCAGGGACCATAAAGCAGGCTAATAGAATTGAAAACAGCACCTGGTTATCCTGAGAGCTGACCACTTGCCCCCTGTTATTTATCAAGTCCTGTTGCAGCTTCTCCTCAGGGTTCTTGTTGGGATGCATGTGGCAGAAAAAAACAGTCTGTGAGCTTTCCTGAGTGCAGGGAGACTTGATAAGCCCCACCTGCCTCCCCTTTGCCTAGAGAAAAGGAAGTGAAGTGGGGTCAACTTTCAGCATCCTATCTTTATGATTTCTCACTATTTTCAGACACTGAAGAAGGACTAAGTATGTATATAGGTACTAATCAAACTGCTGCTTTGTTGCTTCGCAGTATCACAGAGTAAAATTTCTGAACAAGTTTTAGAAATACTTTATGCAGACATGTGCCTTTTCAGATAATTTAAGTCATTAAGAGAAAGCTTTCAACACCCCATTGAAATACTTGCAGCCTTACTTGAAAGATTGATGGTCTGTGCTGTAGTTTATGCTTCATCTTTTTGTGTCTTTACTCATTCCTGGGTTTACTTACATTTAATGATGTTCTATAGTAGACAGTCACAAAGAAGATTTTGCTCTCTCACAGAATGAATGAAAGTGTTACCATCTTTTTTTTTTTGTTTTTTCCTCTTGTCGGGACTACACTAAAATTTGGACCTTCTCTCTTGATATCACTTAGGAGAGGTCAAAAAAGCCCACTCCTCAAAGTAGACATAGATAGGTTAATAAAAGCCCTAATAGGCATGCTCAGAATAAGTGTCTTGTCAGATGTTTTTGCTCATGTTGATGTAATAATGTCAAAAGCTGTGTTTTGTCAGGAGAAGCTCTGTCTTCACTGCAGTGGTGTCTTTGTATACCTATGTGAGTATGCTGATGAAAGAGCAAAGCTATACCACCAAACCCCCAATTTGAAAAGGTCCCCACTTCCTCTTTTGTACTTGATCCATCAGTGACATTGAGGCTTCAGTGTAGAAATAGCAATGGGCAATCACATTTTAGGCAATATTATTTCCAGAAAATTTCTTCCAACAAGCCTTGCTCTGATTTTCTGTTCTCTGATAAGGAATGGTGAGTGATAAAGCAGAAAATTATGCTTTCTAAAGAAAATTACACTTCTATTTTTCATAGCGAGTTCTAATTCTGGGTTGGGATAGGCATTTTTCAACCAAACTGATTTTCATATGAAAAATGCTGATTTTTGAATCGAATATTTTCACATGAATAAGTAGATTTTGAAAAAAATTCAAAAAAATTACATTTAAAAAATGTCCCTAGAGTTTCATATATTGATATTTTGGGGCCTAAAAATATACATAAGATATACTATTGAAATCTTAGAAAGAGCTTTTAAATGAAAATGATTAACCTTTTCAAATGGAGATATAACTAGAACTGGATTTCCAGCTAGTTTCGTTCCCATCCTCCAAATGTCTATCAGTTATCTTAATTGGGCAATATTTTTAAACCTAGAGTGTGCAAAACCTCAATATTTAGGTCTATCCCACTTCTTGCTGCTCTCCTGAGAGAGGGAGTGTTTCAGAGAGAAGACAATGATCCTGCATCATCACACATTTCGCTATGTCCTAATAAAAGAATAGTGAGTCTGATGTTCCAGACATTCAGCTTCAGCGACCTGCATGCTTATTATGAAGCTGCTGTAGAAACCTGGAGAAAAATCCTGTACACCTCTCATTAAAGACAGAGAAATTAGACAAGAAATTAGCTATAATGAATTTATAACTGCAATATTGTTTTTGCTGGTAATGATACCAATACACATAATACTCAGTAGCTATTCCTAAATCTACATTAAAAACACACATGTGTAGAGAAAAGGTTATCTCCTACTTCTACTGACTGTCTGAGTCTCTTTTTCTCAGCAAATATTTTGGGCTACACTCTGACTCAGACTATAAGGGAAAAATAAGGCGAGTTAGCCTGGCAGTACGAATAACTTGTTCCTTGAAAGAAATTCTACAGGGGAAGCATCCCTGGCACTGAACACATTAATAGCTCTGACAGTTACCAGAGAGCAACTGGAAAAATCCACAGGCAGCATGTTACTTACTCTCACTAATAGCTGCACTGGTGACCATTTTTATGGAGTATTAGACTGAATGAGGAGTCTGGGGACCCCAAACTCAGGGTATTTGCAGTTTCAGATTAGTCAGGACTGAACAGTGTGGCACAGAAAGGAAAATCCAAGAAACAGAAATGACAGCTTCCCTGGAGTTGCCAGCATACTTGCTCACAGATTCTTTACTTTTTATTTTGTTTAGTGTTCTGTTTCCCTGGGACATGTCACTCCTGTGACCACGATACCTGCTATTCAGCTCGTTCAGCTTCGGTTCAGGGCCTTTCCATCGCCATAGACAGAACTGACACATGCATCCTTTTTCCCATGCATTTCAGAAAATGTGATTACAGCCACAATATGAGACACATATTAGTTGAGAAAACTGTAGAGAACAGAAAGAAAAAAAGTTCAGATGATGCGAATAAATCTTACATGTCTGTGGATCATCTAAATGAATTCTCTGGGCCGTTGGTGTTCACCATTACTGCTGATGACTGCAGGAACACTCATGCTCTTCCCAATATCCTGACTGCCAAATAACTACTGAATTCTGTACGAGAATTCAATTAAAAACCCAGGCTAGTGGCTTTCCTGAACAAGATGTCAAATGGGGATGATGTGCAGAGAGCTCGCTGGTGACTTCACCGAAAATGAACTACACAGGGGTGTATGTGGCTGTCCTTAGATCAGCCACTTTCTTTTGCTTGGGCTGGGGGTCTGGCGTGGATCACACCAGTGCTCAGACACAAGTGGGAGCACTCAATGTGGGGCATTCAAAATCAGGCCTCCAGTTCTGTACCAAATATTATGACACTTTGCAACCATGCCACAATGATAAAGGTTTTGAAGAAGCTTATTTTCTGTAGCAATTTTGTCTCAGCTTTGTCTACTGCATTGTTTATTACAGCATTTAACAGATACTTGTTCGGAGATCATCCTACATTTCTCATCCTGCTTCCTTCCCTTTCTGTAACATTGTGTAATTTCAGCTTTGGTACGTGCCTCACAGACTCCAGGCTGCTTACGGCTTCAGGTTTTTCTTTGGTAGTGATTATATGAATATTTAACCAAATAAATAAATAAATAAACGAAATGACCAAAATGTTTTAAAAGCTCATTCACTTTTCTTTATCTTCTTGAGACAGGACTACTTGCTCAAGATGGTAGGGTGCATATATGTGTATTTTACGTAAGTAGCTTTCTAACTCACTTTTACAGCTTTTACCTGGAATTGAGCATGTTGTGTCACATAATGCACCATCAGAACTACCTGGAAGTTGAGTTGGTGCTCTGCAAGATCTGGACCTTTAAGAAGAGCAAGGATGGGTCTTAGCCGTGCCACTCCACAGGTGTGCTTGGAGCTTTTCATAATAAGGGTGGATAGAACAGATAGATGGAGTTAAGCTTGGTGGAAGCAAAGCTTTACTATGTGGGATGGTAGCAACTAATCTAGTGAGTGCAAGTCAGTAGAGAAAGGGAGGTGAAAGTCTGATGTGTTGCTTAGAGTAAGGCACTAAAAGGTTCAGTATTATGAGGTTTTGAGACTGAGGGCAAGCAAAGGTAACAGAGGAAGTAATATGTGTTAACATGGGGCTTGATGAGTCCTTCTGAAGTAATTATTCCTTGAATGATAGAAATGTGTTGATTAAGTTCAGATCTCTCTTTCAAAACATTAATTGAAGAAAACCAGGGACAGTTCTTCATACAGTAACACATGATAATTTTTTTTTTTTGCCTATGTGTTTTCCTTTGAATTATTGACTTTGGCTGTATCTAGCTAGCTATTTTCTACGCATGACCTTGAACAAAAGAGACAGGTTGTATGGTCACAACCTTACACTTTGTACAAGTAAAATATGGATACTATTTTGAGCTTTATCTGAACTTAAATATTGTGCAAATAATGGTGTTGATGAAAATTAATGAATAGTGTAAGCTGGAACTGCTTTGGATCCTTCCAACTCCGCACAGTTCATACAGAGCAGGTAGAGAGATGATTCCTAATTTCACAGTTGGAGAGACTTAGATGTAGAGAGAGATAAGCAAGTAATTTTAATTTAGAGTAGTGGAAGTTGCATATATGCCTAAGTGGCTTTGTTTCATGGTTGTTGTTAACCTACCTATCATTTAGAAGGGTCAGGTTCTAAATTGTTTCTTGTTTGGAATGATCTTACCATGGTGTTACTAGGATAAGTTTCTTAATCAGGGCCACGGCAAATTTATGTTGATAAAAGAGAGAATAAAAATAGTCTTAAAATTGTGACACTAATTAATAATACATGTTGCTTACAAACTGCCAGTATTCTATATTGAATATTTGACAAAAGACATAAGAATATTGTCTGTTGAAAGAGAATTCGGATGTACATGAGTGTATGTTCCGTAGCATAATATTCTGAGTAAGTTTGCATTCCCTAACTCAGTGCTGTTTCAATCCAATGCCTGAGTACCAAAACCAAGTTTTCGTACTTCATATTTATCCTCTGCTTACCCTGGAGGATATGACTGAATTAGTGACAGACTTACGCTATTTACTTGTGTCCTCTGGGGACTGAACTATCCCCGCTTTCAGAAATCTTTACAGCTGTGAGTCAGAGATGACCTTTTCTAAAACAGACTGAAGGCTTCAGCAGGGGAGTGAAGTTGACCTTGAATTGTGAACTAAACTTTTTCTCTTTGATCTCTTGTGACACTTATCACTAAGATGTGGCTCTATTTGTGACATGCGGTGACAACAGAATTTTGTGCAGCTTTTAAGCCAGTGGGATACACACACTTCGTAACTCTTTTTTCATCCTGTAATAAACCTTGTGTGAAGAATATCTGCAGTTAATTGCTTCCTGTCCATATTGAGCCAAAATCTTGAGCTTTCCAAGCAAGCTCGATGGGAATTTGAGCAAAAACGTGATAACAAACAAAATAAACAAACAGAGCTTGTCCCTGTAAGCTATTGTGTTTGACCTGTCTTGCTCTCTACATGAAGAGATGCACTTGGCACACAGGGGGGTGGCTGCCGTGACTAAGATTTTTGGGGTTCCCTTATTTTGTGGGTTGGCTCTAGATCATGATCTATATGGAAGGTTCATAAGGCTGTAAAATCTGTCACTAATGTAGGCTGTAAGATGAACTGATCTAATGGGAAGACTGCTTCACAGTGTTTCACCACTAGCAGTTTAGAGTTGGAAGGAAATTTACCACTTGTGAATACTACAGGAAAAGTAGAGGTTTGCTTTTTATTCCCTGGTGCAATATACAGTCTTAGTTGTATGAGAAGGGTCTTGGACATGCAGTGCTCTTCAAGCACATTGTGACTGCATTAAATGTTGGAATTTCCTATGCAGAGGAAAATTTTAAATAGGATTCTTGCAATTTTCCTGATAGGAACAAAAGAGATGTACAACTTCTACCTTTGTTGAACTGTTTCCTCAAGGAAAGAATCCCAATATTTATCCTCTGAGTATTTCTTCCAGAAGCTACAGAAGCCCTAGTTAAATATGCTAGGGGCTGTACTGAAGAAACCATTTTGCAGTCTGCTACACACTTTGCTTTTTCTATGAAGCTCAGGAATTAAACTGTGTATCCCTGAGGAGCCATTAAATAATGCTTCTCTATTCATTATTACTGTTATTGAGTAGAATGTCTGTGATGCATTTTTTTAATGTCACATTTGTGAATAACTCTTCTAATTAGATAGGTACATTATTCTATGTAGATAAACCCTGGGTTGCGGCTTATATGTGTACAACACAAAGATGGTACACAGTGGATAACAACATGAAAGACTACTCAGCTGAAATACTGTACTCCATTTGGTCATTTTACTTCAACAAAGGATCAAATCAATTGAAAATAGTCCAGATGAGAGAAGCAAGAGTGAGCCAATTTTTTTAAATTATATTTTTTAAAGAAAGAATAGAAAAGCTTGCTGTAGGAGGACAGGTTGAACAAATTTGTGATATTTTTAACCTATAGAACAGAGAAGACATCCAGTTTTAAATACATGAAAAGCTGTTACAAAGAAGAAAAGAAGGATCTGTTTCTCAATTCCTGATGGGTATGACAAGAAACAGTGGGCTAAAATTCCAGCATGAAGAATTCAGATTAGATAGTAGAAGTGCTTCCAGTCAGGAAAAAATGATCATTGCCTTCACTTGCCATTACTTGAAAGAGAAAAACATCCATCAGGAATGGAACAACTCATTTTACATTGGGGCAGATTGGTAACCTAAATGATCTCTTGAGACTCCTTTCAGTCTGATTATGCAATGTAGAATCATAAATCTATGACAGCAGAAATCAGATATATCTAGCAAGTGTAAACCATGCAGACATAATTTTATATGTCCTTGTGTTTGAATTGTGACCACCATTGTCCAGAAATGCTTGAGCTTTGTCCTACTTCAGATTGGGCATATTTCATAACCAAAAGCTAAAATGAATGGAGACTTCCCTTTTGAAAAACAATCAAACAAAAACTTTTGGTAACTTGTCAGTACTCAAGGTTGTCATTCGATGTGTATAAATAAGTAAATCACAGACCTTCATTTGTAATCCAGTTTCTGGTCTGTGGAAAGTGTATTTTAATCCTAATCCTCAGTAATCTATTCTTTTCCTTGTGGTTTTACTGCTGTTTTAAAGTCCTCTTTTGCATATGCTGGGAATCAACAAACCATTAAGCAAACCTACTCTTCTGCTGGAATTTACTGGTGTTGAAAATTAAGGGTTTATTCTCTTAAATGGTCTACTCCAGTTACTCTTTTCAAGAGTTTGTGGCAATGCCAAAAATGAACTCCCTGAAGTACTTAGTAGAGTAACCAAAAGTTGTTTTTATATATTTATAGCCACAAACATTAAATGATAATATTGTATTATGGTTATCAGAAGCACTGGCAAGAATTTAGTACTAGGTACTACACTATGAAAGCAATTTTGTAAAGGTTTTTTAATGCTAGTAGAAGAAGGAGTTTATGATGAGTTATTTATTCAAATACTGAAAAAGATGTATCCAATTCTGCTTGTCTCGAGTACTACCTTATTGACTCTGTATCTAGAGATAGATAAGAATACGGTCATTGGAAATAATGGACTTCACATTTTCAGAGGTCTTCAAAAAAAGAAAATGTAGGCTCTGGTTATGGCACTTCTTAAGAAAGGGTATCTGCCCTTTTCTGTCCTGAAGCTGTTATTAATGATTATCAAAAGCATGAGGAGACCAATGATAAATCTTTCCATTCTATTCTCAATATATTCTTCCTAGAAAAGACACATAATTGAACTGTGCTATTTTATCCTGGTCCAAACGTCCTCTTAGACAACACATGGAAGAATTAAGGTGATCCTAATGTATTATTTGTGACACACAATTATGGAAAAATTCTCTATAATTCCATGATTATATATTAATTGAACAAAAGTGAAAAAGAAATTAAAACTAATCAAAAAATATTCACTGCCAGTAACCCTCAAACATTTATAAGTGCCAAATGTTAGGTGACTTCTTTCCAGATGACTTTTTAAACTAATGAATATCAAAATGTCACACTGTCCTCAGAAATGTAAGGTGTCCTCAGTTAGCCAGTGAGAAAATTGCTATGTCAGTTTGGATGACCGGTTTCTGTAGAGAATGAAGGAATTGTCCAACCAGCAGAAACAGCAAATCTCCAACGAGTATATTTCACGCCTCTTTGGTTTAACACAGTGCATCTCATATTCTTTTGACTAGAATTTCTGACTTAATAGCAAATAAACAGCATCCATATAAAATATCTAAATAAACAAAAGTTTTTAATAAATGCAATATTAACAAAATAAAGCAAGTACTATCCTAATTAATGTTATAGATCTGTGAATTAAATGTTGTATAGAACTGATATTTGTGTCATTCCACACTTGGAAGTATAAAAGGAGATCAGCTTTGTTCAGCTTTGTCTTACCACTAATTCACTAGTTGCTGATAATTTGCATTGTGCTTCCCTGTCTGTTTTTTTTTTTTTCCCCAATAAACTTTAAAAATCAGATAATCTTTGGATTATGTTATCCTGTGTTCTTCTAGTCCTTGGGAGTTCTTAATACACTGTTTTGGTTTCTGATAGAGTGGAGTAAAGAGCATCTGTACTTCTTCCTCCTGTACTCCTGAGATCAGAACTTGGCCCTGTGCATGTTTGCTTGCTTGTTTTTAAATCTTGG
This sequence comes from Anseranas semipalmata, assembly GCA_013399115.1. Lineage (NCBI taxonomy): Eukaryota > Metazoa > Chordata > Aves > Anseriformes > Anseranatidae > Anseranas > Anseranas semipalmata. Next base: position 129,439 of record VXAA01003898.1, on the reverse strand, counting down.
TTATATGATTTATTTGACTTCTGTGTGATCAGAACAACTTTTTTCCCCCTTATTGCATGTTTTACAGGTCATATTTAATAGCGAAAGAGAAATGGGCTCACAGCTTTTTTTTTTTTTTTTTGAGCTGGATCAGGTTGGGTGATGTGACGAGGAGGATAGCTGTTTCCGAAACAGTGGACAGCAAATGAGATGTTGCCTGCCAAATCACAAGGTTATCCCCTGAAGTGTTGTTGAATGGAGGCTGGATCTTATCTGTTTAATGGGCAAGAATCTTCCATTCTTGCTATCCAGCATCAGTTTGCTTTGTGTATTTAGACTGTAAGAAATCAAGAGTGACATTGTATGTATAAAATGCTGGATGGAAGAAAGTCTTCTTCCAAGTATCACTGTAACCCAGAGAATAATCCAAATATGCAATATGTAAAGATTTTATAGTTTTACTGTGAGATGCCAGTTTCAATCTAGGAGAAGCTCGCCATTTGTGTTCTTTTGAGGAGTTTTCTTTATGCTTGTGTACCTCTACAGATATATCACATGCATACAGAGATACATAGGTATGTGTATGTGAGTACATATAAACAGACATGGAAAGGTCAGTTCAATTCAGCTAAGACTAAGGTGTATATATATATATTTAGTTCTCTGCTTTTTTAATGTGTATACTTTTAAGTTATTCATCCCTGATAGTGCCTGGGGTGGTGATAACATGCAAGAAGGCTTATTTCTATGAACTGTCTCACTGCATGTTATCAATGTTCAGAAGCAAAGAAATAGGCTAGCCAGCTGATTCTCTCATTAATTTAGATGCAGCGTTTGTTTAGTCAGCTAACAAATAAACTTAATGTTCATGATGTGTTGGCCTAGCTCCATATAGGAAAACAAGAAGACTCAATGAAGAAAAAGATTTTTTGTAAAGATTTAAATGAACTTGCGTTCATTTAAGCCATGCTTTTTTGCTTTTTTCCCCCACAATATGGTTTATGGTGTATTATCACAGTGATTCAGTATGCCCCTAAAGCCAAAATATGATGCGTTTTGTCTGAAATTTTACAGCTGACTGTGTTCAGTTTATTAGCACAATATTCCTTTAAGAAATCCATAATAAAACCAGAAGCCTGAAATAATTTTGCGATTACAGTTTAAAGCTGTAGGGCTAACCTATATGTTAAGCTCAGAATAAAAAACTGCCTTCAATGATGTGGGTTGGTATCCTGGTATCTAGTTGCAGAAACTGCTTTTGCAACTTTGGAACACCTTCAGGTTATTTCAAATTATAAATGTATGAAACATCCAATATGGGAAAATGCGACTCTTAGAAATGATCCAGAATCTGCCCATACCTCAGACATTTTGCAAAAATCTTCTTTATCATTTATCAATTTACAGGGGAAAGGATAAATATTTAAATGCAATTAAATTCTACATTATCATATGGAATATTGATATGATTCTAAAGGATCTTAAATAATCAAGCAGTCAACAGTAAGAAAATACCTGAATTGATATTGTCTGCATAAACGTAATTGGTTCCTGCTCATTTGTAGGTATCCCTTAGCTATAATGATATCACCTATAAAATGTTTTCCAGAAGAATTCCTGATCATTCCTTTCAAAAATATATGGTGTTCACTGATAGAACAACCATTCCACTTTATATCTTCATCAAATGCATGTCAATCGCCTATTTTGCTGCATAGTACATAAATTCTGCATCCTCCTAGGTGTTTCAACAGCTCACAATACTAACATCAGGGATAGTAATGAATGTCTTCACTATGATCCCAAATTGTTCCTCACAGAAGAGGATTTCAATCACACAGATGTCAGAAGAGAGCAGTCCTTTTGTGCATTCCTTTCAAGAGTATAGTTTCCCAAATAAGTTGGTGATATCTAGTCCTAGATTTCTCTAGAGTGCAATCTCATTATCTTTTAACTTGAATTACAAATCTTCAATGCTTCTGCAGATCAGGCATCCCCAGTTAACTGAAGCCAGAAAACCAGCTGTGAGGAATACAGAATCTTGACAGCTGTGAGTGGTTTAGTTTAAATTTTCTGGCTAGGATCCTGTAAGTAGGATAGGGTTTAGCAGTATGCAGCTGCCTTGCTCATAGGACTATCCAACTTCTGCAATAAACGAGACAAGAATTTTGCAGACATTGAACTTCATCAATTCATACCTCCCATTAATTCTAAGGGTACTGTTTACACCTTTTACTGAAGCAGCCCTGGAGCCGGTGTGTTTGGAGCTGGAATTATGTGAGATCTTGCCCATTCTCACCTCTACCTTCCTTTGCTTCCAGGATACTACATTTAAAATGCTCTGTGATACCAAAAGGTCAAATACTGCAGTGCTATGTTCATCAGTTCTGGGAGTTTTAGTTTTACTTCCTCTAGAAAATACATTTTTAGTGTATGTAAGCAAGTCTATTGAGAATAAGAATGATACTTGTGAATAAGGTCTAGATTTTAGACCTTATTCTAATTTTAAGATTTAAGGCAATGTTTCTTTAATACTTCAGCAAAATGTTTTCTGAAGTGCATGTACAATGAATTTGTTTACTAGTGACTTTATTGTACCTGTATATTGCTTCCTGCTTATAAAAACACTCCTGGGATAAGCTGCTTATATTAAAACATTTTCAGATTGTTCCAAAAAAAGTCGAAATGTAGGAAGGGTAAATATTGTCAGCAGTGATGGACTACACTGATGAAGCGATTTGTTATATCCCTTTCAGTAGTTAGGAGCTTTGCTGAGAGAGAGACATGCTGAATGGCCCTGCTATGTTAGTATGCTAAACCGTCTTCTCAGCTGGTGAAAACTGTGTTTTCATGAAGTATGCAAAAATCACAGTGCTTTGTAGAAATAAGGATGCAGCAGAATGGATGAATTTTGGGAAGTAATGCCTTTATATGGGATAAAACAGTTTCCAACTTTGCTCACAAAACTGCAGGGTTTTGTAATGAAATAGCATATCTATCATAATGAGGTGATTCTGAATCTTAAACATAAAATTCTTGGGATTTGTAAACTCTTAAAGGGCAAAGTGTAAGGATAGAATTTTCAAAGGGGATTTACATGCTCAATTTCTATTAGCTAATCCTTTAGGCAGTATTGAAAATCTCAGCCTTACATTACAAATGCCTCTGAGGACTTGGCTAGTTAACATAACTGGTTCTGAGGCAAAGGGGAGGGATGACGCTTAGTTTGGTTTTACAGGGAATGTATCGAAAAAGAGGAGCTAGACTTTGTACGTTTATGTACAAAGTGCACTGCGTTAATTCAGGATGTTATCTTCTTGTTTTCTTTCCTTTTATGTCGTTCTTTGTCTCATGGCTTGATTTTTCACAACATGGTGTAAAGCACTGTGGGGAGAAGGGCATCCTTCTTCTTTTGTTTTAGTGATTAGTAGCTGACTGTCTCCTAGATTTTGCCTCTGGTCTGAAAGCATTTTCTGACTTTTTTTTCTGTATACCCATGTGGAAGAGCAGAAATGCTCATCCCAGAGCTAATGTGCCTTTACAATTTAAGTATGAAGAACTAAAGGTAGGTATCCTGACTGTTGTTAGGGGTAAAGTTTATGCTGTTAAAGTCAGTCCTGAATGAGGCAGATTATTTGACCTCTACCTTGGAGGCAGAGGTATTTGATCTTAAAATAGAAAGTGTATGCACCTAGAGAACTTTATGCCCTCAGGCTAACCAAGGATGATCTAAAATTTGTACTTCAGTAGTGGTGAAGTAACTGAATACTATGTAGGTCTCCCTGAGGTTTTATCTCTGAGTTTTTTTAAAAGTCCTGGTATGTAAGGGGCACAACCCTGGGAGGTACCTTAGGGCTCTCCCAGAATTCACGTAGTAAATGGGTAGAAAAAATTTTTACTGTAGCATGTGACAGAAACAGAATATCTGTGTGGGTAGGTGAATGGATGCTTTCATCTAAGTTTGTTAAACATATACTCAATTTCTTGCACTCCTCAATAGAATACCCATGACTAGTTTAAAGGAAATGATGGAAATATTTATATTCAAATATTCATCTTTGAATGCTGTGGGTCACANATATATTTTTTTTCTGACAAACTCTTGACATTTATTTACTAAAGTTGAACCACAGGAAAGACAGTGGAAAGGCATGGACAGAGAAATCTTAAAGAAAATGAAAGGGGAGTTGTGCCATGTATGAATAGAAGTGGCAGATCCAAAAATACTGACGTCGATTGGTACAGAGACAAAGGCAAAAATGTTTGAGGAAGAATAGGAAGAATGAACAACAGGTAAGTATAGCAATGATCTCAGATGAGAATATTTATCATCATCATTCTAATCTTATCTGGAAACCTTCTCACAGACAAATACAATTGCACAAACATGAGTGAATCAATGAATATGATATCCAGATCAACGAGGCAGCGCAGCCATCAGCAGTTTAACCATGTGACAGTCCCAAGATCCCCTTTTGCACTGTCAACACAGCTGCTTATGGACATTGCCAGGCAGCCAGATGCTGCTGGAAGATGAGGACCTTTCACAGTTAGCATGTAACTCTTTAGAGGGCAGTAATAACACTCAGGCTTTATTTTAATGACAGCATTACATCTTGCTTCAATAGCTGAATTTAAATTGTCATACGCTATAATTCTTGTAGTAGTGAATTTTATTTTGACACATGTTACGTAGTACACCCTGATCTAATTAGAACATTGCTTTTTCTATGAGAACATTAACACTGACACAACTCCATCCCAACTGCATCTTGTACTACTATAGTTAAGATTGCATTCATTTTGGAAGGTAAAAGCACAACTGTTTGATCTTTTTAAAGGTAATTATGCTAACAGATATTCATTAATCATAGACATAACATCAAATCAGGCATTATGAATTTATTGGATATAGGAAACCTGGCAGATCTCATCATCCTATGTCATAACTTCCCAAGCACAGTTTCTCAATGTAGTGTCAATATTCCCCTTTTGACTATCTTGGAGGTATAAGAATCTGTTTTTAACACAACCTATGTGATACTTTATTACAGAGCACTAGGATGTTGGATACCTTTTCATCAAAGACCTTTCAAGGCATAGAAAGCACCCAGCCTTTATTGAATCAGATTTATTGAAAATATCCCTCAAAGACTTCACACTTTTTTTAGGTGTTTGTAGAGAAGCCACTTGGACTTAAGACACTGACAACGTTCAGCTACTTTAGCACACTCAAAGTTTCCTCTGTGCATTTTAAGTAGGTGTCAAATCTCTGTGTTGCCACACTTCAAATTTACAGGGAATACTTAGAAGAAAATGTATTCTTACTGATAGGGAACGATGATGGGAAGATACCATATTTGTTACAAGTAGAGGAGCACCACATAGAGTTTTTAGTAATAAGGCATGTTGGGTATTCTGCTAAAATAGGGAAATATCTAACAATTTAAATTGAATGGCTATTTCATTCTAATATGAATTATATCAAAGATGGTATATGTAATACACAGTTGTTCCTCCAACATCAGCCAAGAAAAGTTGACATTCAAAAGACACTCTCAATACAATTTTATCACAATCTGTTTTAGAACAGTAGTTCCTGCAAAATAAGAAATAACACAGCTATGTTTTCTAGCTTACTTGATAAATGCTACTGAAGTAGAGCTTACAATTGGAGTGAAGAACAGGCAGGGAATAAGGGACAAAATGAATCGTTTGGTGTCCCAAGGGAGACTCATTCTAGTCATAAAAGTATTTGTGTTTGTCAGTTTTTCTCAGCTCTCCTTGACCAATGTAAGTCTACAAAAAGCTATAACACACAATAGAGACAAATATACACTTGACCATGTAGCCCAGGTTGCCGACTTTATAATGTTCAGGCAAAGATTCTCCAAACTCACTCTAATCCCAAAGCAAGGAAGTAAAGATGTTAGCAGGTGACAATATCTACTATACAAGCCCCCACAATGCTCACCTTAAAGTTAAGCAGTTTTCAGCATGTCCCACAGAATCACAATCCATAAATATGGATAGAGTTTTCTATGTTTCATTTTCAAAAGGTGGGAATAACAGCTACGGATAAAATAATGCAGAGTGAGCTCAAGGTTTCTGCCATCGTAAATCATCTTTTCAATATTCTTTTTCTGTTGTTGTTGGTTTTTTTTTGTTGTTGTTGGTGGGTTTTTTTTTTTTTTTTTTGGCATTGCTAGAGATTATGAGGATATGCATGAGAAGAATAGATCTTTCAAATGAAGGGAAATTCATTCAGTTCTGATCTAAAAGCTAGATATGACCTTTATGGCAAAATCAGTGTCTATTGCAGCTTCAAGGTAGTCTTATCTGTGCTCAGAGAAGTGATGGGGAAGCCTAAGACAAAGTCAAAGGTAAATCCTAAGTAGAGATAATGACCTGTATGTTGATATCTGACTGGCAGAACATAGATTTAAATAAAATAAAATAAAAGCAATAATTAATTGAAATACTGAAGATCGATGTACACTGAAATGCTGTAACACTCATTATAGCTGAAATTTCAATACAATTTTCAATATTTAATAAGTTTCAGCTTTGTATATGCTTTTCAATTTCATGAATCTTTGAGAACTACAAAATTTGCAAATTTTGAGTCAATTCATCCTGTAATATAGTTGCTTTGAGTGGCCAGATTTAGCTTTGTGCTGCCATATTTGACTTTTTTGGTAAGTTAAAATTGGAAGGTGGAATGGAGCCACTATGGTAGGTCACTTTTGGTACAGATTTGGCTGAATGGTAGAAGAGGAAGTATGACCATGGTGCATTTAAACCCATAGTATGTACTTTCTGTAATGGGATTTAGGTAGTGGAGAGCCAACTAATAGAAAGATCTGGTGCTCATTTCCAGTTTCAGTACTGGTGTGTGTGTCTGTATGCATAGGTAGCTTTGAATAAACCCCCCTTAAATTCCCTTCTACTTGCCCATCTCTTTTTTGAATGCAGCTTGAATGTGGCCCAGGGTCTGGGGTTTCTTATACTGATACCTGACATTAAGAAGCATGTAAGTGCACATTAATATGCAATCTAGAGTTAAAAACTGAAATATGTTTTCTAAAATGTACTGAACACAAACAAAGAGTTGTAGGAAGCAACTAGGAATAGGAAAAGTTTGCCCTAGGAGAGATGCTGAATTTACTTCTTAATTTATATGAGATAAATCTTTCAAAATGTTATTCTAAAATCTGTTATACAGTGCGTGATTTTTAATATTCTTACTACAACTTAAAATCAGAGGTAGACATGAACTTCCATGAGAGTTTAATTCTATGCTTTGCCAGATTATCTTGTCTTGCTAAATATTTTGACTTTGATATGCCACTCTCCGTAAACTGCAAAACGTCATGAAATTGCTATGTAACTGGTGTAAATCAGCACATGTCCCATGACTTCAGTGCTGGTATGCTATTTTATACTAACTCATTCTGTTTCACTGCATGTTAAAAAGAAGAAGAAGGAAAGAAAAAGTATGTTATTGCCTACAAATATTCTGTTCAAAGAGAAGAGGGGGAAAATCTAAAATTTTTAATATGCTTGCTTAGATCTGAAATTTTCAGGTAATATTCAAATTACCTATCTCGGAGCTATTCTAATACTTAAGGGAATTTCAAAGTACTAGATATTTTGTCATACATGTAAAAATAAGTCACTGGCTGAGGTAAAAACAAATAAATAAAATTCAGTAACTCTGACAGAAGCTGAGAGGAAAACTACAAACTACATAACATATGGGAGGCTGTTCCCTAATATGTAGAAGATAACCAGGCATATAACAAATATTGTTGATCTTTGTTTTGATTGCGACATACAAATATCAAATATCAACCTGAATATAATATATATTAATTTACATAGTGTTGTGGGTTAACCCTGGTAGGCGGCCAAACCCCACAGAGCCACTTGCTTGCTGTAGCTCCTAACATATCCCCTCTTTCTCCTTCTTTCCCCCCAGCTTTTATTGCTGAGCATGATGTTACATGGTATGGAATATCCCTTTGGTCAGCTGGGATCAGCTGTCCTGATCCCGATCCTCTCACAGTCTCGTGCCCACACCCAGCCTGCTTGCTGTGGGGGCAGAGTGGGAAACAGGCCTTGGTGCTTTGCAGGCACTGCTCAACAACAGCTAAAGCATCAGTGTGTTATCAGCACTGTTTTGGTCACAAATCCAAAACATAGCACAAGTTATATGAAGAAAATTAGCACTATCCCAGACAAAACCAGTGCACAATCACAAGACTGAAACTAGTGCCCAAAGTCCACTGATTTAAGGCATCAGGCATTTTTCTTTTCCTTTGTTGACATCATAGTGTTTTGCTTTGTTTTGTTTTTCCCCATCATTTTACTACAGTTTATCTTGGCGCTTACAGAAGTGTAGATTATTGCTTATTAACATTCTATTTCATTTATTAGAAATCAACATGCATATTATGCAAGAGAAAGATGATGAAAAAATCCCTTTGTGGAGGAAAAGAAACCAACAAAACAAAACACCCTCACATGTCAAATGGCTTTTGTTCCCAGCAAAATCAAACACCAAAGAAAGTGATTTAGTATTGTGATCAGTTTAGAATGTTTAGAATCCATAGCATAGAGAATAGCCATTTCACTGTGAATTCTTGCCAGCCTGACCCTTTGTCAGATTGGTGAGGAAGCAGCTGGGGAGCTAGCAAGATAATGCTGGATATGATTATGATGGATATTTAAGCTACCAGGCCACGGATGGTCCACACAGTCAACATGCCTAAGGTCAGTGAGACACCTGTACTAACAGAGGCCATGACTAACTTATGCATTATGTTTCTGATAATGTGGATCTGACTTATTGTCAGTCTTGATGATATCATTTGCAAATAGGTGCTATGGAGGCACCAGTAACATGAGAGGTGGATGTCTAAAGATAGAGAAGCTTTAGAAAATGGGAACTTACAGTCGGAGTGCAGAAGAAATATTTAACAGATTTTAATAACTCCTGTAAATATTTATAGCTGATTTTTTTTTGTTTGTTTAGTGTGAATGCATTTATGATTGTTATTGGGAAGTAAGAAAAAGAGGATAGTTGGGACCAATTAAAAAGATGTCTTGTAAAAGTTAGGTTGTTTTTTGTTGTTGTTGTTTTTTATTTTTTTAAACTGAATAGTTAGAAATGTTTTGTTTGCTTTGTGGACAGTTAGCGTAACATTATGAATAATAAACTCAAATCACTGATGTGTAACAAAAAAGGGATTTTAATCCTCACTGACTCGTTCAAATCAAATTCAATGTCACCTTTGAGGTTGTAACAGATGTCTGTATTGACTGGAAGCTGAAATTCCTTTCCTGATAATATTTAAAGCACTCAGCATTCATTCCACAGAATCTGTTTTCATGTTTGCTATCTACTAAGGTGAATTTTCTCTCCATTGGAATTAAGAGAAATTTTATATATGACTTATATATGACTATAGTAAGCCCCATTTTCACTTCAGAACTCCAGTTGTTATTTTGCATGCAGAAAATCTGGATCTTAAAAAAAAAATCCAGAACTGGATCTAAAAAGGCCAGAGTTGTTGTTGTTGTTGTTGTTTAAAGATTTTCCTGTCTTCTTTTAAGCAGTTACTCTGCTTTCCTTTCTTTAATTACTGTCTCATTAATAAGAAGTCCAAACTATTCAAGCAAATACTGTTTTAATGAATGCTTAACTTGTAAAATGCCAGCTTATGTACTAAATTATTCAGATTAAAATAAACGTGGCCAGTTTGGTAGCAAGCTGAATAATGAATTCATGAAAAACGGTGCAAATATTTGTAGGTAAATTTAACTCTGAAGATTAGGTAAAGGGGAAGAGAGATAATTTTATTTAAAGAAAAAGACAAATTAAAGTAAAGATTCTTCCTTGTGTTAGGTTCATGGGGAGGTGGTGGTAGCGGTGGGGAATAGATATATTGTAGCTGTGCGTGCAGGGATATTGCTAAGGATTATTCCACGTTCCTAATGACTTCATGGTCATTCCATAGGTGGTTCAAATTACACAAGGAGACCTTTACATGAAGGTTGTTTTTAATTTAGGTCATTTCATTAATTAATTGCACCAGAAAAAGGTGCAAACAAGTTGTCACAGAGAAAGGAACTTCGATTGTCATCCCATCAACACATAGATGCTTTGTCCTGTTGTACACACATAGGTGTGCACTGCTGGTTTTTAGGTGACCTCATTTTTAATGGTGATTTATTTCTGTTGCTTCCCAAATGCTGCCTGGGCACCAGTTGGGTCTCAATGTCACAAGTGAATGTTTCACTTGTGCAAAGGACACCTACAAAAGAGATACTCAGGCTCTGGACTCTAAACACTTGCTGTATGTCCACCCAATTATTGTGGGAATACCAATACCAAGTCAGCATCCCCCAAGAGGCATCCACAGCTGACAAACGCTCATGCCCGCAGATGCTCTCATGAGGCTCCTGAGGCCTGATGAGGCTATGCTGCTGGTGGACACCCTCACACGGGGGCTTCCACAGCTCCACATGGGGTGCAGACAGTCCCCGTGACAGCTGGGCTCTGGGTACAAAGTTTGCTCCTGTGCCCCCAGAAGTAATTGTCAGGATAGACACTTTACAATGAGGGCAATCAGACATAAATAGAAGTGTATACATGCAGAAATGGATGGCATCTTTCTGCAGATATTTATGTTGGATTAACTGGATGGGACCCAGTGGTTCTTGTGCAAGTAACTGAGTTAATTGTCTATTTTTCATCAAGTCCTGAAAGAGGGAAGGTTAATTCAGTGAGCTGAGTGAGAATTCAGTAACTCATGAAGAAAAGCTAGTTGTTCTGAATTAGATGGGCTGAGAAAATGGGAAGATCAATACCACTTACAGGTAAAATGTAAATGTATAATGTGTAGGTAAAATAGTAAAATATCCAGGGCAAAAAGGTACAGTGCCAACCGGTTCAGACTGGGAGAGTGAAAGCATGAGGTCTTTTTTGCAAAGACATAGTTTCTTTCTGATTTTGTTCTTGTAACAAAGGTGCTGAGAGAAGGATGATTTGTACCTTGCTGTCATATTGTACAGGTGCTTCTGAGAAGAATTGTGAAGACCTTGTAGTCTTTCATATAACTGTTACTGTGATTTGTGAGCATGTGTGGTGGTGCCTCACAGTGGCCATGAACTGGGATTCTGTTGTTGATGTAAAAACAGTTCCAGCTCCAAGGAGTAACCTGAACTTCCCAGCGTCTCCAGCTAGAGTACCTCCCGCAGAGCCCAAAATCCCACTCCAGTTCACTTTTTACTATTCTTTTAGACTACCAGTGCTCTGTACAAAATATGTTTATCAACTGGCAATTTTTTTTTTCCACTGTCCATGAAATAAAAGCAAGGTATGTATAAATTCATATATACTTCAGTCATGTAAATAGGTTTCCAGGCACACCCAAAGTTTCATCGTGGCTTATGTTTTTGATAAATTTTAAGGACTGCACTATTCTCTTTTATCTGAACTCAAAGATGCACAGCAGAGAAATATGTACAGGAATTAGCTTTTTTTTTTTTTTTATTTCATTTTGTTTGTGACAGATTCGTTGTTGCTTTTGCTAGGCTCCAAACCACCCACTGAACAACATGAATATTCAGGAGTTGTCAGCAGCTGCAGCCAGTTTGATTTTTCTCAAGAATTCTAACACATACAATGACAATGGGGTTCACTTTCATATGCAGTGGTTGCACATGAGATGTTCCTTGATATTATTATTTTGGAAACGTTTTGGCAAAGACTGAGAAATAGTCATGGTTATGCTGAAAACCCATCAGCCCAGGGCAGGGGGGGAAATCCAGCAAACTAAAGATCCCTCTGTTGAGACATAAATATCTGCTCCATTAAAGACAGATTTAGGAAAAAACAGTGTTGAATAACTTTATGCATACAGGCAGGCACAGTGAACTCAGCAGGATACATGAATTAAGTTACTTGGGTGTGATTTCAGAATAGGTTATCAATATTCAGCAACTAAGTATGTGTTCTTGGAGGGGATGTTTTGTGATTACCCAGAGAAAGAAATCACAGCATAAGCCATAAGGTTCTGGATCAGTATGTGAATTTTTTAATGGAATTTGTGAGTGCCATTTACTTTCTTTGTCAAATTTCTGGAGGCCTAATGTATGCGTATGCACAATGTTCATGCTGCAGTCAGGATGACAGTGGTGACTGTAGTGAATAATGGGATCTGGGATAACAGAAAGCCATAGCAGCAACATGCACATTTGAGAATGACTTGAGAAAATCTCTAATTAAGTGTAGTTTGATTAATGGGAAGGCGCTGCTTGGTGTGCTTGAGAATGCTGTAGTGCTCTGAGAGATCCCAGATATACTGTTACAGGAAGAGAATAGATTGCTATCCAGACTTAGGAAAGAATCAATAATATTCAACCAGGCTCCTAAACAACATAGTATTTGCTGTAAGAACAGCTTAGATTTTTACAAGAGGTAATCGAAGCTTACTTTTAAGAGGCTGTTGTTTAATACCAACATGGATAAGAACCTGCCTTGACTGAAGAGTTTGGTCAATGGGAATATTCCCATATGTGTCCATGTCTACTCTTTTGAAGAGCACCACTATCCTTTAAATGGACAGAGTTAAAATAGATTCTGTCTCTTTGAAATAAATTAGTAACGATCATTTAGGGTGGAGAGGTTTTTATGTAGTTAAGATTGTGGAACAGTCTGTTATCTATAATTGAACTCTGGTATTGGCTACTCCTACTTTCCTGAAACAATTTTGGGGGGTCTGAAATTTTCCATCCTGGTATGAATTTATTTGGAAGTTTGATTGCAATGCAGGTGACTTTCTGAGGAGAATGAAATTATGCAGTTGTGAGTGTCTATTTTTAATAATGGTCTAATCACACTTTCACATTAAACAAGAATCATTACAAGCAAAGATGATGCTAATAAGCAGCAAGGCTTTTCCAAATTCAGAATACAACATAGAAGCCAATTGTAAAGGACACCTTTCCTCCCTGTTTGACTGTCCTCATTGCTTTAGATCTCACAGACATTTAATGCTTGTCTTCATGCTTCCATGCAAGAAGATCTAGCTCTCCAAACATCCTTTCCCTGGATCCTTGTATTTAGTTTGTTTTCAGTTAATAATAGAAAATCACAGCAAGGTAAAAGATATTGAAGTACAGACTTTATGGTATACTTGTCACTAGTCATATGCATATGAAAAAGCAGTGAATAGATTAAACAAAGCAATAATTCCTCTTTTCCTGAGGGATCTTCCCCAAACTCTGCATTAGGTAGACATTTCCCAAGCAGCACCACATTACCTAGAATTGTATCAGGACTCCAGTAATTAACAATCCATTTTGTGTGCAGTTATCACAAAGGAAAGATATTTTGCCTTTTTTTGACCTCAGCAAAATAAATCTGAGAGCCCTGGGCACTGAGAAGTAGGAAAATATTTCCTCTCCAAAAGGAGTCTTTTCCAAACTTTTCCAAACTTTGACTTGTCAATGTTCTGCATGAACAGTGAGGAAAACTGACCTATATTTTATCTCAGGAGGAAATGCTCCAAACCTGTCTCAAACATAAGCAAGCAAACAAAAATAAATAAAACATGACACTACGACCAAAAGCCTGACTGCAGTGAAAGGCTCTTTGCCAAGTCTGTTCTATCTTGCTGCCCACTGAAAAAGAAAGAGATTATCTTAATGCTCCTACAGGTTCCTTACTTTGCAAAGTTTTCCAAAGGCAGTTACACTATTTTGGCTGTTTGCTTTGCTTCTCTTACAGAAGATTATTTATTATTATTATTATTCGCATCAAGGAAAGGTAATAAAGGGTAATTCCAATTTCATTTACTTGCACGAAATAAGTAGCCCAAGTAAACTGCTGGTGTAAATCAAGAGGACAACTGGAGTTTAGTTTCTCATTGGTACAACCTCAGCTGGCTTTCTCTTTCTGCTCTTTTTTTTTCTTTCATACTTTGATTATTCATTGTTCATACAGATTTGGGCCTCTTAAGAGAATTTTCAGCTGCCCTTTAGCTGTGAAATATGAGGATAAAGACTACCTGGAAGTGGAAAAACTTCCCATTTTAGTTTTGCAAAATCCTAGCAACACCTGTGCGAGATTTGCCACTGTAGACTAATTCTGGGTCTCCACTGTTCAGCTTTCACTCACACTCTTTGAATTGCAGCTTTGAGGGTTTTAATAAATTTTCAAGAAGTTTCATTGTAGTAAAAATTGATTCTAAGTTCCAGCAAGCTATAAAACTCTTGGGGTGAAGAGGGAGAAGTAAAAAGAAAGAAATATGGAGCAGTAAAACTGTATGGTGTTTGCAAACAAAGCAGAAAAAGGTTTTAAGCAATACTTGTTACTAATGAAAGTTAATGACACAGAAACAACTGAGTGCCATTCAAATCATCCTCCAAAACTGCTTCTGCCTCTCGTCCTACTTCCCTCATCAAAGTCATTTTTGGGAAATGTTATGATGATGTTACACTATTTCTTCTTCCTTCATACCTGTCATGTGCAAACCTTTGTCACCTGTTTGTTAGTTTGTAGGAAGAATCTATCTGGTTGAGCCTGAACCACGACATTTAGCAGTGAGAAAATGGAAATTTTTAATTTTGGTTCAAACAATGTTTTTTTGAAGAGGTAAATGGGGAAGTCAAACACTTTTTACTTTCATTCTTCGATTGTTGTTCATTTGTATAAATAAATAGTGCTTTTTTTGCAAGCAAAGTATTGCAAAAATCATTTCAGAGACAGACCAATTTCAGTGAATAACCTCAGGAGGCCTCCAGGACTCCTGTTTGCCTCAAAAGCTGGTAAAGTTTGTCCTGGGTCTGTGACCAGGTTCAAGGCTGTTCCAGTGTTGTTGGGTCCAGAACAGCCTAGCAGGAATCTAGAAATAACTCGTCTGACACCTGGATTGCATTTGTTAGAACTGCATTGAACCCGAGATCTCCTGAAGGACCTCCAGACCTGTTTTATTTGAAAAATTCAAAGTGTCTGTAGTCTTACTTGCTTCACTTGTACACCTCCTCTCTTCAAGTCTTAACTTCAATAATGATGATGCTGGGAGACAGAGAGGCACCTGATGTTTGCTTTGAAATAAAAGTTTGATCCTTTTATTGCCAATTTTCTTTTTGATTCTCTACTTAGAGCTTTTTATACCGGTGTCTTTCTTTTAGTTGTATGCAGGACTTTGTGGATGCTACAAGAAATTCTTGTTAAATACAGTTATTCCACAGCTTTCTTTATTTACTTTTACAGATTACTTTTCATAACAGACCTAATGTGCTTCTATAATGCAGTGGGAGAACTTCTTGTTTCAAGCACTATGCAGCTCAACCTCACATGAACTGCACACAGAGCAGTTCTTATCAGAGTTCACTTCTTAATAATTACATTACCTTCATGGGGAATTGGCTGGAAGTCACACAGGTGAAAATAAATATTACTATTACTGTTCATTTATACATAGAAATTGACATATGGCTCCATAGTATATTGATATGAACTTATTGTTATGTTTACTATAACAATCCGTCTATTTTTTTCATAGGCATTTGACCATAGAACCCTTTTTCAATGCTCACAGTTGCGTGCTATTTTGGGGCACAAAAAGAAAAGTTGGTTTTGTAAACATTCAATAATCTGAATCTAAATTTCCCGTGGACCGCCTACAGAAAGAGTGGTTCTTTCTCTGCTATTACTCAACTGTGTGTTTCTGTTGCCTCACTTAGTAAGACTAAAAATTTATCACACAAATTATTCCTATTTGTTGTACAGCATATGTGGCAACTCAAAAATGACTTTCATTGTGGTCCTTAAAAGTCATTTGGGAGATTTGTTTGCAACCTGCCAGCTGCCATTAACATAATGCCAAGGTTGGTATGGTCTTTGATATGCCAGTATTATATTTTCAGGCTGGAGTGTGTTTTAAATAGTATAACCTGCATGCATTAGCATGAGTACGGAAGAATCTTGATTATTAGATATTTAGATATTAAAAGTTGTCTCCTTCTGTTTCCTTATGTTTTCCACCTCTTTAAAGGCATTACTTTGTTCTGTCAATAGAACATTTAGGGACAATAATTCACCAGGCTCTGCAAGTCTGTACACACTGTATTGGGAATGGTACATCCTTCCCTTAGTGGAGAAAGGACTGAAGTTCTCAGGCTCTCCCTTTTAAGAAGGCTTAACATGCTTAGGTGAGCTAGATCAAATCTCATGAACTTCAGAAAATGATATTTTTAGTTTAGTTTGAACTTGGGAGTTTTTCTTTTTTCTTTCAGAGGGTTCCATTTGAACACATTGGTCACATAGCTTGTCTTGCTCTTTGCTCAAGCCTTTTATGATGCTTTGAGCAAACCAAATGGCTCAAACTAGTAAGTGGAGATGCTCTTCTGCAGTAGCTCTGTAACCTGATTAAATGTTTTTCCCCTTTACAAAAACTGATGTTTAGATGCAGTAGTAAGCAGCCATTTGCAGAAGGCTCGAAATTAACTTTTCTTTACATGCATATTGAAAATTATTCAATAAAATCTCTGATAATTTCACCGATTGCTGTGGAAGATTTCTTTCTCTGTTCATTCACAACAGAGTGACTCTTCTATTGTCTGACACTTTACATAGTCTTATATAGCAAGAAACTTTTTTTTTTATTTCTGTGAGTATGGTTCAGTAGCAAACTTGTAGTCCTTACCAGGCCGTTGGTCTCTGTCCCTCTCTTTCAATTCTTTCTTGGAAAGTCCTATGTAAGGTCTGGTATGAGAGGTATTGCCAGAAGTTAAATCCTTACCAACAAGCTTTGAATTTGAATATCGTAAACCTTGAACACCCAATCACTCACTGGAGAAGAAAAATATATAGGTACTTATAGATAAATAACTAGCAAAATCAGAAATTGAGGAAATCAAGAAGAAACAGTCCATAATATAGATTTCTTTTGCAAAATTAAAAGTATGCTAGTATACTTACATGACCTCCTGACTGTGAAATAGTCAGAATAATTCTGTCCCTTTCAATGAGTTCAACTTATTCAGTGTGGGACAAAGTAAAAAATATATCTGCAGTTCATAGTTAAGTGCAAAATATCTGGAATCTCTGCAGTCCTGCAAGCAACACATACCAAATACCTGTGGTGTTCAGAGAGATGCTCTGAGGCTTTAAAATGCATTTGGAATGAATGTGTTGTTTTCTGCCTGTAGCCATTGGACACTATTTCTGTAGAAGCTGTAGTAATATGAATGAACTAGCTAGCAATCAGATACAAGTGTTTTTGTTTGTTTTGATTTGATTTGATTTTTGTTTGTTTTTGATTTTATGTTGGTTTGTTTTTAAGATAAAGCCAGAAAAAAAGTGGGAAAATATAAGACAGGTCTGCTCTTAGATATGTATAGTATGGTTTTCCCGCAGGACATAAAGAACTCCTTTCAGGTACCAGAAGATTTATAAAATTTTATTATTAACCACTTTGTTCATGTTTTATAGCACACGTTTTGGCAGATGCCTGTGATTCACTTTCATTGAGGAAGCATGATCGTTAATTCACTTTGGAGACCTTTTCCTTAGGTATCACGAGAATTTCCATTTTCATCTGACTGAAGTAATACAGCTCAATAAATAGCTAAATTCAGATATATTAACCAATTTTGTTTAAGCAATGAGACAGAAGACAAGAAAAAATAGAAAGAATTGGAGGAAATAGAGGAATTAGAGGGTCCAATAATTCAGGTCTGATCATGGCAGATTCCTAGGGATGTAGGGATTCCTAGACACCCTTCTAGCCTAGTGAAAATAATAATTTCCTATAACCAAATCTGTAGATACCATGACTTGCTGTAAAGGCTTGACTCAAAATAACCTTATAAAGCTAAAGATGGAAAATATATGCAAACTGTCCCAATGATATAAATGTATGTATTATATTCCTGAAATTACAGCATTCAGACGTACAGTACTTATGATTCTAATTTGGCAATCCCACTTTTACACTTCAAAAATGTGTTAAAAGGAATACAGACAATTTATTTACCATTATAGGATTTTTTCTGTCTGAGGAATCTAAAGAAACATTTTGCATTCTGTGTTCTAATATATTTTAAAATGAAACTTAGTCTTTAGATGAAATCTTGTACCCTTCATAGATCTCCACTGTTCCTTTTAAGAAAGTCTTATTAACTTTGAAAATGAGAATTGTACACAATAATCTAGAAGCTACTGGTAGAACACATTATTATCAACTTCTTCAGTGATTCCCAGTTAATGGTACAGATCAGAAATTTGTCATGTGTCTGTTGTATACACATTTGTAAAAGGAGAAAATATCATTCAGACTTGTTTTAAGATATTAGAAATTAATGAAAGCCTAATTCATAGAGCATGCCCAGTTTCTGTGCATGAGTATTGTAGACAAGCCAAACTGACAAATATTTTTACTCTTGTTGAATAAAGGATGTAATCTCTTCATATTATTTTATTTGTCACATATAATTCATCCTCATTGAAAGAAACTGATTTCTGTGTATCTATGACAGACAAATCTCTTTCATATGTCTTGATTTACTAATATATATAGATATTTATAGATATTTATCTCGTGGACAGTGCAAACAAGTCCATTTTCTGGTTTAACTGTTGTGTCTTTTAAGCTATGCCACACCAAAGGGCTTTAAATGCAGAAATCAGTCAGCACTACCTGGTAGGATGCAAAATTTTGCTCCAGCTTATGCAGCCAGCTCTTCAGACTGGTGAGAAAAGAAAGGAGAACTCCACCATGTTAGTATCTCTATTTTCTCCTTCATGCCATGGTCATTGTATCTGACTTCTTCATTAGGGAATGCAAAGGATGAGATTTTTGTTCCCACTGCACACCCTTCAGGAAAAAAATCTATAGTCACCTGCTTCCAGTCCATGTCTATTTTTCTCTTTCCTCTCTCCTTGTAATATAAAACATAACTGGTAACATTTAGTGAACTTTTGCACTAAACAATTTTGTCTTTTGGGGGATAGAAATTGATTTTCCTTATCTTCACATGTGAACACTGAGTGCATTCCTTTTTCCTTTTCATGGGTGGTGTTCAGAGAAGCCAGCAGCACAGGATAAGAAGACACTGCCTTTAGGGCACAAGAAGGAGCAAACTTCTGTTAAGGCCATTTTCTCTCATTTTGGAAGGAGAGAACCAGAATTAATCATGAAAAAAAAAAAAAGAATAAGAAGTGTACTGTTCAGATGAAAAATAAAGTACATCAACTGAAATTGAAAAAAAAAAAAAACATAAATGAGACAAAAGTCCAGCTAAACATAATGTTTACATATTTTGCTGAGCAGGATTATGGTGATGGCATGCATATTCATTTCATATGAGTATCTGTGACTTCAATGAGTAAATGTAATTTTTTTCCTTGTTTTGTGGACAAAGTTTTGTCCACATATGCAATACTTCCATCTCACTGTTCTGAATAACTAAATAGGATTGTAATGGAACATGGACCATTTTCTGGCCTTCTTCCATGGGCTGGCTTTTACTCTTTGTATCTGCCAATTCTGATTTCAAATGTAGTGCAGCATGGAGACAGCTGTTAGCAGTTAGATGAAGGCATCTGGACTTAAGCTGATTTCCCACATTAAGGCAATAGTAAAATCCTCCTAGATTCTACAGGGGCAAGGATCTCACTCATTGTTTTACTACAGTTTGTTTATATGCAAAAGAGAGAGGGTTAATTTAAAGAAAAGTGTTATCTCAGTGACCTTTAGACATGATGCCAGGAAATCAGACAAGTTCAAAGTTTCTGTCAAACGGTCATGGCAAAATTGCCCAGGAAAATAGATAGATCAAGACTATGTAGAATAAAACTTGAAGGAAGACTCCTGATCTACAAGTGATGCTTGTAGTGCTCTGTTTATGATAAACAACTGTGCAGTTAAATGCTCAAGATGGAAATAAATAGCATTCAATGGATATAAAATATGATCATCACCAGTGCAGAAGGGACACAAACAAACGTTAAGAGAAGTGATAATCATACTTCGTAACAAATAGCTGCAAAGAAAATGACTCACATACCAGATAATGGAAATAACAATTACAGTATAGCATACAACAATAAGAGAATGAGTCATAAACCACTTGAACCAGAGGAAAGAAACATAACTGACAGTTTTATAGTGGGGAGAAATGCAGTGACTGAGATTTCTGAAAAATAATAATAACAAAAAAAAAAAAATGTTGTAAAAAACAATTCTCTTTGAAGAGGCAAAAATTGAGACTTTTGGTTTATAGCACCAAGCGCTGTCTCTGTCATTCTAAGTTAATGGTCACACAGTGAAAAATTTCTCTGTATTTTCATTTTTTTTCTCACTGAGCACAAAAGATGGGTGATTCTTCATTCATGCTGTGTAAGTCAGGAGCAAGAGCACAGAAATGTCATTACAATGGCTAAACCGGTATCTAAAAGAATAGGCAAGATACATCTGATTGACCTTTGCTCAGCTCAGTGGAGATTAGAAAACCAAATTATGTGAGCCCCAAATCCTCTCCAGAGCTTTCTTGCTCCAAGCCCCAAACTGGTCATCAGGTAGTGAGAGGCACTGGGCAGAAGGCAAGCACAAATCCTGTGCCCTGTTTTGGTGTGCTGGCTGATGCTGATAGGTATGCAGACTCACATGCATGGCACAACTCACCTCTGAACTTGACTCTCAGGTTTCTCTTCATTAAAACAAACATAAAGTGAAGCCTGTTGGGAACATCCTTTTCACTATGTCAGATATGTGGAAATCTGGCAGAATTGCCAGAGCAGAAGTAGTTCTGGTGGCAACCTTTCCTTAATTTCCCTCATGCCTCTGAGTAACCATCATTTGAAATTTAAGGTTCTTAAGAATTTAAGTTTTGGTTTAAAAAAGCTCCTCTCCATGGGCTGCAGCTCCGGCCCGGGGCCTGCTCCTGCGGGGGCTCCCATGGGCCGCAGCCTCCTTCAGGCCACATCCACCTGCTCCATGTGGGCTCCTCCACGGGCTGCAGCGTGGAGATCTGCTCCGTGTGGTACCCATGGGCTGCAGGGGGACGGCCTGCTCCACCATGGGCCTCTCCACGGGCCGCAGGGGAACTTGTGCTGCAGCGCCTGGAGCCCCTCCTGCCCTCCTTCTGCACTGACCTGGTGCCTGCAGGGCTGTTTCTCACTCCTCTCTCCCAGCTGCTGTGGCACAGCAGTTTGTTCCCTTCCTTAGCTCTGCTCTCCCAGAGGCACAACCAACATCGCTCACTGGCTCGGCTCTGGCCAGCGGCGGGTCCCTTTTGGAGCCACGTGGAGCCGGCTGTGGTCTGACATGGGGCAGCTGCTGGGCTCTGCTCACAGAGGCCATCCCTGCAGCCCCCCTGCTACCAAACCCTTGCCATGTAAACCCAATACAACTTTAAACAAGTAAAATCTCCTTTTCTCTCCTAAATCTACCTTTTCCCTTAATTTCAGAAAATTGTTTTGTAAGTATTTTGTTAGACACATTCAATTTAAAAACAATTATGCAGCTTTTGCACTTATTCTTTATGCCAAACTGCTGCTTTAAATCTTATGGTAAAACAAACAATGTTTGCAGCTTGGCCAAATCTTAAGCCCAGACAAGAATAACCATAAAAGCTGGTCTGGAAATAAAGAGTTGCCTTGCAGTATTTAGAGTCTTTCCACCAATGACTAGACCTGAAATAGATTTGTCTGGAACTTCATTCCTCTCAAAAGATATTCTGATTCTATTATCTGATATTCTATTAAACTTCTTTTTTTTTTTTTTTTTAATGAAAGTAATGGAAGTTTTGTTATATGAAGCCTAAGAAATTGCATGAATTCCTTCTAGCAGACTGTACAATTATTCTGGAATTTATTCCTTTCAGCAGCAATTTCCTTTGTGTAGATTTCCATAGTATCAGAAGAAGATTGCACTTGCTTTTGCCTGTTTCTTTATTATAAAATATTATTGTCACCCATGGACTATCAGAGAGAACAGAGGAAATGCTTCTGAACTAAAATGGTAATTGATAAATCATACTTTTTTTCTCTGTTGATATTTTCTTGCTTTGAGGTTGATTCCCACTGTGTCGATAGTATTTTATGAAATCAAACAAGATGAAGTTAATGCAAATCTGTTTTTTATTGCAAGAGGGAAGAAAATATATATATGAAACCTGAAAAATAAAGCATATCATTTTCACTTTCACAAAATATTGTGCAGTTCATGTAAATCTAGAAGAACCATTTTCAAACAAAGCCAGTGCAACAGAACATCATGCCATTTTCTTCGAGTTAGTTTTGGGAAAGCGGTAGATAAACAAAGTCAAACATAATGCTGAATTTTTTACTAAGTATAAGACTGTTTAAATTTTAGGAAAAATATAAGGAACTAAAAAGAAATTGAGGAGAAGAAAAGTTATTTAAAAAAGGGTTGTTCTTGTCTAATTATACTTCTTGCATATATTTTGAAATCATCTGTATTTTACATTATTACATTATATTTTATATTATTATCTGTATTAGTGTATTTGTCACTATACATATCACTCTGTAGATAATATTGAACTGCCTGTGAAAGACGGGATGTAAAATCTATTGGAAATAAATGTATTGGGCTAAAGCTGCAAGAGTGATCTTGGATAGCAAACTGTGTTTCTTTTATTCAGGATCAGATATCAAAAGATTGAAGTACAAGCTGAAAAAAAAAATGAAGCTAATGAAGATCTGTGTTAGAGGGGAAGGAAAGTTATAAGGAAAATTCTTATTACTGACACAGGCTTAGATGTTCGGACACACTTACTACTTGAAATATAAAAAAACACTGAAATTCTCAGCTTCCTGCAGCTCTACTCAGCAAGGATTTTAGTAAGGAAAAACTTAACAAAACTGCTTTTGATTAGCCCACAGTTTGGTCCTATGGGACAGTCAAATATCACAGAAACCTACCTGATGGGGAAAGCAGAGACTGCAAATCTATTAATGTTATATCATGCGAACTTCCCCCACATCATGCATAGACCAACTTGAGAGCATGAGATTATACCATCAGTACTGTAATACATTTCTCTGGTTGCCCTTCAAATACATAAAAAGAAAGCTCAAGAAGAAAAGCAAGCTGAAGAACTGACTATGGTACATATGCCTCAAAACTCAAGGAGGAACCTAAAGGCTGGTACAGAGCTAGGGCTTGCTGGGCTTGGCTGACTAGCAACCATCGCACAGCTCCTTCACACTCATTTCACAGTTTTTTGTTATGTAACAGTTTTGAATGGAAAACAGATTTTCCACACCTATAATTTTGTCAGTGTGCTGTGAAATGACAACAAATTACATGGAATTGCAAAGAGGATGGAGTTAATGGAGGAAGTACTGCAGAATTAATAAAGAATGCAAGTAGGAATGGGAGGTAGTTTCTAGGCACAGTAGGAAGTCTAAGACACTTCTTTTTTTTTCCCTAATTGGATGAAAAATAGATCACTCATGCATGTCCCATGCTGGTTTTCAAAACACTTGTACTAAAGTCCAATTTACCGTTATGGACTAATCAGGAGAAAAGAGTTTGCAGAAAACACCCTTCTAAATGCAGCTAAGAGAGAGAACCAGATCCTCAACGTGTGTGAAAAGCAAAGTATCTGTTGCATCAGTGGCACTCTTCTAGGGAATCTTGCCCATAAAATTAACTCTTATTTTTGTCTAACCTGGTTGCCAGCTTTACACTGTAAGATACTTTTCTATAAGAACTAGGGACACTCAGTGCTGGGTCAGCCAGAGCATGTGCTGGGTCTCCCCTAAAGCACAGAGCACCTAGCTGAAATGAACAGTGTTTGGGGTTGGTGGCAAGAATTCAGTAGAGCTTAGACTGAAATTTATAAGGCTTTCACTTGCGTGATTGGAATGAGTTTTCATTCATCTGCAAACTGTTTTTTCCTTTTGTGTTGTCACTGGGGAGTTTTTGAATGGAAATCACGGTTCACAAAAAATAAAGTATTAGTATTTTGGATTTCATTTTAACTCATGAAAGGTTTCTATTACCAATGTTGATGTCAAAAATGCTAGACAAATAATACACTGTACTTCCTCACAATGAAGCTTTAAGGAGAGATAAGTTAGTGAGAAATTCTTCCCAGTATACCCAAGACTGTAAACCGTGACATGCTGTGACAAACTTTTTTGCTTGGAAACTTATTTGACTAACGTATATCTTCAAATCTATATAAAGTATGGAAAGAGAACATCCAAAAATTACATTAGTTTCTGTCTCATGACAAATAGCAGAACTTAATCAGGAATCTTCAATCAAAATGAATTCTTAATATGAAATGTGTTCTCAGTAGAACTAGCAATACTGTGTTTTTATTGACATTTTATTGCCTTATCCTTTTTTTTTTTTTTTTATCAAAATCTGTTCCTTGTGTAAAAAAGTCTGAAAACTCTTGGTAAAAGCCTATGCAGAGTCATTTATTTTAATTAATTTTTTAAGAGCATCTAACAAACATGATTGAAAAATGAATATTAGACTTTTGGACAGTGTTATCCAAAAATTAATTCCATAGCACTCTTGCTGACATAGTTAGCAGAAGTCAGAAGAAGTACATACAAAACACACATATAAATCATCTATAAATCCTCTGTACATATAAATGTACATATAAATCCTTTGCTTATTTACTCACTCCTGAACCTGAAAATGAGAGCTTATGGACAAATATCTATGAATTCAACCTTTACAAATAACTCTGTTTAAAACCATATCCTTACATCAGTGAAATTCTTTCCATTTCTCTATTAGTTTATATGCAATAGTTTATAAATGCATTCTAGAAAGGCCAAGATTTTTTGTTTGCTTTTTTACAAAACATAATACAAAAAGTTCCAAAATTTACTTTGAAGAAAGGTTGTACAGAGTTTTTTCTTCCCAAAACATTTAATTTTGGGGGAAAAAACATTTAATTAGTAATTAGCATTTTCTGATAAAAAAAAAAAGATGGTTATGTGCATAATACCTGAATAGCTCTAAAGAATGCTGCTGCTACTACTCTGAATGGGTGTGTGCGATCGAGTGTGTATGTATGTGCATAAAGCAATTGGTGCACTTCTGAAATCGACACAAACCATTATACTTGCTACAGAAGTACCGTCAAATAACAGCCTATATTCAAGGTAGTTTTTAAAATAATGAACCTTTTCCTGAAGCATGAAGGAATGGTAATATTTGTCTGATTCTGAATAGTGTATTAAATGGAATTTGTTACTGTTTGCAGTCTTCAGAACTGTGTTGCTTCTTGATCACTATGCTGTCCTTCCTCACTGGATTTAATCAGTTATCAAGAAGTTGCAGTCTTTGTTAGAAAGGCCAGCTGTTGTGAATGTAACCCTGCTGGGGAAAGCTGAATTTCCTGTGAAATAAACCTCTTCTTTTCACCTCCGTGAGATTTCTGCAATTAACTTTCAGCGGCTGTTTCTACAGTGAGCAACTTGTTACACACACACTGGCCATCTCTGCGCTCCTTACTGAGCTGGAAGCATGATGCACACCCAGCAGGGGAAGGACGCTGCAGCATCTTCTAAACTTTTTCTTGCTTGGGACTATCAATGGATCATGCTGTTTTTTGTGAGATGTACCACAAAGAGAATCTGCCAGTGAGGTAGGAACAGCCAGTGTATTGATTTCATTCATTATCCTAAACATGTCTGTAGGCAGGGCCTCCACAATGAAAATATGGTGACTTGAGATCTTCCTTTTTTTTTTTTTTTTTTTTTTTTCTTTTCTTTCCACTTCTGCATTGTAAAAAGGGACCTTTCAGGAACTATGCAGACAATTTTCTACCTTGATGTAGATACAGCATTCCTTATTTCATGTTCACTGTCTTTTCTGGCCATACCCTTCCTGCCTGCAGCAGAACTTCTCTCACACAGGAAATAAAATCCTGAAAAATTTGATTGCATGAGCTCATTTTTCCTCAGAGCAAATGAAAGTTAATGTTATGCTGCAAAAAACTACTTCTCATGCCTTTTTAGACTCTCTGGTCAGGTTCCCCACTGAATTCTGCTTCCC
Source organism: Anseranas semipalmata (assembly GCA_013399115.1). NCBI lineage: Eukaryota > Metazoa > Chordata > Aves > Anseriformes > Anseranatidae > Anseranas > Anseranas semipalmata. The sequence goes on along the minus strand of VXAA01003898.1, from coordinate 103,385 downwards.
TTTCTGATAATTTTAGCAGAGGAAATAATATCAGACATAATCAAGGAGCATCTTCCAGTAGAAAGAATGTTCTGTTAATTAACAGATTCATCCATGAGGTAAGAGGAATTCACTTTTGTGGATATTTCTGTTCAAATTATCACTTTGGTATGCTTCAGAAACATACCATGGTTTTCATCCATCCTTTCATATCAGAGTGGACAACCGATTTAGCATCTAATTTGTCTCTTTTGTTGTTTTACCTTTAGATTGCCATAATGTTACATCATAATTTATTGAGCCTTCTCTGAGGATATCTAGAATGTCCTTTGTTTATTAAATAAACTAAAACCATCCAAACCTATTTAGCTTTTATAGAGGTGTCATTTTTGTCTAGTTCTTTTTTTTTTTTTCCTACTGAAATAACAGACTCAGTGTTGCCAAGTTTCCTGGCAAAGGGAATTAAAATCATGAAAGCCCTTACTAAGTCTTTTAATTGTTGGACCTCTGTTCTCCTATATAGACAAGTAACAGTTTAGAAATACTTTCATCTTTTGCAGTAAGATGTTTTCAAACATGAGCAACATGGCTATTTCTTCTGGCAGACGATCAACAAACTTCTTCAAAGCTTTTGAATTTCTGTTCTGGCACAGTTCAGGCAAATAGGAACATTGAACATTCAAAACTAAGTTAAAATTCAATATGCCACTTGTTGCTCATGTGTCCAACATTTCTATAATACATGTTCTCTCAAATATAAGCTCTTTCAAGATTTTCTGACTTGCTTGATTTCAGATAAGTCTTAATAATTCAGTGTAGACAATTTCTTCTATATCACTCCAGTTCTTTTTTCTCTCCTGTACAAAATGATGTAGGATAAGGAATACCACACAGCATTGTGAAAGGAAGATTTCTTGGCATTCAAATGTTGTTGTACTTATAAAGCTATTGACCTTTTAGCAAGTAAAACAAGCACCAACCACAAATACTGTACTAATGCCTCTTGCACTTGTGTATGGGATGAGGAAGCAGTTATTATTGTTCAGAGCAGAATAGATGCAAGAGGTGACAGACTCTGTAAAATCCAGTGTAGTCCTCTAAACATCCATTGTTCTTCGTATTCAGTTCAGAAACGGAAGCTGCAGGTGCTCAGAAATGCTGAGCAAAACATTCCTGTCTGGCTAAATTGAAGTTTAGATGGCTGACAGTTCTCCTAAATCCTAGTGACTCGTCCTTTCACTACACAGTGCTACCTATTTGTAACAGTTGCCTAAACTTGCTACACACATAACATATTTTGCACTTGATATTTCCTGTTTGTTTAAGCTTTAGTACCTGTTTCTCTATTCCCTATCAGTCCCAATATAGCCAGAGTTGAGGGGAGTCCCTTGGTTAGTCTGAATCTCCCTTTAGAGGTCCTCACCTCTTTCTTTTGTCTTTGAAAGGAGTTGAGGTGCTTACTTTGCTAAAGTTATTTTCACCTCTCTCAAGGACAGAATCCAAAAGGTGAGTGAATCAACAGAAAAAGAAGATTGGCATCAATATCAGATACATGTCAAGATGTCTAATTTCTAGCTGAAATTAGTCAGATACGTTTCTTGACATCCTACTGTTTATTTATGTGCATCTTTCAAAAACCTGAAAAGCTTGGGAAGATTTCAAGGTTTTATTTGCAGCAGTACTGATGAGTCATAGTGAGAGTCTTGATATGACAGTGAAAGCTTCTATACAAATATGGTCTCTTAACATTAATGGACATTTGAAAAATGTAGCTTAAAACCTTCCTGGACCTCAGTGCTCCATTCATACTTTAGAAATAATCACCTATGAAGAGTCCTGGTTTAGCCATTGTCGTGAACATCTGCCTGAGGATCTGTTCATAACCAATGCTGTGGGAACATTGACCCACAAGGAAGTTTTCTTATTATTATATTGAGGAAAAATCTCTTTGACTCATCTTTTCCATCCAATCCTGTGGGAACTGACTGTCTGTCCAGGTTTTTGGCACAGTGTCAATGGGATCAGAGTGAGATTGGAGCGGGAAATGAGAGAAAGCAGGAGAGGAGTGGACTCCATCACTCTTCTGCTTGCTGGAGAGGTTAAGGAGAGGTATGGACTGAACTGCCGGTTCTTTCCTTGAATGGAAGGCAGCAACCTTCAGTAGCAGCCTTCCTTCTGGATTCCTCAGCTTTTCTCCCCTCTCCTCAGCACCCCAGTGCTTCCTCCCTTAACGCTGCCATGTCTGCGTACCTGCCACCTTCACAAAAGTATTCCAGGTTCCTTTTTTTTTTTTTTTGAACTGAATATTTTTCCTTCAAGGGATGGTGGGAAAGAATATTCATTGATACCTGTGAGGCTATTAGTTGATATGGAAATTAACACAATTAACACAATAAAGAATCTTATATTTAATATGTAAATACATAACTTGCTCAAAAGGAGTGGTGGGGAAAAATATGTGACGGGGAATGTTTTTATACATTAAAAAAAACCAGGAAATATTAATGTTTTCTCTGAGAATTACTTTTAGAAATTCTGGCACTTCTCTTGTAATAAGGTACAGCTTTTAAATAGTTTGGCAAAGACAACATATTTGTCCCTGCTTCACAGAGTTACACCCTGATCTGTCATGTTGAGAACAAGAAAAACTTGTGATCCAAACAGAGTATTTCAGTGTTGAAATATTTATTCACCAAGTTTTTGGACACTTTTTTTTTTTTTAAACAACCATATACTCCACTACTGATTTCCAGGATTAATTTTCCTTTCATCATGTTTTAAGGATATATTTTGAAAGCTTAAAAGAGGTACTTTATTTCAAGTGACTGAGTTTGAGGTTTCATTATTTGAGAGCTCTTGTACTGAAAAACTTTCAATTCACATAGCAGATCCTCCTGCACAATAAACTGGCATTTTTTGTTCAAACTTTGTCCTTTAGAGGAACCTGAAAGAGCAGCCACCCCTACTTGAGCCACATAGAGAAATACACGCATTGGGTTTCTGGAAACCAACAGGAAAATAGATGACCATTGCTAAATGATAAGACCTGTGAATGTCATTTGATTTAAAAAAAAAAAAAAAATCTCTTTCCTGGTCACATTTCTCTGTGAAAACCTGAAAAATGCATATTTCCTTTCCTGGGAAAGAATGACTTATTCTATTTTATTGTGCTTCTACATAGTTTCAGTTCCCACAGCCATCCTGTGTCCTCCTGCATCATGGCTCATTCTCTGTGTTCATTGTTTTCCTAATTCTCTGCCCTCTCAATAGAGTTCCACTAAATGAGTCAGTTAAGCTGAACACTGACTTTCAGAATACTAAATAGAGAATACTTATTTATAGGCATCAAGTAGTGTTCTTTAGAAAGTCTATGGGCCGTATCCAGCTAGCTTAAGTGACTAAAGTTGTCTGGTGAGATCTGGCAGCATTTCCACCCCCTGAATCTGAATGTGACCCTGTTAGGCTGTATCCCAACTCAGTATCAGGATGAGATCTCAGCGTGTGCTTTCCCCCACCCCCATCACTTTTCTGTGGGTAATAAACTCAAGGGCATGGCCCTGAAAGCAGTCATGGAGGGCTGTAGTAGATCTCTGACGGGTACTGAGGGAGAGCAGAACTGGAGAAGGTGGCAAGGACTCGTTTTTCCATGGAAGAGGCAATGAGTTTAGATAGAATAAAATACCTAAGCCTGGCAGTGCAGACCAATGATCTGGACTGTGACTGCCTGGTGCCAGGGCCACCTAAGAGCCATGATGGACACTGCCTGTGCATTTAAAGTTTCCCATGCATCTGAAGGTTTGTTTCTGCACAGATGCAGAAGTGCCTAAGCTTCATAGGACTGAGCAGTTTGTGCTGTCATTCTTACCAAAGCCCAGCTTTCAGAAAATATGACATCTTCTGCATAAATCCTGTTTTATATAGTACATGAAATAGCCGTTGGCTATCACACATCAGATGCCTTCTCTGAGGATTATGTATTTTTTTCCACTGTTTTATCTCCCATGCTTTGGTCACATAGCATAAGATCATTTAAGTACACGAGCAACACCACAGCTCACACTGCATTATAGTAAGATGTACTCTGTGAAAGGATGTGGGAGAGAAGATTAAAATAGGGACAGAGTTATATGTGGGGGATGCAGCGCAGAAAGGAATTAAAATCTTGATTCCAGGATTCTGTGTGTGGTGTAATAAAAGATGGCAGTCTATTGGATTAGGGTGATAAGAGATATTGAATTTAATTCCTGCAGGCAGAATGAAAAGTTTTCTGACAGAGTGGTTCAATTGCAAAAGTAAGGAGCACCATTGTCCTCTTTCATAGCACAGACAGGAGCTCTTGCCATGCCATCAAGCAAAACTACAAAATATCAAGGAAGCGGTGGAGCTTAGAAACAAGCTCTGTTCTTTTATCCTTTTTTTCCTTTTTTTTTTTTTTAACTCTTGTTTTTTTTTTTTTCTTTCTTCAGTGTTTTCAGCTGACTATGATAAAGTAATTACATTACTCTTATTTCGATCTGTCCGAAGTATATTAGGAGCTTGGGTCTCATTTTAATGTTCACGGGCATTTTACTCTTCCTGGAGTGTTTTAATGTTCTTATTCTATGGCGCTAATTATGGCGGGAATCTAAAAGAAAGAATTAAAGCAGGCTCACACTTGCTTCATTTTTAAAGTTAAAAATTTTTCATCATATCATCGTTGAATTAGGGAAGGTTTTTATTTTATTTTATTTTTTAATTCTGTGTGAAATTATAGTAAATTCAATGGATGATAAAGATTTTGAATTCAGAGAAATTAAACTAGCTCTTTCTGGGTTATAAATCATGGGGGAACTCTTTCATAAGTGCTTTATGATGAACTGGAACTGACCTCTTTTAATCTTACTGAACATACAGGCAGGAACATTTTGGGTTTTATTTTAGGGAAAGGAGAGTCAGGCTATTTCTTGCCTGTTCTTGAAAGGGGCAGGTAAAAAACAGTAGTCCTACTTGTTTATTTTTGGATCTGAAGATGCAAGTGCACAGTTTCTATAGATACCACTGGGTAATCCAGCAAATATGTAGGCTGCTCTGTGTAGAGAGTTCAAATACAAGGCTGGTCAACCTGCTCAGGAGAGCTGCAAATCCCCCTTTTATGCTGTCTTTATGACTCATGCTTTGAGCAGTGCTTTTGCTACTAAGAAGTTTTCAGATGTTTATTCTGAAAGCAGCCAACTATCCTCCCAAAATTAATTTCATTCTGCAAATTTCACCACACTGAAACGTATCACCGTCCTTTGCTTCAAAATGAAAAGAGTATTCGAAACAATTTTGTTACTGCTTCTGACTGCCCATGTTTGAAAGAGATCATAGGAAGAAGATGTTTTTTATTGATTAAAATGTGCTGCCTTTTCTTTCTTCTCCTTGATGTCATTATGTTGCCTTTGAAGTCTAAGTTGGTGACTTCAGGAAAGTGGGTGACTGGGAAATTTAAGTAAGGTGACTTTGAAATCTAACTCACCCTGGGCTAGAAATATTTCTCAACCGATTGCAGAAAAGACCCATTCTCCATTCCTGCAGGATTTGACTAGTTTGGAAGAGGAAAGCCACCATACAACAATAATGAGCAATAAGAATGTAGAGGGCAACTTTGGAGCTGATACTCGGGCATTTTTAGTAAGCCACAATTTCCCTGCAAACACTGAATTTATATCCCTGGGAAAGATGCAGTGCACAGGCAGTTACAGTCAGTGTTGGGACTGAAGGCGTGACATAGTGAGGATGCTATGCTCATTTTGTCATTTCCCTATCCAGTTTGCTCTGCATTAAAAATGTATCTCCCAGCTTTGCAATTTGTATAAGATCTGAAAACCGGGCCAGACGCCTGCCATCATTAACAACAATCACCACAGAAAGAGAGTACTGGCAAATTCCAATTTCTAAGCATTGCAGTCAGGTTTTACTTGACAGTGGACAGTTGCATACAAACACAGCTGAGACCTCCAGTGATTAATTGGTCTTAGAGGTGTAGCAGTTAGAAACATTGTTTTCTGCCAATTCAACTATAATTAATTACAATTAGAGGACACTTCAAGAAGCAGAATTGGTACATTGTCGGTTATGAGCATGTCATTTTAACCAGTCATTTTTTATATGTAAACTCATTTTAAAATGTGACAAATAGTAATAATAATAATAAAACAGCTTAGAAAGGGCTTCTTAAAGCAAAAGATAAGAAGGAATAAGTCACATAAAAAAAAAAAAAAAAGCTGTTCTTTTTAAATGGATCATGTTGGGTTTGATGTTTCTCAGTTTTAAACATCAGAGATTTATTTAGTATTCCAATAAAAAACTGCATATGTATTTTTTCAATTAAACCAGGCTAGCAGTATTCCCTTTTTACATAATGAGATGGAGAGGCTGAGAAAGTTTACTTCAAGATTAATTAGCTAATTGATCTCCATTGCCTTTTACTTCTGTCTTCCTTATTGCTTTTGCACCTTTCATGTGCAAATTTATCTTTGACATAAATACATTGACCTTCAGCCAAGCTATATCACAAATTTCTATTGGATCTTTCAATTCAAAGGAGGCTGTAAGCAGTCAGAAATTGTATGGGATTCCTTCAGGAAGAAATCAGATGTTGTAGTAAAAATTTGATGATTCAATAGGGGTCTTTCCTCCATGTTTTATTTGAAAAGCTCCTCAGCAATTTCCTGACCCAATAATATTTTCCCTCAACAACTTCTTAAATTCTCCCTTATTTTCCAAGGGTGAAGGATACCTACATGATATTCTGAGCTCACCTGTAAAGAAAAGCAACAGTTTTCTACACTAATGAACCCCCAAATGTAAGATGATTGTAAGACACAGACCAGTTTCTCTAAATTTCACCCTGGGCTGAGTGTCCCAGGGATCCAAAATCAGTGCAAATGAGGACAGCACTAAGAGATCGTTCCATAGCAGAGCCCTGGGAATTCCCGCTGTACTGGAAATGGCAGTAAGGGGTCTCCAAGTAACTAAGCAATCTTTCTTTCTGACCTTTCCACCAGGCCAGTACAAAACAGCAGAATAGCTACCTGTTCTTTTGGCTAATTGCTGCAGAACACCTTAACAATGATTTGTGGCAGCATATGTAAAAGCAAACTTTAATGTATACAGATAAAATATTTGCCTACCACAGAGATGTTTTTATGGTGGGTCTGGACAATAACCCTGACTCACCCATGTCTGTGACATTTCCAAGCTTGTGAATTGTTCACGAGTTAACATCCTGTTCAGTATTTGACAAACAGGGAGTCAGGGCTGGCAGTTGCCATCCTCTCCACGTAGTGCCTAAGGCTAGGATTTGTCTCTGGTTTCATTTATTAGTTATATAACTCACATGCTATTTTTGAGCTATCAAAAAAAAAAAAAAAAGCCAATGTAGAGAAAAAGAAATCCTCACCTGGGAATTACCTACCAGGTAGCTGCATGCGGTGGACTGATCTACATATGCATGTATTAATTTTCATTTAAAATGTTCAAGCCAGTGAAAACTGAGCCAACAAAGCCTTTTTGGGTTATATAACAATGATAAATGTACTGCAACAGTTCTGGGTGAGTACTGCACCCCTGAGATTTATAGGCTGTTTGTCTCTTTTTTCACCTCTTAACTAGAAAAGCTCAGCTGCAGTGCAGCATCTGTATTTTGCAGCGTGATCTTGCTTATTTTTATCTTATTGCCTGAGCCCTGTCCAAGTCATAAAGTGAATCTGAATCTCAGATACTCTATCAGCCACCACCTGACTCCCAGTATATTCTCTTACATTAGCAAGGAGTGAGAAAAACAACACACATAGTGCCATTAGCTCTCATCATTATTGAGGTAGCATCCCAGGCCAATTTTGGGGTAGAGCAATGAGGGCAACACCAGGGGACATGAAGCTGAGTTAGATAACAAGGCAAATTGACCGATTTCATCTATAACTAGACAGCTTTGCTGTTCAGGGCTGCGAGCTGGGCATAATGGCTCAGATGCCACAGCACCAGTTTGAAACCACGGTGCTGGCAGCCTGTGGCTCTGCTCCCTGCCAGAGGATGCAGGCAGCAGTGTGGACAGGAAGGAAAAGAAGTGATAAAATGAGGAGGAAAAGCCTATGAAACAATGTCAGAGGTGAATAAAGTCTTCTTCAGTCCAGTACAGTTGACACGATTCAGTCCTCCAGAAAGTGCTGCAGCCCAAACCTTCTCTCAGGGCCTGCAGCTCTTCACTGGTCACAGGTAACATCTCACAGGTAACTACGGAAGTAGTTACTGTATGTGGAAACTGAGAAGGTTTTGCCATATGAAAGTTTTGTACAAGTACACAGAAGTTCAGCTAAGTTTTGCTCCTTAAAATGAAAACTTTAAAGATTATTTAAATTTAGTTTACCATCTCTTTATCAGTTCTGGGGCTGAAGACACTATAGGGAATGTATAAGTCAGGCTATCCAGTTTAGTCTCTTTGTTTATTGTGAAAGAAATTAAATATAAAAGACAGAACCAGCATAGTAAGTCACCTTGCCTTAAAACTGCCTGTCACAGCAAGATAAAACTGAAAACCCAAGACATTTCAGCTTTGTCAGCAGAGGAACCTATGCATTATCTGTTACTGAAACTAACATTTTTTTGCACTACCTAATGATTAAACAAAGATGATGGCAGTAATAGAGCACTACTAGCAGAAAACAATTTAAAAATGTCGCTTCTGCAAAACTCTCAGTCCCAAGCTCTCTGATCATCGACATAGGCTGTTTTTCAGGGAGAAACATAACACTTCAGCGTGATGAAAATGTGAATCAGATTTTCAGGTTCAATTGTTTCATTATTTTGCTTTCTTTCCATCACTTCTACTTTCAGGTTGCAGCTTAGATTTTCACTCATGCATTTGTATGTTCAATGTAATACCAGCATTTTCAAATTGACAAATGGGTTTTCTGCACACGTGCATTCAGTAAGTTAACTATCCTGCTGCAGGCCTTAATTAAATCATCAGTTTTAGTTTGTTTTATTTTGCTTTATTTTGTCTCATTGAATGGAAGACTGAATTATTTAAGCTGCTAAAACTCACACTGGTATATTAGACTGATTAAACTGTTCACACACACACACACACACACACATATATATTTAGCCCACACAAACAACCCAATTGGGATTGCATGACAATTAATCAAATATTTATGTTTTCAATAAATTCAATTTTGTGCATATTTATTGCACCATTTTTGCCCAAATATCATGCTGTTGTGAAATATCACCAGGGTGCTTTCCACAGAAAACTTATTTTTCGCCATGGGAACACTTTGTTCTCTCTTACTCTGCCCAGCACACAGGTAAGACCCCTGCTGTGTTCTGTTTGCTTCTTCCCTGTTGTCCCTGCTCAGTAAAGGGGAAGTCAAACTGCAATAGTCAATAGCAGAAACTCCATGTAGAACTGTAACTGTGATTTGATTGATTCTCCTGTGTAATATTTTAATATGTCTGATTTTTCCTTAGATCTCTAAAATCCGCATTCTACAGCTCTTTGGAATACACACCTGAACTGAAGACACCTTGAAATAGAAGGAATCAGCTTAAGTTGAATAACTGCTGTTTTGTGTACAGCACAAGCAAGAATAAGGTTAGCTTGAGTTTATATCCTGAACTTGCAGAGAATTAATTTAGTTTAATTAAATTCAGCTCAATGGAGTAGTGCAGCTAATTATTTCAATTCACTAACTATTCTATCTGAAGTACATGCTGGTGATTGGCCACCAGACAAATATTGTGTTGTGACAAATATTTGGCAGCCCATCTGTGCCATGACCTGCAGCTCAGTCTGATAATTTTAATGGTACGTGGCTAGCTGTTCCTAGTTAATTTAGACTGTTTTTCATGCCATTGCCTACCAGTCTAAACACTGCATGCCATATGTAGACAAAAAGCCTCTTGAATCTTTTTTAAATAACTGTCTGTGAAAGTGGTGGTCTAAGGAAAGTGAGATTTTAACAGGGGAAGGCAACATGGCTCTAAGCCGTATTATAATGCCATTGTCTACCTAGAGGTGGAAATCTTTTGGCAATTTCTAGTCTCTTTAGAGCTGTTAGTCTGATATGTATGACAAGATAATCTGCATAATTTTGTAGTGATGTTTCATACAGCTTGGTTTNTTTTTTAAGAAATAAAAGACAGTTCATATTCCAGAATTCTTTTCCCTAGGAAGGAAAGCAGCCAGTACCCATCTACTATGAATGTAGGAGTATGCTGGCACTCTTCACCATGATTGCTTGAAATCAGTGTAGTTCTAATAGCCTGGGCTTAGGGGGGAAATAAGAGCTAGTTCAAAATGCATATGTTGTCCACAGAAAACTTTCTAATTTCTCACAGAGATTGTAAGAAAAATAATGCACAGGCAAAACACATGAAATGTGGGATTTGGGTTGGCTGCCTTCTCCCTGCTTTTGTTTGCACTGGTTTTCCGTGGTGTTTCTGTTGGTTCACTGTGGTCACCTCTCCAGTAAGAGCAGAAGAGAGCAGCCAAATCACAGGAATCATAAAATGCTCTCAGGAGAAGTGAACCAGTGGGGAGGCTCATTTGTAGCAAAGAGTGTGAATGAGAACAGAAAGAAAACAAACAGTATCTAAGATGAGGCACTACAGAAGCCAAGCAAAGTGGAAATATCTGGGATTTGTGCTGACACTTCTTGGTTTTGGTTCAGCTTCAAAAGAAAGAAATCTCACAAGAAAAAATAGCAAAATTGACAGAACAAAAGGAGAAAAACAATCTAACCAAAATCAATTTTACATCCAATACTTCAGACGGGGATTTTGAACAGCCCGTATTTATATATTGCATGTTCTGCAGAACAAATGTATAATCAGTGAAGCAGTCTACCTATAGTTTTCAGGTATTGTAAGTGTATCACTGTGTTCAGTACAGTTCAACTTAGCAAGAACACTTTACTAAATAATTCTGTTCTGCCATACAACTCCACTACTGGAGGAGACAAGGGACTCCTTCAGAAATGTCATAGACATGCTTTGAAAAACTTGCAGAAAGAAATAATGCTGGGATAAGCAAAACATAGAAACCTGCCAGACCGGAACGGGTCCTTCCCTGGGCTTGTCTCAGAGTCTGCACATATGCAAATAATTTAAGCCTTGTTTACATTACTGAATAAAAAATGCTTATAACACATCCTACCACTGAGAGTCATGCAATTTTGCAAATAGAAAGACACATGACACAATTAAACATGCATGCGGATATATTTTAGATATTCATGAATAGTTATGTGGCAAAACTAATTTAAAACCTCCACTGCTTTCTCTTACCAGATCTCAACAAGGTACTGGGAAAGGATTTGTTAAGAAGTAGGAACAGACTTTTCTCAAGACAATTCAGGCATAAACAAAAGAGTCAGGAAAACAGATTAACTTGGTGGTCAGATGGCCTTTGAAAATCCATCACGCTATGTAGATCAACTGTGGTGTATATCTGACTACGTACTTGCATTTGAAAAAGAAATCTAGGAAATTAGATTTTGGCTACAGCACTTGTTTCCTCCTTTATTGTTTTAGTCTAAGCACACAAATCCATACAGTGTAGTGGAAATTCAGCAGTCGTATTATATAGTTATCAACACCAGAAAACTTTCCATGAACATGATACAGCGTAAAAAAAATCAAAATCTACCATCACTTCCTCATGGTGGATTGTATATTCTAAATATAGCCGGTTCTCTGATGCCACACCTTGAAGCTGTGAATAAATACTGATACTTAATAACAGCAGACTAGATTTAGCTTTTTGGTAGAAATGATGAGCTAAACTTCTCTTCCTTAAAATACTTCATGAAAAACAATTCTGTCACAAAAGCCTGCTTATGTGGGCTTTGCCCTCAATAAAGTCCTCATGCCTGCGGCTACAGATTCACAGCACTTAATTTTGGAATGAAAGGTTGGGAGTATCAGGACACTGCTCTTAAGCAGAGTATCAAGGGTTTGTTTTTCCCAACACGCCTACAAGGCACAGGTCTTCTTGATAGTCTTTTCTGGTGCCTGGGAAACATGAGAGAAATTTTCATGTCTTACCTATCCAGGGCAGTAAATTGTCTTCTCTGTACACAACCACGTTGTAGCTGTTACAGACAAAACCAGCTCAGAGAGTCTTAAATGACACCTGCAGAACTGAGGGATGCTGGCCAAAGGATGGGTGGCCATGGCAAAGCTACTCCTCATGAAAAAAAAGCAGAGGAGGAGCTGAGATGAGACTCTACTATGGGCTTTGGTTTCTTGTTCTTACTGCTGCTAGAAGAACACTGAGAGATGGTCACCAGATGCTGAAGCTGACCTCCAAATAGGACCTCCTCATCTAGAAATAGTAACACAATCCCTCCCCCAGCATCAGGCTCTAACCTGGCCTTCCAAGGCTTTGGCTGAAACAAAATTGAGGTGTCAAAGTGGCAGTGGAGCCTGTTTGCTAATAGACAGTGCTTGATAATGCCTGTTTTGCCTGGGCCCAAAGACAGCCCAGACCATCAAAGTGGTGCACAGAAACCAAAGCCTCCAGGCCTTCTCCACTTCTGTGCCCTTCTTCCATTTCCTGTGCCATGGAGGAGCACCATAATATTGAGTGCCTTCTTGCATGCAAACACGCAGTTCAAGAGTGAGGATTGCCTTGACAGAATTCTCTTCAGGGTCACACAAACAAGAAGGTGCTGTCTTTCCATTGATCCTAAGCATAGGTATAATAAGGTTGGAGGATCTAGTTCTTTACATTGTAAAGCCTTTGCAAGTGCTGACTTTGATACATCTGTGCTCTCGTGTGGATTTGCAGTGCTCTACAAATAACAATAGAATATGGCAGTGCAAACATTTGACTTAATTTTGCATCCAGCATGATTTAAGGACACTGACATATTCAGATGTTAATTCCACACTCTGGTTTCTTTAATTAGAATTTGCCAGCTGCAGTGCATTAAAAAACAATCATATATATATTATTCCATAAATGGAAAGATAGTGTATATGTGTTTTAAATCAAAGTGAATTTTAGCTTATATGTAAGGCAACATATTAGTTACAATGAGCACCATTTTAAAATCAGTATCATTTTTCAATTATTTTATAATATTATTTTGCATTAATTCCTTTTCTAATTTGGAAAAGCTATATTTTTGCAATACTTAAGATTAGCAAATGTTGAGTTGTCAAAATTGCTTCAAGTAATTGCAGCTGGAATCCTAGGCAGGTGTTCTGAATAAAAAGCAAGGAAGGAGGAATGAGTTTTGCCTTCCTTAGGAACCGAGAGTTTCAAGCATTTGTTCTGATTTTTGGGTGGTATTGGTAGCTAAGAATGTATGTTTGCTCCTTTGTCTACTTGCCCACTTAAGTGTCCAGAGTAGACAGGGCTTGATAAAAAATAATATTTTGCAAGTTTGGAAAAAGTAAGTAACACTACTTAATTTTCATTATCTCTTTTGTTATCATGGCAATGCCATGATGTATCTACATTTGATAATTCCTATCTAATTACAAAACTTTTTTTTTTTTTTTTTTTTTTTTGCCAATGTGGAAAATCAAATGGTTATCTTTCCTTTTTCAGTAATTCATCTGACCTTACAGAAGATCCTGCACTTGTTTGAACTGTTCTCAGCTTGGATTTTCTCATCTCTATATCCAGCAGGTCAAAGCTAAACTGATTATCTGCAGGCCATGTCATCAAAATAGGCTATGAAAAGATAATACAGATACATTTAAAAGATCAACAACTTTTTTCAAAGGTGGAAAATTGAAAAAATATCTCCTATTCATAACTTAGTCTTGGACTCTGATCCCTGAACCTAGGAAGGACCTAAATCTTCAGTTCTTCTGATTTTTGCCTTTGCTTCACCTGTCTCCCTTGAGCTCAAAGAAGATGTTAGCTAAACTTCTCTTGCAGCTTTCTCATACAGCTGGTTTGTCCCCTTCCACCTCCTGGAACAAAGAGGTGTACTGTGTCTTTTGGCATTCCCTCAGCTCTGGTATGCCTGCTGGAATTGCACAAAGGTGGGCTTCAATGACTGTTCTGGCTTTCCTGGATGTGAACTGCCCTCATGAAAATTCTTGCAGCACTTTGTTGCTAGTTGGGCAACAGATAACTATTAATTTAAAATAATTGTACAAATTAGGGAGCTTGTTGTAGTCAGTGGAGCTGAGAATTTAAGGTCAAATTATCTGTAGAAATAGGTCTCAGTAGAGCTACATTAGGAGGGAATTTGTCTTTTGGTTTTCAGGTAATGTGATATTTCTGTGAACTTTATAATTGAAGAGGATGCAAACTTGTTACTAAACCACTCTATAGACAAAGTTGCTGTACAAATGCTAATGACTTCATCTCTCACCTCTTGTAGAAAAACACTAATGTCTTTTTTTTTTCTTGTTATAAAACAAAGGCTCCATGAAACTGTCTCATGATTATAGACTGTAACCTAATAAATTTGAGTACACATGGAGATAGTGTGTATCATTAAGCTTCTGGAGCAAATTGCATTCTCTGTATTTATTTTATTTTTCTTTATTTTTTTTTTTGTATGTGTTATGGTTAAAAATTAGGCAAGCCATTGAAATGATGGTCATGGCTTTTTGAGAAATTTGGCATGCCAAGGTGTGAAGACTCAGCTAATAACTTAATGATGAATTCCCTGTGGGCTAGTCTCTCCCCCTCTCTCCCAAGAGATCTTGATCTTTCGTTTTCAAAGATGCGGTACTTTTGTAAAATGTGTAATTAATCAGGGAACACAATGTAATTGAAATACTAATTACAGTTGCTTATTCAGATACCAACATTTCTGCTACAATATCAGTTGCTTAAATAACTTTGTGACTGTGGATTTTGAATCCATATTAATCCAATTACTCGGAATCAGTTGCAAAATAATTTGGTACGGACAGTCTCCTAAGCCCAAACAAATTACCATTAAAGTCAGTGAAACTTCCAAGGGGAAATGAGCCATGGAGACACTATAGCAAATTACAACCCAATTGTATCTGGGTTCGTGATTTTTCTCCAGGTTTTTAAAACGAGTGCTTCACCTTTATCTTTTTAATCCGTCCTTCCTATCATCTGGAAATTGGATGTTTGATTTAAATGTTCTGAGATAACCCACCATGTTGCAGTGTGTGGCTGTAAAATGACCTGAGTTTGATAGCATTATCATATCCTGTATGATTGTTTCTGTGAAGATAATGATTGCTGACATTTGTTGAGCTTGTTATTTATCCTGTGCCTTGTTTCTGTATGTCTGTGGGTGCTCCTTGCGCTGAGATGCTTTGAAGTGACATGGTATTTGGCAACAGTGAACCTGAAAGAAGGAAGAAGAATTGGTACGTGCCATTAAATTCTTAGGTTGGGCACAATGTGTATGATATTGCCAGCATAAATCGATTGAATGTGCAAGCCTGTGGTGATCATGAAACCTCTTTTCCTCCCAAATCCACCCTTTGGTGGAAAGGAGCCCTCTTGCATTATGTGCAAATGACCCCTTCTGGAGCGCGCTTGGCATGGCCCTGCCATACACACAGCAGCTGTGCCAAACCCATTGCTTTTAAACAGTTCCCCTTCACATTGGCATGTATAAGAATAGGGAACAGAAGAACCCTTAAGTGTACTCACAACTAAAATAAAATCAAACTGTATCACTGAAAGTAGTTCTCTTGTGGATTAGTCCCAGGTAGCTTTTTTCCACCAACGCATTTCTGTGAAGCTCATTTCTTGGCTTACCCACACACCATCTGCCTAATGCTATAGTTGTCTTATGTTTATACAGTTCCAACTCACATGCTGACTGGACAAAAAAGGAGAACAAAGCAGTTTAAAAATCTGAGTGTGACACTTTCTGTCCAATGTATTTCTAGACCGAACATAATGTTTTTGCTTGTTGGGTCTGTTGCTTGGATTTTTTTAATTGTCATAGTGGAGTGGAGTGATCTAGGAATTTCAGGAACCCCCAATTCTACCTATCCTTGTTTTTGCAAGGCAAGATGAGAATATATTCCAGCTTTAAGAATAAGGTGGATTTTAACCCTGAGAGGGAGCAAAATCTCATGGGGACATTAATGAGACCAAAAATCTGGTCAATAGTGTTTGCATATTAGTGCATGAGATATAGTTCAGCTATAATAAACAAAATGTTCTCTCAGTGGAAAGTTGTTGTTAGTGATAATAATTAGTGATGATAATTTGAAATTATAATTTATCATGCCTTTCCTCACAGGACGTCAAATTACTCTGCACATTAACTGCTGAAATATTGCATACACTTGCTGTAAAGTTAAGTAAAGTACACTTTCCTTTGCCCATTTCTCAACAGGAGAAAATAAGTCTGATTTTTCTGTAGAGCAGAATACTGTAATTTCCAAAGGCCCAGCACTTCTAAATAGTTAGGCTGAAAGACTGAGGAGATCCAAACCTAGAATGCAGATTTTTTTTCACCAACCGCATGAAGTTTAATAAGAGCAAGTGCCGCGTCCTGCACCTGGGACGGGGCAACCCTGGCTATACGTACAGACTGGGCAATGAGACGCTGGAGAGCAGCCCCGCAGAGAGGGATCTGGGGGTTGTGGTTGACAGCAAGTTGAATATGAGCCAGCAGTGTGCCCTGGCAGCCAGGAGGGCCAACCGTACCCTGGGGTGTATCAAGCACGGCATTGCTAGCCAGTCAAGGGAAGTGATTGTCCCACTCTGCTCTGCGCTGGTGCGGCCTCACCTTGAGTACTGTGTGCAGTTCTGGGCACCACAGTACAAAAAGGATGTAAAACTGCTGGAGAGTGTCCAGAGGAGGGCGACGAAGATGGTGAAGGGCCTAGAGGGGAAGACGTATGAGGAGCGGCTGAGGTCACTTGGCCTGTTCAGCCTGGAGAAGAGGAGGCTGAGGGGAGACCTCTTTGCAGTCTACAACTTCCTTGCGAGGGGGAGCGGAGGGCCAGGTGCCGACCTATTCTCCTTAATCACCAGTGATAGAACCCGCGGCAATGGTGTCAAGCTGAGGCAGGGGAGGTTTAGGTTGGACATTAGGAAGAGGTTCTTCACTTAGAGGGTGGTTGCACACTGGAACAGGCTCCCCAGTGAAGTAGTCACTGCACCAAGCCTGTCTGAATTTAAGAGGCGTTTGGACTGTGCACTTAGTCACATGGTCTAAAATTTTGAGTAGACCTGTGCAGTGCCAGGAGTTGGACTCGATGATCCTTATGGGTCCCTTCCAACTCGGGATATTCTGTGATTCTGTGATTCTGTGATTTTCTGGGCATATGGCTCGTGTTGCTACAGGCTGCATTACATTTTTTTTTTCCATTCTAAGTACAGTAGTTCTATGTGTCAGCTCTCTGTTAACATGCAAGTCCATGCTTCTTTAACATGGGCTTTATTCTTTTTTTTCCACCAAGATATTAACCAATAATACTGAGGAATGAGCTACCTTTTGTCTTTTCTTAAAGAAAGATGACCTTCTAGGCTTTCCGATGAGAAGAAAACAGCTGAGACCTATTGTATTCATCACTGACACATGTTGCATAGAAGAAAAATTCTTTTACTCCCAACTCTGATTTTCAAGTCCAGTCAGGGCTTCTGGACTCATCTGGTGGTGAAGTCTAGTGATTTTGAAACTGGTTTATTCCCAGCTGGCAATAACAACTTGTGGATGTGTTTGATGACAATGTTGTTGTTTAGACTGTTGGACTGTTTTCTTCCTAATGAATTTTTAATATTTGATATTATATTTCTCTTCTCAGTGTGAATGTATTTGAGCATGTGGTAGCTGTACAATTCTCTTTGTTTTTGTTGATATATATTCTTGGAAGGCAAACTCAGAAATCCTGAGGATAGCTTTTAAAATATGCTATAAACAATGATGTTTTGGGTTATTATTCAAACTATGACTATGCAAGCTATTGCACAATTATTCTGAGCAACTCCAAATTGTTTGGAATCGACCTACAGTTAAAAGGATGTTTTATAGATTTATTTGGGTGAAGCAGGAATTGAGCTCAAAATCACAGAATCACAGAATCACAGAATTGTTCAGGTTGGAAGAGACCTCCAAGATCACCTAGTCCAACCTCTGACCTAACTCTAACAAGGCCCACACTAAACCATATCTCTAAGCTCAACATCTAAACGTCTTTTAAAGACCTCCAGGGATGGTGACTCAACCACTTCCCTGGGCAAAAATAAAAAAACTTTAGAAAAAAAAACTTTAAAAAAACTTTAAATAAGTTTAAAAATTCTAGCAGTAAGATATCTAGTAATGTAACATGAAAGAATGACACTTTACCATGCCACAGCTATTCAAATAAATATAGAAACAATGAGCAAACCCTTCCAAAATAAATAAATAAATAAAAAGAAAACCTTGAGGGAAGCAGAGGATTTGGGGTTAAGCTTAGATTGATAGCTACTGACTGAATGAGTCAATATCATTTGCAGGTAGATGACTAATAAGAAATCCTGTTTAACCCAGCAGTGTCAATAACAGCACTGTTTTTATTCAGCAGATGAGAGGTCAAATTTTGAGATTTTTGTGAAACTTTAATAAATGAAAAAGTGACCTCTTAGGGAGCCTGCAATTTTAATCTCCCTTCATATAAAGCAATACTTACACAATGTCTTGGCATTCTTCCTCTTAACCTCATTGCCAGAGTTGCCCTGATTGTGAAAAAACAATCTTGATGATAGCCATGATTTTGTGATCTCTCTACAATTAGTATCATTTAGTATTTTCAATCTTCTACCCAGTTAAACATACTTAAGTGCAAGGAAAAACAGTTTTATGAACAGGTTACAAGGAAGAGTTTAATGAAAGTCGCAGTTTGGCCTCCAAAAATAATGGACTGAACATTTCAGAAATAAATTTTATTTCAACGTTTTAAATAAATATTTTATTTCAAAATAGTTACAAGATGACCTTTAAAAAAATATATATATATATTTTGATTCAAAACGTAACTATTTTTGCTAAGAGGTAGTGCTGCTTATTCAGAAGGTTTTAGTTCTATATTTATAATGCTTAAGAAGTTTAAATCATGCTAGTTGAACAGTCTTATTCTGCGGAAGACAGGGATCAGGAAAGCATTTTTAAAATCTGCTAAGTTTTATCTAAGAAGAATGAAGGGTCATTAGGGTACCTCGTAGGGGTAAATTTGAAATATATCTCCAGAGAGCAGAGCATAATGAAATGATTCCTATGATGGAGGACTATTATACCTTTTGTGTATTTGTACTGTACCTTTCTTTTTGGCATTAACACTTCTTATTGATAAAAACTTTGTAGCATCATTGCATATAGCTGTGAAAGTCAGTGCCACTGTGACTGCCTCTTGCTTGATAGAAGATAGTGCTTGTTTGATAACTGTTCTTCTAGTCTGTGAAATGCAACTCTATGAGCTTCACAATGGCTTTTACGTTACGATTTTGTAAATAAAGCACCTTAATGAACACACTTAAGAAGTTAATAGTCTATAACATTGCTTAGAGTATGCATTCATTTTCTTGGCTTGCAAATTATGTCTTCTGTTTTCTATACTTAAAACAAGCACACATAACTGCCATTACTGAAGTTCAGGTGACAATTTCCTACCGAGAAACCAATTTTATCAATTTTTAGTGGGTTCAACTTTTTTAGGGAACTGATTCATCATGTCTCCTTAAAACAAAAGCAACCATAATTTGACAGCTGTTTTTTCCCCCACTTTTTTTTTTTCTTTCTTTCATTATAGATGATGCTTCTGTTTAAAGTAATAAGTCCATTATTGTTTTGGAAAGTGACTTCCTATTTATAACATGATCCTTTCTGGTAGTGGTTCGCTGGCTGTTAGAGGGCTCATCTCCACCCTCTAGGGCTCATATCAGTGACAATTGTCTGACTCCTGGCTGTTATGTTAGAAAGCAAAACAAAGCAAATCATTGTAAAAGTAACAAAACAATTAATGACACTTTTCCAATAAAAAGGTCACAGAGTAAGACGAGAAAATGCACATCACATTTTTAACTAAATTTATTTTCACCAGGACAATGATTGCAGCTGAGCTTACGGGATAAAATTTAGCAAGGTTCGTGGCAACTGAGGACAGATCAGCTTGTCATATCCAGAGAGAGATGGAGGTTTCTTAGATTATTTAGTGATGCCAGATTCAGAAACACATTGTATCAGTCTTTTTCATGGTTTCCTGAAAAGTGAAGAATTCTGACAGTCACAGAAATGCTAGGTCACTGTCTTAATGCTGCTAGCTTATTTTGAGCAAAACAGCGTTCCCAAAATATTGAAAAGTATGTTGAGCTGCAAGAATGGATCATTTAAAGCCTGTTTGCATGGTTTTAATGATATGAAACATTTGCTGTAACCCATCACACTGGTATGAAAAGGTTTTAGGTCATCATACTGAATCATTAAAAGGAAAGTAAATGTATGAAGAAAGGCTACCCTAGTAGCTGTTAAACAGACTTTTGCCTAACAGTTTTAATTACATAATTTAGTTTTCCTTCATAAATTAGTATACTTCATATACCAATAGATGCTTCCATAATTTATTAAATTTTTCTCTTATTCAGTTTTCATAGTTTCTCAAGGACTGGCTTATAGTGGAAGTACAGTTAGATTCAGATTTCAAGAATATGTAATTATCAGTAAGATCTTGACTATTTTTTTTTTCCAGCTCTAACAATTTTAGCAGTAGGCAAGGGTTAAAGATAAAACTTTACCTGGTTTTAATATTTAGCATTTACTATATATAAAAACAGAGATTAAACATGGGTGTAAAACCATAAAAAATGTAGATGAAAAGCATGTTATCCTTCAACTTTATGTAAAGCACTATAATTTCATTGGGCCATATAATTTTATTAATATATATTAATGATTATATCATATTTTATATTATTATATATCAATTATATAACTAATTTATTATAATGTATAATATATAAAATTTTATTAATAATCTATTATTCACAAAAAAAAGCTTTAATTTTGGAAATGTACCAGGTGCTATTGACTGTCGTCAATGGTTCTATGTCTGGGTGGAGGCTGGTCACAAGCAGTGTCCCTCAGGGGTCGGTCTTGGGACCGGTGCTCTTCAACATCTTTATCAACGACATAGACGACGGAATCGAGTGCACCCTCAGCAAGTTTGCGGATGACAACAAGCTGAGCGGTGCAGTTGATACGATAGAGGGAAAGGATGCCATCCAGAGGGACCTGGACAGGCTGGAGAAGTGGGCCCAAGAGAACCTAATGAGGTTCAACAAGGCCAAGTGCAAGGTGATGCACTTGGGCTGGGGCAATCCCAGGTACTTATACAGACTGGGAGAAGAAGAACTCGAGAGCAGCCCTGCGGAGAAGGACTTGGGGGTCCTGCTGGACGAGAAGCTGGACATGAGCCGGCAGTGCGCGCTTGCGGCCCGGAAGGCCAACTATGTCCTGGGCTGCATTAAAAAAGGGGTGGCCAGCAGGGAGAGGGAGGTGATTGTCCCCCTCTACTCTGCTCTGGTGAGACCCCACCTGGAATACTGCGTGCAGGCCTGGGGCCCCCAGCACAAGAAGGATGTGGAGCTCTTGGAATGGGTCCAGAGGAGGGCCACGAAGATGATCAGAGGGCTGGAATACCTCTCCTATGAAGAAAGGTTGAGGGAACTGGGCTTGTTTAGCTTGGAGAAGAGAAGGTTCCGGGGAGACCTCATTGCGGCCTTCCAGTACCTGAAGGGAGCGTATAAACAGGAGGGGGAACGGCTGTTTACACACATTGATAGTGATAGGACAAGGGGGAATGATTTCAAACTAAGACAGGGGAGATTTAGGTTGGATATTAGGAGGAATTTTTTCACGCAGAGGGTGGTGAGGCACTGGAACAGGTTGCCCAGAGAGGTTGTGGATGCCCCATCCCTGGAGGCATTCAAGGCCAGGCTGGATGTGGCGCTGGGCAGCCTGCTCTAGTAGTTGGCAACCCTGCCCAGAGCAGGGGGGTTGAAACTAGATGATCTTTAAGGTCCTTTTCAACCCAGGCCATTCTATGGTTCTATGATTCTATGATTCTAATGCAAATCTTGGTACTTAATTGAACTGGATTGTGTCACAGATCAGCAACCCTAAACTGCAAAACCTTACAAAGTAAACAAAGTAATATAGTACTTAAAATTGTCTCAAATCTAGAAATAGAATGGGCCATCTGAGAGCACGCCTCCTTGGTATGTGCCACATTCATCCCACCTCCAATAAATACTTTATTACAACTTTTGTTATGTTTTGTTTGTATGGCATCTCCTGCAGTTTTTATATCCAAGAAACAATGCTTAATTAAGATCTATGGTTTGAAAGAAAACATTTTTAAGGAGAAGGAGATTCGTATATCAGCTATGATGACTAATATTGAACAGTGCCTTAGAGATCTACGTTTCAATAACATTTGGATCAATTTTATGAGATCATTTTGAATAGCAGTGTTCCTGCATGTTGAAAATAAACCTTATTTTGGGCATGATTTTCTAAAATATTTGAGCATTTTGAGACTCTGGTTTAGGAAATATTTCACAAACTGATTGTTCATAGTTGTGGGGGAAGAACACTTGTCTAGCACATGAAGTCAGGTATGAAATTTCTAGTAAATACAGACAGCTATACAGTAGGAACTTTCAGATTGCATTAAATGCTTAAAAAGCTTCATTTTGATTTTTTTTTTTTTTAACAGGAAAGATTCACAGAGCACTGCTAAGATTTTTCCTTAAATTGCCATTTAACACGTAAATAGCCTATGTTAAGATACTATTGGCTTATCAGAACATTTGAGGTAACTTAATAACTGAAGCTTGCCCAAGATACTTTAATGCATTCCAGCAATGTTTTTATCTTTTTTTGAAGAAGCATTTCAGCATGCTCTAAACTTTGCTAAGTGCACCAGAATATCCTGTCACAACAGTGGAAGCAAATGGCTTTTTTAATATAGTATGCATTTCAGAAGATCCATACTTATCATTGTAAAACTACTGAAAACCTTTGTAAGTTTTTCTTCAGTGTTTATAATGAATAAAGGAAGACAGAAATTTCAGTGTCTGTGTTATTTTAAACTGATTGATTAA
The DNA here is from genome assembly GCA_013399115.1 of Anseranas semipalmata. Taxonomy (NCBI): domain Eukaryota; kingdom Metazoa; phylum Chordata; class Aves; order Anseriformes; family Anseranatidae; genus Anseranas; species Anseranas semipalmata. The sequence goes on along the minus strand of VXAA01003898.1, from coordinate 80,323 downwards.
AATCCAAGTAACTAAAAAATGGAGCACGACATTAGAAAGTGACTGGTAGCCTGCTGGGTTATAGCTGTGCTTTCTACATCAAAGGTATTATTTCTCAGCTGCCCTTGTAGCTTTATAAGAAGAGCATGAAACCCATTAAAACTTTTAAGGCTTATACATAAAAGTAAGCAATCTTAGCTATTTCTTGAGGATAGTCATGATACAATGCTAACATGTCTGTGCAACTGATGTTAGGGAAAGCTTTATGTTTTGTCGATGACAATGTAAAACACAAACAACATTCGCCCCAAACGGCATATCACTGATTTGACAGTTGTGGTTTATCATTTTCCTATTACTACATGACAAACAGCTTTGGTCACTTTCAGCGTTTCCCTTTTTCTCTTCTGGGTGTGCATTCTGTTTCCCAAGGACTATTTCTGAAGTTGTCAGCTGACTCTGATAAAAATGAGAGAGAAAATATATATTAGTTTTGAACAAGCTACTAGTGCTGTGCATCTCTGCACCTCCAGTGGTCATGAGTCATTGTGCAATTCCTGGGTGACTGTCACATTTACACTCACACACTTACAGTCCCTTGAATATGCTGCAATTGGTTTATATTATGTTTTATACAATGGCAAAAATGATTTTCCAGTTCTTTTTCCAAAAGGAGTTCTGATTAATCTGGTAACAAAAGGTTGTTTAAATATCTTCTGCAGAGAGAAAATGTGGAAAAAGGAAAATAAGACAAATCTCAAGGCAAGTAGGTGTGTCTCCTATTATTTTCTCAACATTTTCTGAAGATAAATTCTGAGGAGGTACAACAGGAAACTCTGTTGCTGCATTTAGTAATTTAAGTAAATCAGTATAGAACTTCTGCAATTGAATTTATCCTAGATATTAGAACTGAGGAAATTGGAAGACGTAAACCATGAGATCAAATGTATATCTCATTTTCTGCCTAGGAAATTAAAATGGGATCCTTCTTTTGAAGATCTGCTGCTGAGCTTCTAGCAGCAGCTCTTCCCCTTGATGTATATAAATCTGGTCTCCACAGCAAAAGATGACATTTTTGTCATTACTTACATTCTCTTTATATCAATTGCTCCCTTAAAGTATCTAGGACAGCTTAAGCATTTTTTGTCTTTTCTGGGGAAAAGTCCTTCAGAGCTGACCCTATTATGAGCAGAAGGTTGAACCTGATGATCTCTAGAAGCCCCTTTCCAGCTTAAATTATTTTCTGACTTAAAGCACAAAGATGTAGAGTATACCTGAAGTATTCTGCTATAGAAAATACCTTTTCTCAGCAAGTATAACTACACTTGCTTTTCCTTTCTTACTGAGTCATCTTTCTCTTCTACTTCCTTTCCTTCTTCACTTTTCCTTCCTCCCACCACATACACAAAGAAATATCAGTAACAAAGTAACAATTATGCAAATATTTGGACAAAGCTGGGATTTGTTCATTTGACAGAATTAATGAGATAGTTAACCTTAATGAAAATCTTATACATAGGCATATCACAGCTACCGCATTTCTAATCTATTCTACCCAGGTTACTGAAGGCCATTATCAGATTTGTCACTGAGTACCAATTGTTAGGAAATGGTGACTTGTTAAAGGTCTTCCTTCCTTCCTTCCTTCCTTCCTTCCTTCCTTCCTTCCTCCCTTCCTCCCTTCCTCCCTTCCTCCCTTCCTCCCTTCCTCCCTTCCTCCCTTCCTTCCTTCCCGTTACATATTAATCTGTAGACCTCTGTAGATTGATCTATTTCTCTGCTGTTACTTGTACTTGGTTTTTGTTTTTATTTCATTTTCTTTATGCTTCAGTTCGCTGAACTCACTATAGCATGTCAGCTCTCAGGTCTGGGTACTGTGCATTGCGTTAGACCATGTCTATGTAGAGACAAACGAATAGCACCACTCTGCTTTCAGGACATTGTTCTGAAAGTAGTACCATTTCGAAGTATCTGACCTACAATGTAAATATAGATAGACAGTCACATAAAGCAGTTTGAAGTAAACTTTGTTGAAAACAAGGGTGTTGAAAGACCACTGTGAAAACCTTTATTTTTCATTCAACACAGCTTCTTTTAAACTCCTCTCTCAACTAAGATTTTTTCTCTTCATTTCAACATAAACAAAATCTTTGATAAATTTTCCATATAAATGAAACTACTTTTCTCTTGAGTTGAGTTTTTTGTTTGTTTGATTGTTTTTTTTTCCGTAACACTGGAGCAACTCTTGCAATAAGCTGTTACTTGTTCACCTTCATTTAAAACCATTTTTATCTTAAGATTTTTTCTAATAATCATTTCTTAAAAGAATATTAGAAAATTCTGCATCTCAAAATCTTCTCCTTAATGTCCCAGAGACCATACGCACTTAATATACCATATAAATGTTTGAAAATGTTTGAAAAAATATATCAGATTTGGCAAAATATATCAGATTTAGAGTCTTTGTATCAGACTGTGTACACAGAAGGTCAGCAAACTGGCAATCAAGAAGAGCAAATCTGGGATTAAAGTCTATAGCTTTGTGGAAACATGGGGACAAAAATATTACTTTTCAGAATTGTTTGAAGTCACAGAGAATAACTGTTGCATGAAACCCTAGTATCATATAACTCTCAATGAATGAGCAGGGTATCATTCTGAGGAAAAAATAGTTTGTCTTATGCCTCTAAGGCACCAGATATTGAAGGTCATTTAATGTATTCTCCATTGACCTTTAGAGATTGTTCCACAAGACAGTAAAAAAAGACATTTTTTAGAAGTTCTGACTATTTTATATCACCTTTTTATTACACCCATTTGTAGTCCTTAATACTATTCCCCCAAATTGTTCCACATTAAATTGTTCTTGCTCCTCTTTTTCTGTAAGAAGTAAAATAAGACTACAACTAAACCAGGGGACCCAGGAGTGTTTCTCATGTCCTGAGTGCAAGGTGAGTGCTTCAGCTGCATCCCACCTCATCTCAGAACGATATCTGGGCAAAAAATTATCCTTCCTTCACATCTTGTTTTCTGTGATCAAGTGCAGAGACCAGAAGGGAGCCATAACATGCTGCAGCCATGTCCCCATCCGGACAGATACTAAAGTTCCTTTTGGCTATCAACTTGATCAGCTACAAATACCTACCTAACCTCCAGACATGAAATTTCCCAACTTCCCAGACATTTGTATAGGCTCAAACATGCCCCAAAACAGTTATTTTTTTCATTTTATATTTCTGTTTGCAAACTGCTTCAGTCATTCTGGCACCAGAATTGTGAGTAGTGGGACAGTTGTACTCCATGTTCATTGAAGTGTTTTTGCAAAGGAGTCCTGAAATGCAGTGCCAAAGGGTATTTTGCCTAACTGTTTAGCAAACTAGTGACTAATCTGTCATTACTTCTAAGCTCAGGTCAACATGAATATTGATTCCTCTACAATAACTAGCTCCAATTTATTTTTCACAGAATACATTTCTAGTCTTTGTCATTTATCTGTGTCATTTCTTTGTCTGGCTGAGTGTTTAATTTCCAATTTTAAGGACACAAGAGTCCTTATTTAATTTTTCTTCTCTCTCCAAATATTGCATGTTATATTGAAACAATTGCATCTTTATTTCTATAGACTTGTGGTGGTAGAAAAGAATCACAGAATTGCTGTTGTAATGGTAACAAGTTACACATCATGACTTTCACTCTGCTCAGACAAATGTGACATTTTCATTGGAATTTAGTGAACAATAGGGAAACCACATGTCCATATGTCTGTGTAAATCACAATCAAAGTAGAGATGATACTCAGTCTCACACCCCAGTGCAACATTTCACTACAAATTAACATGGACATTTGTTTTCATTTTCTTCTGCTTAAGCATCACTTAGTGATTCAAAAAGCAACTAGATTACCACAGAGTTAAAGAATTTTCCACTCTGTTTAACACAACATTTTGGATGGCAGAAAATGCAGCCACCTAAGAGAGTATTTCCTGGGGATTAAAGTAATTTCACTGTTCACCCTGAATAATACATTAAGTGTGTGTAACTAGGAAAAAAAATATTTAATCACATACATGATACATATATAACTATAACTAATTGTCAGCGACAATTTTAATTGTGTTCCTGGTTTTATCAGATGCTAGGAAAAGGAATGTACAACTATTCAGCTTACTTCTTGGCTACCTATTAAACTTTGCCATTATCGTCACTTTCTTCTTTTGGAAAAACAGCAAAATACATGGGCAGGAATCTATTGCATTACCTACCATTTGCAGCGAGCAATATTGTATAAGCAATAGTTCCAGTTCTCTACCAAATTAAATCTGGATTTGCATATCAAAGTTTATGTTGGTTGTGCTATGGGCAAAAGGTCAGGATATATTTGTGCATATTTCCCTTATCCGTGCAACACCCAGATGTACATTGACACACCTGCTTCATGCTACCTTCAGCTCCAGCATTTCAGTATGAAATGCTCTTCTTAAATCTCAAAGCTGTACCAATTTCTTTCACATGAAATTGCATTTATTTTTATGTCTTGCCACACATGTGGTGAGTGGGAATGAAAAGATGAAAAGGAAAGGAGAGAAAGACATGTGAAGGAGCAAACAATACTGCAAATCATATAAATAACTCAATTTTTTTTCCTGGAACTGACTTGTGTGAGCTCAGGTGTAAGCATTAGTCACACCAAGCTGAATCTTGGGGGGTCCGGGAAAGAGGAGTATAAGCACTTTCTTCAGCTGTAATTTACATACNTTTTTTTTTTTTTGGCTGCACAATTATTTCTTACAATTGGCCTATGAGTTAGACTTTTTGACACAGTTGGATTCCAGGAGTCATATCTGAGGTATTGTGAAATGAAATGTAATTATGTGTCAGTAAGTGGGTGTGAGCCTAAGGGAGTCTGACTGAAGCTAAATGAGTAATTGAGACTGTGAAAGTTGGAGCAAGTGTGAAGTGCATTCAAAACTCTCCAAAAAGAGATTTTACAACTTTCAGTCCCTTCTGCCCTTAGCAGGCCATGGTATGGGCAGGATATTTTAGTATGTTTGTTCAATGAAATACTGTTCCAATTCTAAAAGTCAAACATACACACACTTTTGATTATCAAATGCCAAAGAATCAAAATACATTTGATTAGCAACTGGAGAACTTCATAAGTGAACTCAGTTTGAAGCCTGATGGCTGAAGTGTATGGAAGGGAATGAAAAGAATAGGAAAAAAAGAATGGAAAAGAATTGGAAAAAAGATGGGTTTTCTGGATTAAAAGAATTCTATACCTCCACCATTCTGGAATCCCTCCATAGCACAGCATAGTCCTGTGAAAGGACATGTGTGTTACAGTACAAGTGCATAATTTACTCATTATATTTTTGTTACAGAGCAGATCCTTTGATTAGTCTAGTTACAGTATTACATTAAATATGTACATATATAGAGGCTGAGAATCTAAAAGGTGTTCATTTCAACAGTAATCAAAACAAAAGATGATTAAGGCATTAGTAATGAACTAATAAAGGCAGATCTTCAGATGAATGATGAGTTTTAGAATTGTTTTGGAATTTATGGAAAAACATAATTTATGGAAAAACATTTTTTTTTTGGAAAAAGAATGAAAACTATCTTTTCTACCAGATGCTGCATCTACCAGATGTAGCTCAGGAATGATTACATTAAGGAGGCCTCACCATAGAGTCTGTTTTTCAGAAAAAAAAAAAAAAAAAAGGAAAATAAAAATAAGGGGAGT
>VXAA01003898.1:36002-74498 GCA_013399115.1 Anseranas semipalmata | reverse complement strand
GGGGGGAGGGGGGGGGGACACAATTTCCAAAGTCTCAGAAACTTTGGGAGTACAATTAACCACAATTTACATAGCTTATACACAACCAAACTAACAATTTTAATAGTTGTTTGTTTGTTATTAACTGCATCTAGATAATCAAGCAAAAAGATAATTATGCAACATTTTTACTTATTGGTTATTTTTGTGCCAGCTTTGCTGATTAGGTTGCCAAGCAATCTGGACAGAAATATTGCCTTGCTCCATGTTCCTTACAGTGCTAGAATATGGTTTATGCTGGACAAGCAGTTTACATGCACAAAACTTTGGAAATTTTTGAATTGTGTTACATATAGATTTTGGTACATAATTTGCAAAATGAAAATTTAAATTCATATCCACATTGGAATGCAAAATGTGTTCAGAAACTCAAGTAGCTGCTTTCAGGTATAGACAGATACCTAACTGACGTGCATGTGCATGTGTGATCATAAGAAGTGTATGTAACCATTTGGAAGGAAGCTCTCAGCTACTGCAGGGTCCTTATTCTAACAAATATTAATGTTCAGAAACTAATGATGACTATATCCTAGCATTCAGTTGAACTAAGCTGGAACTTGGAACGTCACAAACCGATAGTCATTTGCCTCCCATCATAGGTCTAAATAAGCCAAGAATCCATGAAATATGTGAATGATATATGTTGTCTAGGTGAAAAATACTTAAATTTTTGTTTTGCAGCCAATTAGCAACCATGTAGTGATATTTATTGGAAAGCAATATTCTGTGTTTAAAAAGCTGTATCTAGGAACTTTGCATCCCATCCATTAGATAAGTAGTGTTTACTGCTTGCCCATCAATGTGTCAGTACTCTGCTTTGCTGCTTGCTCTACTGCCCCATTAAAGGAAGCTTAAGCAATGAATGGTGTTAATCGGAGATTGTGGTTAGGAAGGTCAAGAATCCCCAGCTAATGGGAATGACAAACTTGAAGGAAGAGCAAGCAACCGATCAGTCATAGTTGGAGACACAACTTCAAAGGCAGTATAAGAATTTTAAGTTTATACTAAGAGTAGAAATTATACCTTTGACTTCAGTGGGTCCAAGATTCTACACTGTGTTGCTGCCTGAGTGCAGCCAGTCATACTGGGTTTGAGTGGAATTTGGCTAATTCTGCATTCCTGGTATGTAACATTCTGAAACTGTTTCTTTCAATCATATATAATGCTTGTCTGTAGAAACCAAAATTGCTGTATGGAACAGTAGCTATATTTTTAATCGTAGATTTATCTTTTGGATTGAGTTTAGTATTTACCAGTTAATTTCAGGTTCTTTTAGGAAGACAGTGAAATGTTATTACCTTTATCAGTCTCTGTTCTTCCATCAGTGATTACTCTGTAATTCATTTGGTGATTCATTTTCACTGTTATTTTTCCTTGCTTTTCTTTGAATTTTATTTTATTTTTTATTTTTTTGCTTTAGGGCAGAGAGTTAAGGCAAAGTAATCATAAGATAAAATAAAGACTTTTTTCTCCCATCTTCTTTCAGCTGAGATTAAACAATTTGTGTTGAATGACAGAATGGATTTTTCACTGAGTGCAGTGTGCTTCTTCTTGAGACTACTTTTAAACCCAGAATACTTTTATGTTATCAAAATAATAATGTCAACTGAAAGCAAGCTTCAGAACTTTGTAACAAAAGGAATAACACTTAATGAGTTTACTCTCATAATAAAAGTATATAAAATACCGTTATAGATTTCATAATATGCACATTTTTGGCCAATAAATTATTCTTCTATCCACCCCTCTCCCCCATACAAAAAAATCTATAGTTTTTCAAATTTATGTTCACAAATGAGGGATACTTTCCCTGGGTAAATACTCTTTCAATAATCACAATCATTTCATACCGTACATTCATGTGAAAGATGTCATTCCAGTCTTTTCTGAATTTAACAAGCAATCCTAGCTTCTATAATACATCAGTGAAAAAGGATTCATGGAAATCTGAACTGCTTGTTAAAAAGAAAAAAAAAATCCACATGAATTTGTTATAGATTTACATCACAAACACAGGCAGACAGATCCTCAGCTGAATTGGATGTCTCAGAAGAGTTTCATCACTTCACAACAGCAATGAATTTTGTCTGTACCTGGAAAAAGGAACAGAACACCTGAGCTAGCACTATCTGAAATCTAAATACAAGCTTAATTACATATTTTACTTAGTCCAGCAAAACTGGACTACCAGATTGCAGGAAGTCAGACCCCATTAAACTCAGAGAATGGATACAGAAATACAGAAGTCTGTGAGGCAAATCTAAGGAAAAAGGGGTTTAAGAAGACTTGGCATTTGTTTGAAGAATCAGTAATAAAGATAAAAGTATGAATTGTCCCACTGTTGAGAAAAAAAGCAGAATGGTACTAAGAGAACAATTTGACCATGAAGTGATCACTGAATTCAACTTCCAAAGCATGCAGGAAGTAAAAATTTGACCAGATTTTTAAGGACAAATAAAACTAAAGACTAAGTATGCAAGGACAAAACTAGATGGGCCATGGGAAAGGAAGATATACAACTCTCCATGCACATCACATGTGAAAATGAATAGCTATGCAAACACTGTAGGAGTCTAGGGAAACTATTGCTCTGCAATCACCATGTTTGGTATCATTTTTCATGAGTTTACAGGAAAATACAAAACACAATCATGTGGCTAATGAAATTGCTACCATTGACTCACTGGGAAGATTTCCTACAGGAATAGTATACAGACAAGTTAAAGAACATGTAGACAAAACCTACGTTTTAGATTGCCAGGGTCGGAATAAATCCTCTCTAGGTGCTAAAAGAAAAGAATAAATGATTATCCTAATGGTAGTCTTTGAGTGCTCAGATTCTGTTCTGCAGAACAATTGCTTAGTTTCCTGTTCTTCATTTATGCTGCTGATTTTCATTTAGACTTTTCCACTTATTCCATTGCACTGCATTTTCATTTCAGTTCACTCTAAAAGAGGGGTAGTGATTTAAGAAATGGCTGCTGGTGGATGAACATAATACCTCCCTTCAAAAGGGTAGAAAAAAAGAAAGAAGACTGAGGTAATTACAGACGGGTGTTTAGCTTGAATTCCTGGAAAATGGACAAGAACAATCTCTAAGCACCTAAAAGAAAACAGCTTAGATGAGTAACTGCTAACATGGACTTGTCATGAACAATTTGTGTTGAACCGACCTCATTTTCTTCTTTAAAAAGGTACCAGAGCTGTACATAAAAAAGGGATATATCTTGACATTAGTAAGGATTTTGCCGATCACACTCCAACATGACATTCTCATAAGTAGACTGAGGAGGCACTGAGAAGTAATAAGCCACTATAGAAAAACTAATCTCAAACACCTAACTGGTTGGAAAACTACTCAAAAGTGTAAGTGGTTCACAGGGAAAATGAAAGTGTAAAGAATAGACTTATTCCAAGTTCACCTCTGATTCCATTACCACTAATATTTTCATGATTAAACTGAGTGATTGAACAGACAATATGTTCATTATACTTACAGCTGCTGTTGGGAAGAATGGGAAGCATAAATTTCTGGACAAGAACTCAAAGCAGTCTTAACTGGAAAGGAATTGGAACTCAGAATGCAGTTCAATAGGACAAGTGGAAAATTCTACATTTAAATCAGAACGATCAACTACATAAGTAGAGACTAGGGAACTGGATAAATCATTAACATGCAAAACAAAATCTGAGTGTGGTTGATTCCAGTATAAACATAAACACAAAATGTACGCTATTTCCAACAGAGAGCGCACACTTTTTCCTCTAACCAGGAGAATAACCAGTAAAATATATGCTGGAAATATTATATTATTCTCAGCTTTGATAAAGCTTCAGTGAATATTGTGTCCAGGTTCTGACACTGCACATCAAAAAAAGCATGGACTAAATGATAAAACCATAGGAGTGACCATAAGAGTGTTTTGAAAGAGATGATGTATGAGGAAAGAGTACCAGTATTATTGTAAGAACAGATGTTTCAAAGGTGATACAGGTGATTACCCTTTGTAAGGGTATGTAGAAGGAGAGTGTCTGTTCCTCTAAGGTCAGGGACGTTTTCAAATGCAACGAGGGATAATAAGAAATGGAGGTAGTGATGCAAACCAAGTCAGTCACACTTATTTATGAGAGTATGTGAGAATATAGGAATGTTTATTCCAGCAAGATTATCTGATGGAGGATTTCTAAGCTGGGAGACAATGACCAACAAACCTCCCAGTCACACTAATTGGCAGGCTAGCAAGCTACAGGTACCACTTCCAGGAAGGATGAGCCCTGCAGCTGATAAGATTGTGAACCAAGGGGCCCCAGACTGGGAGGGTGTAGGAAACTGCGGAGCTTTGCAAACTGATGGGGAATGCGCAGGGGAAGGAGGAACAATGAGGGAGGGAGGTAGAAAAGTATGTAAAAGGGCCAGTTGTAAAATGGGGCTGGTCAGGACACTTGTCTGGCTGAGCCCTGCAACTGCTCACCACAGTCTGTGATCTATCTTATATTTTCTCATTAAATCTTTTCTTAACTCTTTCTCTGTGTATTTGAGCTCTCTATCCTGTATGTATGTGTGCTGCAAGGACTATATGCCAGCTACTGGCAAGACCTGCTGTATGTCAATGAAACGGGTGCCAGCTACTGGAATCAGGCCAGGGGTGTAGGCACCTGCGGCCTGTGGTGCCAGCTACTGGAGCAAGTGGGGGTCTTCTGCTCCCAGCCACTGGGGTGGGAGCAGTGTGTTCCCAAACCAGCTCCTGGGGGGGGACTAGCAAGAGTGAGGCGTGTGAGAGCTCCACTCTGGTAGCTGGAGTGTAGAAGGCAGCAGCCATGTCCCCCCAGCCTAGGCAGAGAGCCTGGGTCCCTGGACACCAGGCTAGGCCCCAGAGGCCGGACAGGAGCAGTCCTGGGCCAGAGGGGCTGGAGGAGGTGGCCGCACATCTTTACTTCACTTAACAGCCTTCTGTAAATATGCAAAAGATAACTGCAAAGAGAGAGAAAACCAATTCCTGACCATATGAAAGACGATAAACAGGTAATAATCAGGTGAGATATTAAGAATTTTTCTTGTCTAATATTATGGATAGTGAAGCATCAAAACAGATTGCCTGACAGGGGCATGGAGTCTGTATTTAGAAGTCTTAGACAAGTATCTGTTAAGAATGATACCTAATGATAACCTGAGCAAAATTGCAAAATGGTATGCTATTTCCATTTTGTATGCACGCACTGACACTGCAGTGGGGAAAGGAGACTGACTAGACGACCTTTGGAAGATCCTTCCTACCCACATTTTTTGGTTATACTGTGACAAGAAACAAAAGAGGTAAGGGAGTCTTTTATTTCCATTTGTCTGCAACTACTTGCAAATTTTTAAGGAAACAGGATTCTGTGAAGTATTAGGTTATAACACTAATGGTATATGATGCTGAAAGTTCAGTAGCAAGGATTTTTCGAAGAACCTGTCATCTTCTGCTTGTAGAATAGCAAAATCAAACATGTGAAAGTCCCATTAGCCTGACCTTACTACTACACAGGATTTTAGAACAAATTCTGAAGGGAAGCTCAATGAAGGATGTAGCAATAAGAGGAAAATGGGATAAAATGCAACAAAGTCCTGTCGCAGATAGATTGTGTCAGATAAATGTAAATAGATTTAAATTTATTGAATTTAATATATCTGCAGTCTATCTGTGAAAACATTTGATATGGTGATCTACAAGGACATATTATTTAGAATGAAGTAGGCATATAAGAAATGTAAAACGGATACAGTTTGCCCTCCATTCTGTCAGTTATGTTGGCAAAAACAGAAGACAAATCCTATCACTGTAGATATTCCATTTTTGGTGAGAATGAAAGCTTTTCTTATGTTCTGTTCAAGTAAAAAGAAAATGGTCATGAATGTCAAAAAAATCTTTTCAGAAATTTTGGAAAATATGTATGTTAAGGATATTGCTAACTCATTCAGGAGTTGCATTTTTAAAACCAGATAAACAGTAGTATAAAATTTTATGTATTCCCATCCAGTTCCAAACAATTTAAAGTTCCAGGGGTGTTTTATCTAATAAACTGGCTGTGTGGGACAAGACTGCAGTGTACTGCAGAAAAGAAAAGTATAGGATATGAGTAGTATTTAGGCATTAGAAGACATGGCATAGGGAAATGTCTAAACTCTACTATAAGAACTAATAATTTAAACTTCTGTTCTGAAGATATCTTGCAGAAGTGCTTATTTTTTTTTGCATTTAGGGAAAATAACACGATGAATTGGCTAGTGCAAATTTCCTACTGTCTTTCACATCACGAGAAACTTTGAAAAATAACCTAGAGAGAAGTTAGAGACTATCTTAACAAGAAAATAATTCTGTCTTTCTAAATAAAAGACTTATATATGGGGGAAATCATATTTACTTCTCTGATTTGCTTTCTAATGCTAGAGAAATATTAGAGGGCGAGGAAGGAGAGAGGATGTATGGGTGGTTTAATACTAAAGGAAATGAAGTGCTTGCATGCCTCTCAGGGTCAAGTATGGATATAGCATAATATATCGTAAACTTAGCTTCGGGATATGTTTTCACTGATTTTTTTTTTTTTTTTTTTAAATCTTTGTTTTGTCAAAACTATCTGGCCATGGTTCACTTTATCAGCTCATCTACAAGATAAAAAAACGTCCAGTGGGCTGAACTGGAGCTGGACTTTCTGAGGTTCATCATAACAAAAAATCAGTGCAGGACAACCTTAAACACTGGTGAGAGAAATCTCCACATGAGAGAGGCAATGTTTGGAGTCTGGAGATCTGAGCTGAAAGTTCTAGTTTTTGGAATGTTAGCTCCTATAGCCCCTGTGCAGTCTTCCCACCAGTTTAAGTGAGGTTAGATTAGGTTAAAGTGGATTCTGGAAACTTCACTTACATGAAACTGAAGAGAAAGGCTGAGAAAGAGATGCTTTTCCTCTTAGCTTCCTACATCCCTTGTGACAGGGGGCTGCTGCCGGTAGATCACTATTTATTTGTCTTCCAGGAACACTTTCTGCAGGCTTGTGTGTGTCTTCTTGGAGAAGGTACTGGGGGAGCACCCCAGATTTCCCTGTTTCTAAAATGTAGATCCTCAAGTTCCCAGAAATATGAGACTTAGTTTATCAAATCTTAGGGTTACCAGGATAATTTCTCCTCCTCTCTCCTTGCTAAGAAATGTACCCAGGAAACAGGTAGCTCAGAGACTACAGATAGCCAGCTCCCCGGTTTTTCAGCGTGTCACGTAGGAACTGATGAGATGACCGTCCCAGAACTATGGGGATGACCATAGTCAAAATGTCATCCATTTTGACTTCCATGGGAAACTGGCTTGTGAAGTTTAATATTCTGACATTTTACTCCTAAAAGCAAAAACTCAATAACAACTAAATGTAAGATCTAGGCTTTTTATCATAATTCAGGATGCTATTTACCTAAGGGAGAGCTCATATTTTGCAGAACTTAAATTTAGTTTCCTGTACAGAGCTAAATGATTCCATCTCTCCCAAATACACTGTATCCTCAGGTGGCAGAGGCTCAGAAAGAAACCTCAAGACACATGAATATGACAGAGTTTTCCACGCTGGCTGGAGACCAACAGCAGGCATGGAGACAAAGCGTAGACACTCTCTCCAAGGCTGTTAATAGATTCTTCTGCTGAGTCAAAGAGGTGGAGGAACAATATCATAACTGGGATACAGACAAAAGAGAAAATTTACACGGGGTAGAGCATAGGGCTGTGGAAAAGAAAGAAACTTACTGCTGCAAATTCATACTTCTCAAACAAAAAAGAGTTGGGGAAGAAATCTTTAGGACAATAGGGCCAAGGCTCTGTTAGAAATACACTATATAATAATGTGTTTCATTTTTCCAGAGGCTGTAGGTAGAATGAAATAGATATCATACCTATTAGCAGGGGATGTCCAATGGTCATAGTTCCAAGGATTTTGTCTAGGCTGGTTTAGTATGTAATTGAATATAATTTATGGTTCCGTTTTACTTTTTTTTTTTTTTTTTTTTTTTTTTTTTCATGNTGTCAGAAAAGTATCTTACAAAAGCCAATCAAGTGTTATGTACAAATGTATTGTCAAGTGGAATATAAATCCCTCAGTTAGCACTTCAGATAACACCAACAAACTGCACCACATTTCACAGAGTAAAGCAAATAAAAACTTGCTCGATTTACAAATTCAGAATCAGGCTCATGTACACTTTATATTAAATTGTGTGTATCTTGTACAGGTTAGAAGTAAGCAAGTTGCGACACGTTCCACAAACTGAGATTAGAGAAAAGAAAAACTGAAGAGAAAACAAAGGCTGGAATTCAATCACACTTCACCATTCAGCTCATTTCCACATTTTTTGATATTAGAATGCTAAAAGGAAGCCTTGACAAGCTATATGAGCACTGGTGCTGATCCTATTTTAGGATCATAGAATCATAGAATGGCTTGGGTTGGAAGCGACCTTAAAGATTATCTAGTTACAAACCCCTGCTCTGGGCAGGGATTCAGTGGGAATTTTCACCGATCATGTAAAATCTTGGTTTTGGTGAAAGAATGTAAGGTAAATGAACAGTTTGTCAAATGCAGAATGAGTTCATCATCATCTTCTTCCTTTTCTTCCCCATGTCAAGATTGTGAAGTATCTCCAAAAACATTTTAAAGTCCATCTATGCTGTGTCTCTCAAAAAACAAGCCAATTGTTCCCCCTGGAGCAGATGAGCCTATATGCTCTCTGGAGCCTATGCAGCTCCTCATATTGAGCTCGTATGCATGCTGGCCCTGCCATGGCTCTCTGAACTACTTCACTGCTTGGGCACCATGCTGAGTAGCTATTTCAAAACCTTCTTTGATTCCTAAGCTCTGCACACATCTCTGCTCTCTGTAACCCTTAGCTAGCTCCCTTTTCAAGTTTCATTTTCTTCAGTCCTCTCCATCAATCACATCAACTTCAACTCTTCATTTCACAGATATCTCTTTGCATTGTTCCTTGTTCTGGGTTACCTCTTCTACTTTGATCACCTCATCTACCGGTTTGTTAGACTTTGATCTCCCTTAGTTCTCATTTATTTTTGAGATCTAGTTAATCTACCTAATTTGTAAGGGGAATCTCATCATTTCAAACAAAATATGAAATACTCAAGCTGAAGCCATCATCTCTCATTTTCTCTCTTGCTCTGTTTCCATGTTCATTTCTGTTTATGCAGTTTTATACCAGTTTTGATTTGTGGGCTCTTCCATGCAGCAAATATCTTTTGAGAAAGAGCCTGACTTACTATAGAACACTTGACAAATAGCAGCTATAAGAAGAACACTCTGGAGAACCAAGTTGTCCTTAAATACAGATATTCTTGGACGTAATTCTTGGGTCACTGTTGTTACCATATAGGGTGTGAGTCGTAGCTGGCAGAAAGTATTAAGACTCATTTGCTGTTAAAAGTGATCTGAACATGAGGCCAGACAAAGTCCTTCTGTACTTCTTTTCATATTTAGAAAAAAAAAAATCAAATTAATTTCAACTGTGTATGCGTCTTGGAAGGAGAAGTCCTGAGACAGTTGAAAAGCATTGTTTTTGTTACTATTTGCAAAGACAGTCATAAAAAACAGAGATGGAAAAATTACTATCTCACCCTCACGTTAAAAAACATACTATTCTGATGAAGACTTTAGCTCACGCTCAGATTCTCTAATCTGAAAATTTGCAATCTACAATTATGTTGTAGTTGTCGCAAAGTCTGAATGATGTACATTTAAAAAATAGATAGAATTTAGAAACAGGTATTTTTTTCAGTAATTCTTATAGTAGAATGGCTTTGTACTGTGACATCATCTTCAGAAAAGAAGCACACAGAAGAATTTAATTTTAAAGCTGAAATACCCAAAAACTGAGGTTAATAAAGAGCAAGTATTACACTTGAATATTTTTCTATTCATACTTATTATGTATGATCATTATGCATAGAAAGTGTTGTAAAACATTTTAATTTTTAAATATACAAATTCATAATGAGCTCTATAAAATGCATCCCCTTATGCCATTAATACTTTAATTTCCATTGACACAGTAGACCTTTCCAATCATATCCATTTTTAAATACTCAGACTAAGATGATAGATCTGTGCAGGTCAGGCTGTCACATGTGCCTAGAATAAAAATCTGTAATCACTCGCTTTTGCGGATTAAGATAAATGGAAAGACTGTATGCCAAAGACTAGGCAAGTATGTTTGGTATACCTCTATTAACCTCTCAAATTCCTTCAGCTTTTCTGCCTTTTAAAGTGATATAGGAAAGTATGTAATTTTTTAGAAAATATGTGAAGTCCCATCTCTTTTCCTACTCCCTTTCTTTGGTTTTAAAAGCCAGTAGCTTACAACATTTCAATTCCAGGCTGTCACACAAAAACATATTGATCCTTCCCAACTTCCTAATGGAAGTTTTTCCAAAAAAAAAAAAAAAGAAAGAAACGAAAAAAAAAAAAGAAAAAAAGAATTCCTTGTTGCTTGCTCTCTACCCGTATATCTGTGTAGTAGTCATCATGACAAGTATACTGTTATTGACTGTATTTCTGTAGGAGCTATATTGAGTTCTCTATGCTTTCTCTTTTCTCTTGAGTGATATTTGGGTTTGTGAGAGAAAAAGCACAATCACTCTTTAAGATTCTTTCTCAAAATTCCATATCTCAGAGGAGCTGATAGTTTCAAAGAAGATTTGCAATAGCTCTCCTGTCTGCTACAGACTTACATTTAGGAAACTGAACAATGTATTGCATATTTTGCCCTGGATTGTTTGACAGCACAGTAGGCTCTAAGTGTTCGGTGTTCATATTGTTACAGGGGAACAGGAGATATGAAGGGCTGGTTTTAAAAGTATCTTGGCAGCAACATTTTCACTCACAGTGATGACTTCTTAAGTAAAATTTGAAAGGGCATTTTTGTTTTTCAAATGTCATTGCTTCTCTACCAATGATATTCTCTTTTTCATTATGTATTGTATATGTTGGAAACAAGGTAAGTTCAACTTTTATGTTCTCTATGTGATAAATTCCAGATAACAACATGAAAGTCTATCTTTCAAGACAGGTCCTTATCCAGTGCTGATTTTATTTGCTCTCAATGTTCTCTGAAAAGACACTGACGTAGAACTCTAATAATGGTTCAGTGCTACACACAGCATTAGTCAAAAGTTTAAAAAGTGAAATAGAGGCAAGGTGATTCCAAAATAAATGTTACTGAAGGGTTTAAAATGTTCCGAGGAAACTTTCTGTCCCCTGAATGATCTTCAAACAGGTCTATTTTCACTCATGGTAAGAGTTCAATCTAGAGTAAGAAGAATACCTGCATGACTAGGAAGATCAGGGTATAGAATATCCTTGGTGCAGAAGCTAAAGAGTTTTACGCAACATCAATAGTGAACTTAATATAAGTTACTTATTGTAACTGTACCTGCAAAAATAAGGAGCTTACCTTGAGTGAGACTTGTTGATAAAATACATGAAATAAATGGTACAGTAGTAGAAAAGTATAGAATTATAAAACAGTACAGAAGTAGAAAGTATAGAAGTAGAACGTATGGAAGTAGAAAACAGTTACAATCTTAATGATGCCGCCCCTGGTCATTTTAATCAATGTAAGTTTTAATCAATGTTTACCTGTGAAAGTCCCTCCAGAGTGACCTGTGGAACTCTGTGTTATGTAGTAATAAGAAATACACATAGTATCATGCCATGGCACACGTATATGTCAGATAAAGGATATAAAATTCTCAATAAAGCATTGAACAATATTTCCGGTACCCCATACAGCTCCTCTAGAGATTACCTGCTTGTTTCTCTATGGTACTGCACTGTGACATGCAAGCATAACCTGATTGCCTGGCAACAGGAGTAGTCATGACTGAGTCTTAATGCTATATTGCTGAAGTCATTAGTATAATGAGAAAAAATTACTTTCCTTAATATTAGGGAGAATGAAAGAAGAAACGTTCAGACATTTCCTGTCTGTAGTTAAGCTATTAAATTCATATTTAGCCACTTAAATTCTAATGCCTTAATTTTTAAAAATTCTGCATACTGATTTCTCAGTGAATGCCACTGAGTTCACTAAGTGATTGACAGCTCTGGAAATCAAACCATCTATTTAGGTGCCAGGAGCTCACAGGCTTCCTAAATCTACAGGCAAGATATAATGGTAGTATGTGTGATATCTGAAGATTGTGCATAAGCTTTATCTCAGATTCTCGTGATCGGAGTAATTCTGTGCCAGGATGCAGTTAAGTGCAAGTTTGGGTCATGGTGGAGGAGAACATATGAGCTGATGGCACCAGCAGGTCACAATGTGGATGAGAACAATGACTCTCTCATCCTAGCCTCATCCCTCTCATCCCTACCCTCAAACCTATTTGTCTTGTGGTGACATCATATGATCATCACTGGGCTGACTAATGAACCAGGGTCCTTCGTAAAGGATCTTATGTCATGTAAAGCAAGAAAGAGTGGCCTCTGCAGGCAGATGAACTGCTGTCAGAGCAAAAGAATAGAGAATGGGTGAGGGATCACTGCTTACTTCAGTCCACTCCTGACTCAGGCAATTTATGGCTGCATTGTCATAGCCTGGCAGTTAATTTTAAGCTCCTGCATATGGAATGTCACTTTTCAGCGTAACTCCAGATTTTAATTGTGGTTCAGTAGCTCAGGATGGCAAGGGTGAGAAACACACACTTATTCTTAGAAATAAATCTCGTTTAAATAATTGTCCTTTGTGGTCATACTCTTATGTTATTGCGATAGGCAAAACAGTATAAGCTTAAAGTTGATGAATTGGATAATTTTTTCAACTTCTTGTGCATGCCAATCATGAATGCCACCTCAGGAACAATAAACCAGATTTAATCATAATGTCTAGTTTAAGTGGGACATGATACTCATAATGTCTAGTTTAAGCAGGGCAGGTTACTCCTGTGCTGGTATCCTTAAAGCATCCAACTACAATATTGAGTTTAAAACCTTTAAATATATCAGTGGAATGTACTTATGTAATCCTTCAAGCACAAGGGAAAAGGATATATTCTGTTTATAATATATTAAGTAGGCAGATGTCCCTAAAGTAGATTTCACTTCAATGCAAGACTTTGTGATACCAATTAGAAAGCATATGCCATATTGCCTCGACATCCTGTTACCAAGTGCTGATGAATGTTTATGATCATAAATGAAACATGTAAAGTAGCACTGAAAATAATCTTTCAAATTAAAAGTGTTAAAATACATACTGTGCAGAATGTCTACCAGGTGTTCTGCAATGCAGGCTTTCAGGGATGTATTTCTATGGGGGTTTATGGAGTACAGCAATAGATTTCCATGCCACTTCAAGTACTGAGAGACATTTCCACTTCCATGTTTTTCCTGTGAATATTGACACCAACACTAGATGCCTGAACATGTAACAGTAAAAAGTATTCAGATGTAGAGGGGACTTTGATAATAAAGCTATGGTTGTATATTGGTAAATAGACTGACTTGGAAGCAGAGACTGCCAACCGGATTTGGGATCAGGCATTCTTTGCAGTGCCCACTGCTATCTCTATCCCTGATTGTACAGATTGCTGCTGAAGCTGCAGCTTCCTTGCTGCTCCTGTTGCAGGTGGGAGTCACAGGGACCTAGGGCTGCCTGGGGCACATGATGTCTGATGGTGGCTGATCCTGACATAGGTATGCGATAACAATTTGGCAGGTACAGAAACCCAGAATCTGGGAGTGTGCTTCAGTTCTACAGTTTAGGTGTAGACAAAAAGGCTGTCATTAAACTGCTGATTTTCCCAGGAATGGAATATATTATATATGCTGCATCTTAACTGCAAGTTATTGGACTTCATACAGGGATTATTAAGTGGAATATGAAGTCTTCCATTATGCTGTTTTGACTAATAATGACAAAGTTATTGCAATATTTTTGTTTGTTTAGTAAGATCTCAAACTCATATTTTAGTACCAAATAGGTATATTGGAACATCTAGTCTAATATATTGAATAATATAGGCCATTGAATATCAAAGCTTTTCTCCCTCATTAAGACCAATAACTAGTATTTTCAGAAGGGCAAAAAATATGAGTCTGAAGACTGCCAGAGACAGAAAATCCATCTCACTTACTCTGATGGTTATTCATATTCAATCATAAGAGCAGTGATGCTATTCCAGTTTCAGTGTTTTTCATTAAACTCCCAACCATCTTTAGTATTGTCTTTTATCACTAGATTAAAGAATAAATACCTTATATAGCAAAGCTAAGCATATAGTATAATCAAGTTAACTCATGCTCTTAATTTTAGTATTCTAAATAGAGATCATAAATCTAAATTTTCTTTAGCTCTTAAAATATTCATATGGCTTTTTCATGCACTATTTCCATTTCACTTCCATTTCATTAATATCCGTTTCCATCTTCTTGAAATACATATATACCAGAAGTGTTCTCAGTGTTTAATATCCCTTTGAACAATGCTGAATTCAGAGATGTATCTTTTATCATATCCATTTTAAAATCAGCATTGTTCCTTTTTAGTTCTTCTGTCATTGCTAGCCCCTAACCCTTGGTAAAGCCACTGTCTTCTAGAATGAGACCTCCATGTTGTAGATACTTCCCCTTAAACTTCAGTGTAAACACCTCAGTTCAAACATGATTTCCCACTTTTGACAAGTCAGTTGGATATTTATTAATCCTTTTGCCTGAATTTTACTGGTTTTATAATGTGACTTTTTAATTAATACGCCATGGAGCAGTAAGCTAAATGTACTAAGCAGAATGAAGGTGATGTCAAAAATATCCCTGTCCTTTAATGCTCTTTATTAACATACTTCTTTATCAGCTTCTCAGTTATTTCACCTGGAATCACTATCATTGTAACCAATTTATAATCGTCTCTGTGAGCCCACTTTAGATGTTTGCAATGGGAACAGAATTTTCAGTCCATTGGGAATTCTGCAAGTAGTTCTTTCTCCTCTCTTCCTCCCTTCCTCCCTTCTTTTTTTCCTTCCCTCCTCCACAGAACAGAATAAAATTTTAAAAGGTATTGAAAATAAATATTTCACAATTGTTAATTTTCAAAATTTCAAAAATACTATGTAAAAACTACTATTTATTATCATTCAATAGAGCTGAAATATTTTATTTTGATATTATCATTTTACCTTTGTGTTAAATATGTGTTTGTGTGTATATATTAGTATATATATTAAAAAGTTACTATTTATAACTTCATCCCAACAAAACATTTTGGTTTTAATGAAGCACATTGAATGCTCAGATGGTAATTAACTGCTTGTCTTCACCAGATCAAAGCATATATTCTTACTTCTTTCAACATAGTGAAGTATCCACTGAATGCATTTTCATTTTCACCACTATTATGTATTTTATCACATCCATGTAATAATAAGGATATGTCATTTGGGGGATTTATTACACCTGTAATATACTTGAACTCATGGATACTGCCAGAAAATGTACTTCTGATGCCTTGTTTCCTTTTCAGTTTTCCAAATCTATTTTGTTCTCATTTATAATGCTTTTCTGTTGTTTCCTCCATTTGTTCCAAACTATTTTCTACATTTTTTTTTTCTCCTGCTTTTTCTTACTTCCTATAGATTTTCTTTGGTATTCATGAAAAGATGTAACAAAACATGTTCTGCCTATAGAAATTGCTCTTTTTACTGTTGACTTGAACTAGAAAAGTATGTAGAATGTATTATATGGTTTTAAAGAAATATAGGCTGAAAAAGTCTTAGTGGATCAAAGAAAAAGTATTTATGTGGAAACAAAATAGAAAAAAAAAATAGAAATAACAGGTTACTTCATGATAATCACAATACAATCTAGTCTCATCCTGCGTATACTGACACTCCCCTCCACCAATGTGTGGTTACTTTCCCAAATCTCTATAAGCCTCCTGACTTGGATATTAAAAACATAAGGAGTAGAAATGCTATTTTTCCAAAAATTTGTGTCAATCAATCATGAACTGCAGGATTTTGATATCAGACTTGAATAAATCCTGGCCCTTCAATAGACAGAAAAGGAATTATGGTATTTATAGCCCAACGTTTTGATGCACTTTCAAAACATAGATATTATATCCATTAATGACAATAGTAGGCTGTCCAGAAACTATGCTGAATATCTTTTGTATGTTTAAATTGACAACAATCTTTGAAGGGTTCTTGCACCATCTCCAATCCAACACTTAACTCTACATGATGCAAATGAACACTTCAAAAATCATTATATATAGTTTTTCTCTATCAAATCAATGAGAATGACATAGTTTTTTTCCTATGAATATCTATATGTAACTATGAATATTATCATTTTGAGTGTTATGCACCTTATTTAGTGAATGTTGATATTGGATGTACATAGTCATTTACAGATTCCTTTATTTAATCTATTTTAATGTCACTTATTCTGAATCACTGATAATATTCATTCCACATTCCTGGTTCTTCATATATATTTTGAAAGTACTCATTGGGCAATCCCAAGCACAAATACAGGCTGGGCAGAGAATGAATTGAGAGCAGCCCTGATGAGAAGAACCTGGGGGTGTTGGTTGATGAGAAGCTCAACGTGAGCCGGAGATGTGCACTTGCAGCCCAGAAAGCCAACCATATCCTGGGCTGCATCAAAAGGAACATGACCAGCAGGTC
Organism: Anseranas semipalmata; assembly: GCA_013399115.1. NCBI lineage: Eukaryota > Metazoa > Chordata > Aves > Anseriformes > Anseranatidae > Anseranas > Anseranas semipalmata. The sequence goes on along the minus strand of VXAA01003898.1, from coordinate 57,753 downwards.
AAGGGAGGTGATTCTCCCTTTCTACTCTGCTCTCATGAGGACCTACCTGGTGTACTGCATTCAGCTCTGGGGCCCCCAGCACAAGCGCAAGGACCTATTAGAACAAGTCCAGAGGAGGGCAAAAAAGATTATCAAAGGGCTGGAGCACCTCTCCTATGAAGACAGGCTGAGGGAGTTGTTGATGTTCAGCGTGGAGAAGAGAAGGCTCCAGGATGACCTTATAGCAGCCTTCCAGTACCTAAAGGGGGCCTACAGGAAAGCTGGGGGGGGGACTCTTTGTCAGGGAGTGTAGTGATAGGACGAGGTGTAATGGTTTTAAACTAAAAAAGGGTAGATTTAGATTAGAAATTTTGGAAGAAATTCTTTACTATGATGGAGGTGAGGCACTGGAATGGGTTGCCCAGAGAAGTTGTGGATACCCCATCCCTGGAAGTGTTCAAGGCCAGGTTGGTTGGGACTTTGGACAACCTGGTCTAGTGGGAGGTGTCCCTGCACATGGCAGGGGGTTGGAACTGGATGGTCTTTAAGGTACCTTTCAACCCAAACTGTTCTATGATTCTATGATTCTATGGTTTTATGATTCTATGGTTCTATGATTACATTTCTGACTATTGCTGTCACCATAAAAAAAGCTTTACTGACATTCAGAAACACTGTGGTTTATCTTCAGTTAGAGTTTCTTCACTATTATTTCCCCCCTTATCTTTTCTACAGATTCTCTTGAAGACTAGAGTCATTTGGATTCTTTAAGTTAGTGGTGGAAGACTTTTGAGACTATCCTTGGAAAAAAAACAGTGAATTAAAAATGAATGCTTAGTGGGGCAGACTGAACTAAATAAATGAGCTGCCAGGAAGAAAGTCTTAAAATGTCATTGTTTACTGTGGTTTTCACTGCGTGTAATGATTTCATTTATTTAAGATCTGAGTACTTTCATTACAGTGATTTCCAATCCTATTCCTAAAACATGCAAAAGGGGGTTGTGCTTTCATGTAGTATGAAGCATATATGACCTCATATTTGTACTAGAAATTGTTTTCCGACCATTATTTCAAGATGTATTATGATTACTCATTGTTTGCTCTCAAAAACTTACATAGTGTGGAAAATATACATGCAATTTTATAAATTCTCCTAGGCAAGGCTGTGGCCAGCAAAAGTTAGTGAAGCTACGGATTGCATTTATATTATACCAGTTGAGGAGGAGGAATGCAGGGAAGCCAGGATCCATGAAGTCTGGCATATGCGTTCCCTCCTTTATTTCTCTTCTACCATGGTTTGGTTGCACAGCTGCAAGTATCAAAGTCTGTCAAGACAGCAGGAAGGATTTTCTTCTCATGGAGTAAAGTCTGCTGATGTCTGCTAAAGAATCTAGTCCAATGACAGGATGTAAACACCTGATGTTTGACACTGTTTCCCACAGCATTCACCTGGAGAAACTGGCTTGGACGAGCGTATGCATCACTAGGTAAAGAACTGGCTGGTTGGCTGGGCCCAAAGAATTGTGATGAATGGAGTTAAATCCAGTTGAAGGCTGGTCACAAGTGGTGTCCCCCAGAGATCAGTACTGGGGCCAGTTCTCGCTAACATCTTTATCAGTGATCTACACAAGGGGATCGAGTGCACAAGCTGCCTAGGGAAGTGTTTGAGTCCCCATCCCTGGAGGTATTTAAAAGATGTGTAGATGTGGCACTTAGGGACATGGTTTAGTGGTAGACTTGGCAGTGCTAGGTTAACAGTTGGACTTGATGATCTTGGAGGTCTTTTCCAACCTAAAATGATTCTATCATTCTATTTTAAGCTACAGCAAGCTCCAGGACTCCCTCTACTAAGTATTTTCCAGTATTACAAAGAAAGAAAAGAAAGGCATCTTTCTAAAGACAACAAATCTCTAGAATACCCCTAATTGCTGCAATAAAGGAAATCCTGCTTGAAGTTTCTAATGGATATCATCACCCAAACTAATTTACCTGTTCAGTACTGAAGTACTACAGTCATAAGCAGTTGGAAAAAATACAAACCATCTTTATTAAAAAAATAACCGATTGATAGACTGTGCTATAATGCAAAGAGATTTTTCCTAATTCTATACTGGTAATAAAGATTTCAGGGAGTCACAGAATACTTCAGTTAGCAAAATGTAAATTACATACTGGTACATTATTAACTCTTGCATCCTAGAATTTCTGGACTAACCTTATTGAGCCTATAAATATCTTTCATAGTAAGCTATGTACAATAGGGTCATATACAGTGCTTGCCAATAAATCTCCTTAATTTACCTACAGTTAGTAGTCAATGAACAGCTGAACTATTTCTACGTATTTTCTCTGCAGTCTTCTTCAATTCTGTAACACTACCTACCCTTCCCATCACCTACATTTCAGTAAGTGTATCCAATAGTGAATTTTAAAATTTTCCAGGCACCTAAAAACCTGGTGATATGCTTTAGCCCTTAGAGCACTGATTTGGCCCTAAACTAACAAAAGTAAATAAATAAATAAATATCTCATTTTATAAATGCTGGATGCCAGTGTTAGTATGCTAGTGTACTTTTTCCCACTGCTTTTTCCCCCGTTTTTGTAGTCAATAATTTTTTTTCACAGCTTTTTGTGAATGAAAGGCTGGAAACATCATGGAATACTATTGTTGCAACCACAAAACTGAAATAGGTCAATAGTTTTGGGTACCATTAGTGGAAAACTACATAGAAAGTCAGACCTACAAACCCATGCATTAGTGAACTGCCATGCTGAAGGTAGAGCACATATTGGGCTCAGTTTCAGGGAAAAGTTAGAAATTGTACATGTTGGACATTACTACAGTCATCTGGACAGATAGAACTATCTTTTTATTTTTATTTTCATAAAACAGCTATGGAGGAAAGGAAAATGATAGAGATGTGACGGTAACATTTTAATTAAACATTTGTGCTAGCAGATCATTTCCCCTCCAATCCCACTTCCACTGGGCCCCTCATCCTGATCCAGCAGACCTGCCTGACTCCTGTCTGAAGCCCTGAGATCTGTAGGCACCACTTTGGTTTCTGTATCTGCTTTCCCACGTACTGCAGTGCTGGAAATTCTCCTCAAATCCAGTTGCTCCTAAATCAGAGTCTCCATGGCAACCTACACAGAGGTGCACATTCGAGCCAGCTGCAAAGAGAAGACAGACATATAATATAAATTGAGAGGATTTCTACTTTTCAGTTTGCCACCCTGAGATGGACAGACAGGTAGAATGTAAATAATAATGTAAAACGCTGGTAGAACTTATTAGAAGTGGATGATATCACAAAGCTATTTAAAATAATTTACAATGGTGAGACATGAAGGAGTTGCTTGTATTCATCCTTGTCATTGTTTTAGTGTTTAAAAGCAGTAATCTGCACCAAGGATATGAACTAGAGAAAGCGAGGTGATGGCAACATCAGCTGTATGTCAGTCTACTGCCAGCTAAATCCAACCTCTGTGTCAATCAGGTAACATTGGAGACAGATCAGGAATCTCATGTCTGATGATGCTGTGCAGAAAATACTCAGAACAGAGAGATTTTAAAGAATGGCATGTTGGCTTTCCCAGAGTAACTGTGAGGTAATCAGTCTGAAAGCTCAGAACGGTGACTGGGTTTAGGTGTGGAGCTGAGGAGTAATTAAACAGAGATAAGACTTGGGAAACTAGAGAGACTAGCTGACTCACCATTTATATTTGGAAGGACTATTAATCACATTATTTAAAATAAGCAAATGAGCTGTCAAGACCCTTTTTGGCAGCAGAAAATGCTTAAGTCTCCTGTGAAACTTCCCTTTTCACATACTACAATGCAGAAGAGTATGTATTTTTCTGAACTTATGACACATTTGTATTACACTTACTGGCTATTTACTTCTCTGGTAATAATTTTGTCAGTTCTTTGACCATGAATGTGTATCTCCATATTAATGGAAATAGCATTCATCTTGAAGTCGATTGGGTCATATAAAAATCTAAAATTTCTTTCAGGACTTTTCAAGAATGAGTAACAGAGAATGCTTAGGTAATTTTGATGTTGTTGTAAGGAGTTTTACTTTCCAGAACTGAGTGATTAATACAAAAATGTTTGTTTCCCTATGTGGTGTATTAGATTTCAGATATTATATTCTACCTAGCTTCATTTACAAAACATTTATACGTATTTTCAACACAGAAACCCAGTTCCCAGAATGATTCCGCTGTGCAATGATGGTGTTTGGGATAACTGCATGTGTATCCAATCTTATTTTATCACTCACAAAACTCAGGTTATGGTGCTAATATGAACAGCTTCACAGTCATCCGTGAAGACACATTTGTGATTCTTCCTCATGTCAAGGATAATGAGGAAATAGTTCAAGAAAAACTTCTTCAGAACAAACAAATCTTGCTGCTCTAGCTTGCCCTGTTTCCTCTGTTTATTCTCAGAAGCAGTTTGAACATCTTGGTACACATTCATGTCACACAACAGGTGAAGGCTTAATTTTTTTCACATTTTTGTTTTCAAAAAAAAAAGAAAAAGGAAAAAGAAAAAGAAAAAGAAAAAAAAAAACAAAAAAAGAAAAAGGAAAGAGCAGAAGTTTGGCAGTTACTAAATCTCTGCAGCTGAACTGAAACATGGGTTTTGGATAAGAGCAGCCCCAGAAGATCATGGCTATTGTAAGGTTTACCTGGCTAATTAAAGTCATGGCTACTCTCCCATCACACTCTTCTCCTGAAGGATTTCTTTGACCTCATGAGCACTTGCTGTGCATCAGTAATATTTTGCATACATGCAAAAACAATGAAAATGTGAACTGCAAAATCTACATCATGGAGAGCTACAATCTTTGTCTACAGCCTCTCATGAGTAACCCCATTGCACAATTTAATTTTTATCAAGGAAAATATATACATCAGTTCAGCTGGTGCAATGGCTGGCACTGGACTTTTTACTCTTGAAAATGCACTTATATGATGATGAAAAGTAATCCTGAGAGAGATAATTTAGACTGAATGTAACTGGACATAAATGCTGTCCTTTTCTGTCAAATTCCAACTAAAAAGCATAACCTCAGGTGCTGTAAATGCTCTTTATTTTTTAGAGGGACTTCAGAAAGATCTGCATATATGCTAAAGACTTGACCCCCACTGGGATTCTTGGCTCACCAGAAATTCTGACATTTCAGTTTGCTTTCTCTTCAAATTCATTTAATAAAGAAGGAATCAGACATAGTGGAGGTGATAATAGAGCAAACATGGATTCACAAAATCTTTGGAAATAAAGCTAATCAAAGTACAAATAAACTGAAAATAAATAATATCCACAGATGAAATGTGAAAAAAAAATATCAGTGCTTAGCATACTCAAATTTACATTAAAAAGTATTTATCTAGTTGCACTTAATGCTTTTCAGTAAAAAGTGCTTACCAGATTGTTTTGCAAATATAGAAAAAATGGCTTCCAGAAGAACAAGATTACTCTTGACTGAGTCTGAATTTTGTCAATAGCATCAGTCAAAAACATTAGGAAATTTCTGAAATTATTTCTTTTAACATTTATGTTAGTAAAATACTTTCACTTGCTACATTTTTTTCACTTAGAAATCTATTTAAAGAAAAATGAAGTAAAAGATGGATAGAAAAAATAAAATAATTGAAAAGGAAATATTTCACTTCATTTGCAAAATACACTTCTGGCAGACCCAGGAGGCTCATCTCCTCTTTTTGTTCCCCCTCTTTTGAAAAGAATAAAAAGCTGCAGAGGTGCAACAAAATCAATCCTTTCCTGTTATCTATAACTATTTTTTGCCTACAAGTCTTTCAGTTTAGCATCTAAGCTGAAAGAATTATCTATACCACATGTTTCCTTCTGCAGCATTTTATAAGGAAAAGACTGGAGAGTAACTGTAGGCACTTCTACACCTCCTGAATAGCTTTGCAATCCTTTGTGGCATTGTTCGGGAAGGGATTTCTCATCCAAAATAGATTTTGACATCTGAGGCCCCAAGCAGCAAATCACACAGCCAGCCAGGAAGGGAAGGGTGCCAGGGGTATTTCACAGCAGCACGTTGCCCACAGGGCACATCAGTGGCTTGCTTTTCCAGGTGGGACCCGTGGGGACTGAACCCCACACAGACGGACAAGCCCCAGCACGCCATGGCACGCTGCAGTGCTCTAATGCTTTGCCCCCTCCACAATTCACAAACAGTGGATCTTGAAGCCATAGGCAGACCTTTTCCTGCAAATATGTGAGGCGGTGGTACAGCAGAGGGAAGGGGAATGGGAGCCTAACACACGGTGGGTTGAAAGACTTGCACTGGCAATATGAACATAGTGCTTCAGTGATGCCCATTAAGATTACAAACATCTATTAATTTTTATTTTTATTTTTAATTTTATTTCCACATCATAATTATTAATGTGCTAGCCTTTACCTATAACAAATTACAGATCTGACTAGTGCAGGCAGCAGGGAGCATGCAGGGAAAGTCTCTTTCACAGACGGGACTTCAAGGAGGGAATTTTTACACCTGTTTCTGCTCCTGTGTTTACACAATTGAATCACAGCATAAGTAAAATTCCATCTGACTGACAATGGTTAGGCACCCCACTGGAACAGAGAACACAGAATTTAACTGCCTCATGTCAATTTGGTGAAATCGTAGTACCTATCTCATGTTGGGGGAAGGAAATTTAGTGGGAGATCTGTCAAAGGCAGAACTGTACAGAGGGCATCAGGCTGCCATTTTTGCCTTTGGCAGTCTCCCCTACTGAACTTCAGCACACTAAAAATTCTTTGCCTCACATCAAACACATTAGGACTTTGTGCAGATTTTCTTTCCAATGGCTACAGCTTGTACCTAGCTAAGTAGCAATCCTCAAAAAGTCTTAAGTGAAGCATTCCTACTGAAAGAGATTTAATTTTATCTAACACAAAACAGGAACAATTTATCATGCCTTTAGCTCTTAGGTTCCCTTCCCCTCTCTGACTGCCAGTGTTTAAACCAAACTCAGGATTGATACATAGAGATCAATTTTGCTCATAGCTACTTCTAGAATTCTGCACACTGGTATCTCTGCATCCACATTTTTACCTTCAAGATGGCAAGAAAGTGGCAGAAAGAAAGTGGAGATCCTCAGTGAACAATTTTTATTATCCTTAATTTAAACCTTCTGATTTCTGTCACGGCATCTTGCTTGCAGGTATAATTTTACCATCTTCCCCTGCAACTATCTATGCTGTTTTTTTTTCTTCTTCTTCTTCTTTTTTTCTTTTCCATGTGTGTGTGTTTCTAGTGTAATTTTTATATCTAGGTTAATTTAAACAGTGGTACCTCTTGGCAATTGCGAGTATAGAAATAATAGCTTGTGTGATAAGATCCATACTCCATTTCTGAATGTGAATCAATCTCCCTATCTTGCTTTGTTTATAATGAGCAAGACACCTGTCTCCAGATCACCTTCCTTTCACCTACCTCTCTGAACTAAATACCACTCTGTTCAAGTGGAATAAATATGTTAGAAAGTTTTTAAAAACAGTCTACCATAGAAGCAATAGCAAACATTAAAATCTTGATGTTCTTTCCATCTATAGATTTATCTATGCATTTATCTTTGTCTAATGTTCTGTAGTTGCTAGTATAGCCATGGAGGAATGAGCTTGAATGGAAGCCTACCTATAACGTATTTGGCTTTATACTTTTCCATTTATATATTTATCCTTATATAGGGAATTTCAATATGCCAGGGAAAAGCCCATTATAAAAAGTTCACTAAATAGACGAATAAGAAAAAAAGATACTTGGGGATAAAAAAAAAAAACTTTCAGAAATAAAACAACTTATGTTTATCACAGAAATACTTTGTAGATCTATTTTACTTAAATTTAGCAGAGTTAAACTCAGGTATGAACCATGAAATGTCACACTGCTATAAAGTTTCAGTGTGATATTTCCAATGCTTACTGTTCAAACCAGTAGACTAGCCATAGGCCTGACGTTCTCCTTGGGGTTATCCAGGAGAAACAAGGTACCAGCTGTAAATTATTTGCTTGTATCTGAACTTCTCACCATGAGTAGGAACATAATAACCACAAAGCAATGCACAAATGCACATGTTACAGAAACAATGCAAAGATTCAAACTGGTGTGTTCTAATTATCTAGACAGATTAGTAGTTATTTCTTTTAGCACAATATTTGCCGTAAGGTATTATTATTAATTTCATTAATGTAATGTAATGTAATTTTGAATACATCCATAGGATCTGGCATAATCATGTATCAATTTCCTATATCAATTCCAAAGTCAGTTCCTTTGGGGATGTAGCTGGTAAAGGTATGGCCATCCTTTACGTGGAAAAACAGCATTTATATTTGCCATGTGCTCTGAATGTCCTCCTGTTTTCTTGAATCATTTCCTGAAGAAAAATGTCCCCATTATATCATTCTTGAATGTACCTTTAGTTATAGTACGACTATAGTTATAGTACAAGGAATGGTAAACTGAATTGTGTTTCTGAATTGCTGTTTGGGTTTTCACATACTGGTTGCTGAAAAAATCACTATGTATTTTGGATGCTGGCCAAAAAGAACTTAAATAGCATGAGATATGCAATTTGATGGTTACTAGCTTCAGCCATACATTGTGGTTATAGAAGCATTAGTATCTAGTGATTGATGCAAAGTGATTGCTAATTGGTGTAATTAATCAAAAGTCATTCAGCATGAAGGAGTTATTGACATCACACACACATACATATACGTGCACCACTCCCACCACCCCCAGAACAAACACACACATGGAAATGCCTTACCCAGGTGAAGCCCACACAACTGCAAAAGGGCTAATTCATGTTTTCTTCTGGGAAAAAAAAAAAAAAAAAAAAGCAGCATTACTTTCTCCTTTGTTTGCTGAAAAGGCAAGGCTCTGTGCACTCTGAGAGTGCCTTGTGACAGTGGGAAAATTTGTACTTCAGCTTCCATCAGCAATCCCTAATCCAAAACCTTTCCAGGCACTTCATCCGTGCTAAGGTATACTTACTGTCCAGCTTCCTGGAGATACGACAGCCAGGTATTTTGTCTTTTGACACGATTGATACAAACACAGGTAAGATCGTAAGGTTTTACGCTAGAGTACAAACTGATAACCGGGCTAACTGCAGCTGTTCAATTACTCTAGAAAATAGAAGTGAATGTCAGGTAATGTGAAATTGCTGACATTGCTGGTATCACAAGTAACGTGAAGGTATGAATAATGTTGAGAACTCCTTCCTTTACTTATTCACTTGCTTTCAAGGTTTTGGATAGATGAAACAGGTACTGAAACTAAATTGTCTGAAACTAAATCTTTGGTTGTTAGCAACAGAGTTTTGCAGTTACTGCAGAAGAGATTTAGCAATATTTGCTGGATTTTTTTTGCTGTTTTTGCTGAGTATACGCTGCTTTTGTATTGGCTGCTGCAAACATTCAAGAGCTTGCAGAAGCATTTGTAGAATATTTTTATTTTTTTCTGGATATTACTGAAACTGCTGCTATATAGATGCATGAGAAAGTCTAAACAGGAACTTCTTATATGTATTCAGGGACCAAAACCCATTCCATGCAATAGCTAACCACCTCAGTGCTGTACCCCAAATTCTTGAGACCCCATCCTTATGTCAACAGCTGTGGACCAGTGCATAAAGTTAACATTGACACTGAGAGTATGAATTAAGTATTTGGGGGGGAAGGGTGGGGGAACGGACAACAGACCTTCCTCAGCCATTTTCATTCAGCATTTATGTTAATTTGCTCTAGTAGTTGGCAACCCTGCCCAGAGCAGGGGGGTTGAAACTAGATGATCTTTAAGGTCCTTTTCAACCTATGCCGTTCTATGGTTCTATGGTTAATTGATATTTTAAAGGCCAGCAGTGGCAGTTAAGATTCAAAGATTGTTCTAATTACCATGTAATGCAGGCACTCACTGACTGTGAATAGCAATAGTAAGACAACTATGCAACAAGTAATGCTGGTCGCTTGCTCAGATGGGGACAAGGAGCGCAAGTAAGAGAAGCAGAGCAGATGTGTTGGATGAGATGGCCCCTTACCAAAACAGACCTAAGCAGCTCTGGGAAAAGATGCCTAGTCCTCTGAACAGCTCCATCTGGCTTCACTGGAAGCTTCTTTCCTTCTTGGTGTCAGTATCAGGTTACTTGCACTATCACTCTGCAGAAAGTATGCACATATAAAACCTGCTGTGGCAGGCCAGAGCTGAGCTTGTTTGGTTTGTTTTCAACCATTGCCCAGAGCAAACATCTAATCTCAGTTTAATGGCAAACTGGCAAGAGCATCTTTGTTTTCTTTCTTGGCCAAAATCAGAAAGAAAATAGCATACTTAGCATTGAAGAGGAATTTGACACTCTATAAATTATGCATTTCTCATTATTATGGAATTTGAAAGATTAAAATGAAGAATTAGACTCAGTTCTTCTGTATTCTCTTATATAACTAAACACTTGTGTAGAAGACGAAAGTCTAGTAAACACTATTTAGTAAAGCTTTTCAATTATTTAGTATTTAAGCATATCGGTAAATTGTTCCAGCTTATTAATTGGTTCAAAATACATGGTGAGACAGATGACAGCCTCACAACTTACAATATATGCCAATCACTACAGAATGTCATTGGACTCTGTCTCAGTGCTTTGTCATTTGAAGATGCTATAAATCAGCAGAATCCATTTCATTCTACAGCTGGAAAGTAACCATTAATCCACTAAATTCACTTGCAACATCATAATGTCCTTCTGCAGTCCCTGGTGATCATCTTATCTACAATATATGCCAACAAGATATTGCTCCAGGGAGCATCTTCAGATGCAAGATTATAAAGCTGTTTTCATTTCTTCTTCCCTCTCCCCAAGAAATGGAATTAAAGAAATCGTTGTTCCAAACATTTTTAATTTTCTCAGCTAATAGCAACAAAAATGGACAAAAGTGATTCTTAGGGGTATACATATACATAATACATACATACATACAAACACACTACAATGTCATTTTATATGCCTGCTATTCTTTTCTGGGCACAGGCAGAGGTCAGCCAAACTGCTCTGGAAACAGACAGAATCTCCTCCATCATGCTCTCACCAGCTGAAAACTGCTGGGTCTTTTTTTTCTGCTGTGACCACAAGTGTGCTATTACAAGGATCCTGTGGACATATTCCCTCTGTCTCTGTAAGTTTTCACCAGATCAGAAGCACAGAAACCAGGAAAAGCAAACAGATGTGCACCCACTTACAAAACAAATGCTTTTTCTAGACAGGTATCTTCTACATATGGTCAATAACAATAGGTTGTTTTTTGTGTATGCTAAGGTGTGCCTGACACTAGGTTATTTTGTGTGTTTGCATGTGATGAGAAGTATGAATGTAGAATAATGTAAATTTTATTTGTACTTCTTTTTTAGTGGTGGATTTTTTTAATACATTTTTTCTCTGCAAACCAGCAAAACAGGTCTTACAATCTGCTTTCTTATGTGAGGTGCAATCGACACTCTGAAATGCATTCTAACACTGTGAAATCCAAAGGACACTGGCTCTGAGAGAAAAAGCCAGGAAGGAGCAGGCCCAGTAGTTCAAGAGAAAGGAGAGCTAATGGCAGGTGACATCAAAAATGCTAAAGCCTTTCATTCCTCTTCTGTTTTAGTCTTCAGAAAAAAGGCCAGCTTCAATGTGGTGAAAAAGTGTGAGAAAAAGGGGAGTAAGAACTTGAACTGAACCAGGAAAGAACAAACTGGGGAGGTCCCAGTCATTCCAAAATTGGATGGGCCCCAGTGAAATCCATTCTAGGTATCTTGGAGAAGTAGGTGAAATAGTCTTAGAGCTTTTCATCCTTATCTCAGAGGACTTGTAGAGGAGGGATGAAGCTCCAGAAGCCCGGGAAAAGGCAAACTTTTGTTTGCCTACCCTTGAAAAGGGGGAAGAAGGCAAGAAATGACAGAGAAGGTAATTAGTGAATTACTGCAGATGATTCATTTGCAGCAGGGAATGCAAGTCCACTGATCTTCAGCGTACAGCTTGAAATATCAAATATGTAATGACAAATGATTGGCACACTGTCAAAAGGAGAAAATACAAAGCTTAATGAATGCTGGAAATATATCTTATAATCTGAAGTAACAAAATAACTGGGATCTGAGGGTCTGAGAACTAATCACGGCTTCTGTTCCCTCTCATTGCACTGCTGCCTAAAGAATTCAGAGTGCAACACTTTGAAGTATGCCAATTTTCTCCACTTCTGGAAATTCTCAAATAGCACAAATGAACAAATTATAGTTATCACCTTTTCATCTGGTCCCTCAGGTCTTGGAAGTTCTCATGAACTATTTAATATTTTTAATGACCAGCTTAAAAGTGTTATTTTTCAGAAGAAACTGTGCAAGTGTTCAGAACTGTTCTTACACTGTATATCTAAAATATGTTCCACAACTTTTGTATACAGTACTGTATGAATTCTAGCAGTAACAGCAAATTGTCTGTTTTCAACTGCTGTCCCAGCTTATTGCACTGCAAAATAAGACAAATTGTATGAAAGGGTTCAAAAAAATATTTTTTTCGTCTCATAGTTCATTCACCTCTACCATTCACACATGGAAATCTTCATCTGATGTATTGAACGTTAATGTTTTCAGTCAAATGTGTTAGAATATGTGATAAAAGCTCATCTGCACACCTGCAAAGCAGCACAGAGAAAAAAAGACAGGTGGGGGGAACCTAAATACATGTGCGTGTATATATACTATTATATATATGTTCTCATCAGTGGACCTTCCATCCTGCCTAGCCAGAGAAGGGAGGAGGATGAGACTGTTGGTGCTGGCGGTGTTCATGTGAGTTCTCTGTCTGTCTGTCTGTCTGCAGCCTGCCTGCCTGGCTGTGTATGTATGAATATGTGTTATACATGTGTGGCCTGCGTGCATGTGCTTACTGCAAATACGTGTTCAGCCTCACTGCTGGTTGGATCTGGGTCATGGAGCTGCAGCAGCTTTACCTCTCTAAAGATGTTGAATCTGACACGATATATTTTCCCCTAACAAATTGTTCATCAAAAATATTGCCTTCTTGATCCAAACCCAAAAAAATGATTCAAGGCAAAAGATGTCTGAACATATATAAATTCACAAACTATTTTCATTTATTAAGAATCACTTGATAACATAATCTTAAATCAGGAACGTATCTCAGTATTTAAACAATCTCAGTTACTGAATCACAACACATTATTTTTTCTCTGCAGTAATCCAACTTCTTTTCTTCCATACTGTTCCATGTTGTGATTCACAACATAACAAATGAGGATAATGAAATGATTCAAAATCTCATTTCTAAAATAAAACAGTAATGTGAATTAATCCACTATCTTCTTTGATGCTTTTCAGTAGATTTGTGTTTCCTTGATGTCTTCTGTAAGAAAGAGATGTTTTGCATCTAGTAAAAGGGTTTTTTTTTTTTTTTTTTTTCCATGATGCTTATAAGTACTAATATTTGAAGGATACTCGTAATGATATAATGATATATTAAGTGTTTCCTGGAGGGTTTCTGCTTGACTTTGAAGATTAAAATCTTAAGAATCTTTAGAACACAACCACTGAGAGCCAGAACAACTAATGTGCTTTAAACTGGATACCAGAGTTGCTAACAACTTACAGATTGGTTTACCAGAAACTTTAAGCTATTGACCCGGTAGGTTTATAATGATATTTCTAAAATATTTTTCCCCTCTTAAAAAATACCAATATCAGATAGTCTTCTCCAGCAAAGTACAATCCTTCCTGTTAAATTTATGATATTATATTTAGAAATTGATTTAAAAGGTTTCTTGAAATATTTAGTTAGTGCAATTGAATCTTCTATCTACCTATGTGGAGAGAGAGAGAGAGAAAGAGAGAGAGAGAGAGAGAAGAGAGGGAGAGAGAAAGACAGATAGTTGGGTACATAAAGGGATAAATTCGACTTTCACAAGTACTGATGGAAACATGAAGCAAACTTGCTGCTGTCAGTATGATTGCTCTGGTCTGACACCTGTGGCAACGAAAGCAGAATGCAATCCTAAAAATTACAAAACAAACAAACAAAAAAAAAACATTGCATTTCTGAGATAACTAATGTTGTTAAAACCAACTAACATTCTTGAATGAAGTTTTTTTCTCTATATAGCTACAAGTTTTGCCATCTGGTGAACTGGTGAATTGACGGTTTAAGGTTTAAACACCAGTCACTCAGTAAAACTTTACATAAACAGATGTCAGGGTGATAGGATTATCATTAAAATATGAAAGCCACAATTAATAGACTTGTAAAGGAGAAAACATATCATTTTTCTAATAGTGAGATGTACGTGAATAGTGACAGCTTGAGGGAAATACAGATATATTTGATACCTGATATGTATGTGCAATTATATAAGAACATTCTATGCATATTTCAAAAATATACATATGACTGAATCCATATCCTCCACTTCTGGTACACCAGTAGCTTGTGGAGGCCCAGATGCTGCAAACACGTACATCTGTGCTTCATTTTGCTTATGTAAATAATGCTATTAACCATAAGTATCATAAATATACAAATGCACACTTCTCAGATATACTTATATTATGCCTAGCGCAATATAGCTACAAGACTGATTGAAATATCACTTAACTTATTGCACCAGCTGCAATAATAATAATAAAATTAGAATCAATAATATTTTGTACTAAATTACGTGTGTATACATATATATAAAATAATAAACTAACACCAGAAAACTATTGTAATGAAAAACCTGCAACAAATTATGTTATTTTTAATACTGAAATCATACTGGGAAAATCCAGGACAGCATATTATTTTCTTCTAATTTCATTTCATAAATGCAAGAGTTGTAACAAAACAACAGATGCTAAGCATTGCTAGAGATGTGAATCTTTGATTTGTTTTTATAGCTGCTCTGACATTTAGGTTGTGGGCTTCAAGAAGAGAGGCAAATTTCAAGGCAAATGTTTTCATCATCTGACTCATTTTTTGCCTAAAGGAAATACTAATTCCAAAAAAAAAAAAAAAAAAAAAAAAGGTAAATAAAGAGCAGCAGAGAGTTATTGTTAGTCACAATTTCCCCCAGTGATTTTGCTTTTTTTTTTATTATGAAATGTCTGAACACTAACTCTCACTAAGCATTACTCACACACACACTACATTGAGCTTGAATTGCCTGTGTTTGTGGCTGTGAACAAAGGTTCACACAGTCCTTATAAATCATCTCGCTTGTCTAATATTGCCCTTATGGGTGCACTGGAAGTCAGCAGCAACTAACAGAAGAAGTCAGCAATGAAAATGTTAAAAAAAAAAACAAACTCACAGGCAAAATGTCATTGAGTTCAATTCCTCTGCCCAGCAAGACAAGCACATGATGGTGACTGCATGTAGTGATGAATACAGCATATAATTAGCACCGAATTGTAATGGTGTGCACTTCCAAGGGAAAGAGTTCATTTCTATGCTAAATCCACTACTAGATTTTGAGAAGAAACCATGGACCCCATGTTCTGAGGGCCCCAAATAGGGATCAGCATCAGCCCTTATTTAGCTGTCTTTCAGGTTACATTTTGATTTTTGAGCAATTGCAAGTGCTGGATCATCACTAACTCATTTTCTTATATCTACACCTTTCACTGAAGCATAACGAAAGGACATTTGAGGTAATGGTAGCCAGCTTCAGGCATCCACTTCCTTTTCCTGAAATTGCCAGTTCAGTTCACCCAAGTATATTAAATATAAAACTTTCCTTGGAAATTAGATTTTAAGGGATAACAATTTCAAACTAAATGGTGGTCATTTATTAAATAAAGCTGTAGAATGTAAATCAGTTCTAAGTGGGAAATATATTTGTACCCTCTCACAAATATGTGAGTTGAAAATTAGAAAGTTTCCACCTTTTAGGGGAAGAAAAGTCTGAAATGATATTTCTGTAGAAATTGAAGTCAGAAGTCTCTCCAAATCTAGCTCACTTACTGGGTCAAACAGTTAAGACAGGCCTGTTTCTATATGACCAGATGCTCATATACTCTGCAGCATGAACGTGGTTTGTCTTCACATCTCTGCAGTGTGAACAGAATGATTCAAGAGGTACAAAATGTAAAGAGAGAAGTATTTCAGATGAATAAACTGCTTCATTTAGTTATCAACAGGGAGTCTTTAAATGGAAAAAAAAATGAATATGATTATTAATAGATCACCTGTATTTCATTTTTGAATTAATTTCACTGTTTCTTTTGATGCATTGCAAAATCAGGAAGTACTAAAAATAAGTTTTTCCTGGGGTCTTGAGTAAACAGTCTGCAGAATAAGTATTAAGGAAAACAATAAATTAAGATTTATACATATACCAGGTACAGGTTCAGAGATGAAAGAATTAGGATGTCATCACAGACCTGATATTTCATTTTGTAGAGCAAAGCTGACAGTCAGAACAAAAGCTGGTTACTGTAGGGTTATGTCAGGTAATACTTAGATTCAAGTGGAATTAGGTAACTGATGTATGGTTATGCTAAGGTTAAAATCTGGTTTAGGGTTGAAGACACTACAGACTGCATTCCACAGAGCAGTAAGAGCTTGAGTGAAAGCCAGCATCAGTGGGTCAATTATTTTATGCATATGTCTTACTTTGGCTAATGTGACTACCATATTTTGGGGGGAGAACAGCTAGATTTGCATTTAATCCGTTGGTGGAGAGACGTACCTGCAACTAAGATTAAGTGAATAAGTCTTGAAACTGCATAGATTGTCTTTTTCCTGCATCAGCAGGAAACCCTATCTTTAAAAATAGACCAGTCATCTCTATCCACCTCAAAATTAGATTAAAACCATTTCCTCCTGCTGGATTCCTACTTTGTCTTAGTCTTGTGAGCTTTAGGATCCTGCAAGCTTAGATCTTCTGTCTTTGCTGTCCCATTTATCAGTAGATCTGACAGGGTAGATCTACATACGTGTTCTAATTTGGATCAGTGATTGGTGTGCTTTTGAAACAAATCTCCCAGCTGATCCCACTTCAGTTCAGAGCATGGAGCTGCCTCAGGGTGCCTGAACTGGATTCTTCTCAGAAAAACATACATAGCAGGAGCTCAACCAATGTACTCCAACTGCAAATATACAAGTTCCTGGTGCCAGGCTACACCTACCCCACAATAAATCAATCAATCAATCAGTCAATCAATAAATAAATACATGCATAAGTACGTAGAAACCTGACAACATATATAGTGCAGATGTCAGGTTTTCAACATAGCTTTTTGTACTCGACAAAACTGCTCCAATTAATTTGCACTGCTATACAGCTTTTACAGTGCAGGTTATACAGATGTAGCCACACTGGATCAGGGCTGCCCCTTCTCTTCCTTGGCAATCCCAGGGGTACAAGATTGGGTAAAGTAACTATGGGAATCAGCTGCAAGGAACTGGTCCGCCCACCTTGTGGGGATAACTTTACATACAGGGCACAAGGATTGAGGGGGTGGTAGTGTGGACATTCCTGAAGTAATCTGGTTGTGCCCCAGAAAGTTATTCAGGGGTACGAAGAACTTCTGTTAGAAGCTAGGATGCAAGATTTGGGGGAATGATTAAGTTTTTGACTCAGCAAGAACAGTTTGAAATGCTTAGATTTTGTAAATCTGTAAATGGTAGTTCTGGAGCCTGGGCACACCATAAAGAAGGAAACCATATATCTGATAGGTTGAGTGACAAATTATGACAAAAACAAAGGAACCATATATCTGATAGGTTGAGTGACAAATTATGACAAAAACAAAGGTAACAACCTGATCCAGGAAGTTTGTGAACTGCAGTAAACTGCACTAAACCACACAGCCTGAGCTCTTCAATGATATATTGAAACTAGTAACTTCTGTTTATTTTATTTTATTTTATTTTATCTTTTTTTTAGGGAAAAAAAATCTTCATCCAGTTCGGTGTCTTCAAAACTTGAAAAATTTATTATTTCATGTGATGGTTAACTAAATGTTGCACAGTGTTTAAGGATGGATACACAAAAGTTGCTAGCCAGTGAGAGAAGGGGGCTAAGGTGGTACTGCAGGAGCAATAACAATCATACCTTGGTCATGTTGGATTATAGACTTCTGCTTTTAATTTTAAATGATTTGAGTTCATCCTCCCCATTATAGAGACAGTCTGGGCAAGTTAACTTTCTATTGACAACATTGTAGGTTAGTTAACATAACCATTACAAATGCACACTTGCAAGTCCTGCATATGTTCAAAGATCCAATGGAATATAATCAGCACAAGGAGTAATACCAGAGAGATCACTCGTTCATTAAACTATTCCTGGGCTGCTCTGGAACAGTATGTAATGAGCAGAGTTATAGAAAATTCTGGTGTAATTTAATATACCAGAGAGACTACTTTGCTTTTAAAATCTTTACTGCAAGCACTGAAATCAATAGTATGCATTCAAAATCATGTTTCTGCTAGACCGCAGGGTAAACTGGGAAAATCTAGATGTTTGGGCAATGCAGGAAGGGTAAAATAAGTTATGCTATTGGGAATGATGATATATGCAATAATATGGAATGGTAATGGGCTGTCTCTCTCTGTCTTTCTAGTTTTTTGAATATTTGGAACCTTTAATTTAAGCTAATTCAGACAAAAAAAGTATTCTAGAAGTAAACAAAAGAAATGAGCTTTCATGGGGTTTGTCTATTTTCTTCTGTCTTTTAACATGTTTTGTCAAGAATTTTCATTCACTGTAAAACTCAGAAGAATATTTTGGATCATTAAAGGATATGTAGAGTTCTTTACTTGACAAAAAGATGGTTTAACCTGCAGAATGAAAACTATTGCAAAATGAATAGAGGAATTGTACAGGAAAGGTCATTTATAGAATTCTACATAGTTGAGGGCACAAACTCTTTGAACATCGGCTAAAGAGCTGTGCTCGAAGAAAGATACATAGCTTCAAATCTATGTTGTTAGCATTTAAGATCTGTATTATAGGCTGGTAATAATAACTGATTTCTCAAAGTTTATATGAAATGTTGTCAGAAATTTTTGATTTCTGATGTCCATTTGAATGGAAAGTGTTTGCAAAATAAGCTTGGGCTCTCATTCTCCAAAGTTGTGTAAGATCTATTGTTAAAAAAAAAGAAGAAGAAAAAAAAAACAGATTTCAGAAGCCTAAGAAGCCTACTGTTTATCTTAAAAACAAAAACAAAAAAACAAAAACAAAAAATAAACAACAACAACAAAAACAAACAAACAAACAAACAATCAACAACAACCAAAAAAAAAACACTTCTATTTTAGGATTGAAAATATACTAATAATATCCATGTACATCCTGTTTACTGTCCTAGAACTCTGAACTGTGAAATTACATGTTTATGTAAATTTGAAAAGTTACTATATTTAAATACATTAGAAATATGCCCAGGTAGATAAATGAGTAAAATTACTGATGAACATTGTTAAATAATTAAATAAACAAACAAACAAACAAATAAATAAATAAAGAGCATATGAATCCAACATGAAAATATATGAATGCAGGGAGTTCTAATGCTTTTTTGGAGCACCTGCAATAACAGAAGTTTTATTATTCAAATTCTTATTTGGGTATGGTGAGATTTAACTTTTGCCCTCCAGATAATTTTAATATATAACCTCTCTTTGTTGATTTGATGTTTGCTTGTTTTTCTCAGTGGTTTACAGTTATGAAATAAATAAATAAATAAAATGCATATTTTCCAGAGTAATGAATCTCTGAAATAGTATGATTGCAGTGGAAATTGATAGTTGGTTTGATTCTCCATTGTCAAGTTTTTTTGTGGAGTCATTTACAAGTGAGTTCAAATTGCATATAGACAGTATAATGTGGATTTGGTAACATTTTATACCTGCATGCATAGTTGTAAATAACTCCACAATGTGCTAGCCAGTGAAGAATCAAGCTCATTATCTCTGATATAGGCATTCATTTCTTGCTTTTATATGCATATCTTCAAACCAGTATTAGCTTTTCTTTTCTCTTTTCTTTTCTTTTCTTTTCTTTTCTTTTCTTTTCTTTTCTTTTCTTTTCTTTTCTTTTCTTTTCTTTTCTTTTCTTTTCTTTTCTTTTCTTTTCTTTTCTTTTCTTTTCTTTTCTTTTCTTTTCTTTTCTTTTCTTTTCTTTTCTTTTCTTTTCTTTTCTTTTCTTTTCTTTTCTTTCTTTATTTTTTTAAGGTTACATTTTTGTAGATATTTCCCAGATAAATAACCTGGGGGCAGGGGGATAAATACATGAAAATGAATGGAGTTTTAGAAGTTTCCAGACTGCTGTGGGGAGCAGCTGGTAGGCATAGGACTATTAATGTTGAACTGATAGCCATTAGAGCGAGTCGCCTCTAGAGCAGTGGCAGAGGGAATAACTTTCATCTTTATGGGGATCTATAAGGCACTGAGTTTCTGGGAATGATGTTTCTCCCTCCCAGCAAATCTCTGTTCTGATTCTTGTTCTGCAACTTCTTACTCTACAAAGGACACACTGAGTATAAAATGCATTGAGATATTCGTTCACCTTTGTGACCTCAGGTATCAGAGAAAAAGAAAATCAAAAGAAAGTATGAAGTCACATATTACATGTGGTAATAATGGTTTGCTGTTTTTAGCATGTTAACTCATCAAATCATTGTCAGTAGACTTTCTGTGGAAATATCTTTGCTGCCAAATCCTTGTATTTTTCGTGTTATTGTAGAATGGGACAATATCTTAAAAAGTAAGCAGTTATATTCAAAGTGAATATAATTACTGCTGTAGAGTTTGTAGTTTTTAATGCTGGAGACACCATAGAGACCCACACTGGAGTAAAACATAATGCCCACTTTTCTGTGATCATGGTAGCATGAAGAACATCTGCCTTGGCAGTGCTTACCCTCATGCAATCCTAAATTCTCAATCTTTATGCCTAAACCATCAGGTCCACAGCATCCATCTGTTGCAGAATGCATTCACATCCTCTGTCTACATGTTTGTCCAGGTTGTATCCCAGGACACAGCCAGAAGGCAACCTGGCTTTAGATGGCTGGGCACATGGGCTATGCCCACTTAAGCTGGCAATGTGGACTCATCGCGGTGGATATGCAAAGAGAAAAGAGGTGATGCTGAAGACTTGATATCCTTGTGCACATTTCAAATGGGTTTCATTTCAAACTAGCCCTCATTTGGCCCCCTAGTCTGAATGACTGTTTGCAGCTGGAGAACACTAGATACAGTCCTGGAGCATTCTTATGTTCATCTGAAAGAAATCTAGTGCCTTGAGACAATACAAAACAAATATCCTTACAGTAAGTAGGGACATTTGGGAGATTCACTGCAAAAGCACATGCCTGATCCACACTGAAGTGCTAAGGTGGCCACAATGAGTAGTACAGTAGACATCTTCACTATATAAGCCCCACCAGTTTTCAGAGTAAAAAGCCCCCAGCCATGCAAAATTAAAAAAAAAAAAAAAAAAAAAAAAAAAAAAGATATTTTTGCATCTAAATATTTTATTACAAACCACGTGTCAGAGACTATACACCACTCTTGTCAATTCTACTCTTTGTCTTGAAGTAATGACTGCACCCTTCAGATTCAGTCCTCAGTCACTTCCTAAAAAACAGAGAAAACATTCTTAGGGAAATGTAGTACCTTTCTTTCTTTCTTTCTTTCTTTCTTTCTTTCTTTCTTTCTTTCTTTCTTTCTTTCT
>VXAA01003898.1:11544-35997 GCA_013399115.1 Anseranas semipalmata | reverse complement strand
TCCTTCCTTCCTTCCTTCCTTCCTTCCTTCCTTCCTTCCTTCCTTCCTTTCTTCCTTCCTTTCCTTCTTCCTTTCCTTCTTCCTTTCCTTGTTCCTTTCCTTCTTCCTTTCATGTAGAATATTTTCTGTGAAGAAAGGATTGCAATAATGAAAATATAGAATGTAATTCTACATTGCCTAATGGTAAAAAATGACAAGTCAGACCTCTGGAGACTGGATTAAAATTCAGCTGATTAAATAATAATTATAGGTGTAGAATGGCAGAGCTGTGACTGATCTTATTGTGATTAACTCTGTAGAGTTCACATTATAAACTTTTCCTTATTGCTGTCAGAGCCAAAAATAAGAAAATCAGGAAATCTCGTACAGTATCAGTCTCTCAGCAGCGGGGGATTTCACTGAAAAACACCAAATACCATTACTCTCATTATTAACTTATGAAAATTGAATTCTATGCTGATGATGACCTTAGTACTATCACTGATGAATTTTGTAGTTTATTTCTAAGAATAATGGTGAAGGCACTAAACAATTAATGCTGTACTTTTAATGTTTCTCTAACCTCATCATGCATGGCTTTTCATGCAGCTTCAGCTGCTTGAGGTGTTGAACTATAGACATAAAATTTCAACTGAAAATTGATAACTACTTTTTTTTTATATGAGAAAAAATACACTTTTGCTATAAATCTAATTTGTGTTTTTGGAAGCTGCACTGAGAAGGAAAAAGAAGGCAACCTATTGTGATTAACAGGCATGAATTATATGAAAAGCAATGCTAGAACATTGTTTTTGTGTTGCTGCATGGCTTAAAAAAAAAACACATGGATGAGTATTTCCAAGTTTTTAATAAGAAAGCACAGTAAATAATTTATCACTGTCTGTTTTCAAATCCCTTGGTACAGTATTCAGTAAAAATCTTTACTGATATAATTGTTTAAGTCATTCTTTAGACACTATTCTTCTTTCCATCTTGCACAATACTACTCAAAGGCTGAACTATGTCTTCTTGATATATATATATTTTTATGTTTTCAAGTAGACATCCATATTTATTAATCATAAATGATGGTCTATCCACTTGTTTTCTTTCATTATATTCTGTGGTTTGATTCCAGGGTAACATGGTGGCTGTCGTGTTGGGAGACTAACTTTTCATTCCTACAAAGAATGTTCCCCAGACAATTGATGTCATGTCATGCCAAGTTATCCTGGAATTCCTTGTTGATGCCTGGACAAATCAAGAGTAAAAATCACAGTGCAAGACTTCTGTCAAATCAATTGGTATCTCCTTCTGTTTCCTCCTCTCTCTCAGCTGTGCTCTGGACAACCAATTCCTATGGATGGCTGAGAACTGAATACTACAGATCTCATATCCATTCTTTCCACCTGCATGGTTGTCAAAATGAATAGTAATAATGAAAGCAATGGCAACAACAATAAATGTAACACAGAACAGCCTATATTTTTATCTTCTCTCTGTTTCCCCCCCCTCTCCCAAGACACAAGTCCTACAGCATCAGCTAAACTATACCACCTAACATGGCTTCTAGAGACCTTACTTTCATCTTCAATTCCAACACATGCTTTTGGGATCTGAAACTGAATTGGCCCCCATAGTTTTTTCCCCCTCAAATATGATTTTCTTGTTCATTATGGGATACAGAACAATGGGATCTCTTCTGAGTCATCTCTAGTAATAAATGGGTGTACATTACCTTTTATCTTTCAGATCACCACAGCTGGCCAGCTCTGAAATGTCTCTCAAAACCTTCTTGAGTTTTTACATTTCTTTCCAATTCTGTTCATAGAATCTGATACTGGGGGCACCTTGTCTTCAACAAGCCAATCCAAACTGAAAAGGCTTTTTTTTTTCTTCTTGTCTTTCTTTTCAGAAAATCACTTCACCTAAATTCCAACTTAACCCAGATTTAGTTATCCAAAAAATCCCAAACACGTATTCAGTTCATCTTCCAAGACTTCCTAGCAGTAAAGGTGAGTGCATGAGACATTTATCAGTTAAGTTCTTGGATACCTAATTTATATTACCCAGATGTTATTGAAACTTTTTTTTTTTTTTTTGTGTGACAATAGGACTACTTTCTTGCCTAGTACTCAGTTGCACTGATTTAAGTGAGGGTCTAAATTATGTCAAAATGCTAAGGTTAGCAACCGTAGCCATTGCTATTTGCTGCTTGCAATGTTTGTGGCATGCAGTCAAACAACCTGTGGTCTGATTTGTAACATCAATTCAACTGGATAGAGATTTATAGAATATTAGATTAAAAACAGATCCCAGGGAAGGGGAATCAAATCCAAAATTATCATTAACATTTTTACATATACTGTATTCTTTACAATCTGTGTAAGGGAGTTAATACAAAACTTTTAATAATTTCCTTCAGTTTCCTTTAAAACACCCAGGATATTTTCAATGATCTTCATCAAAAGTAAAAATTTGAAACCTTGAGTCAAAACTACATGGCTTTGACAAACAGAAAGTCAAATCTTACTTTTGAGTGAACTCACTGGAGCTAGCCAGGATGTAAATGCCTGGCATATGTGACAAGGTTAATAGCATCCCTGACTGTTGCACTCTTCTGCTTGCAGAAAGTAAACAGTTTAGGCATTACTTATTTTCATGTATGAACAAATAAGTATAAGCAGGGCTAGATGGAAGCATAATATTTAATTACGATTTTAATATTTGTACATACACAATAATTAGCATATTTTGTTTCCCCAACTTTGGAATTATTTTATCACATTTTAATTTTTTTTAATTTGTGGTTCAAGTCCACATTAGGACAGTGAGTCAGGGAAGTAAAGGAATTACAAATCTGTTATGGGGTAGAATCTTCTGCCACATGATTGTGTGGGTATTGCAGTAGACAGGCAGCTTGATTATAATAAGACATCAATTTAAAGCATTAACATACACATTTTCAAACATATTTATGGGAACTTAGCTAACTCTTGTGAGTATTTATAGCAATATTCATGCACACTGTTTAAAAGTGCTATGGTCTAGTGCCCATGGTAATTACACTCCATTACCATGAAAAGAGAACAAATTATAAAAGTTTAAAATATTGTCTCACAATTGGTAACAAATAAAGCATCATAAACTATGTTCATAAACACTCAGATGATCAACAATGTTAAGTACAATATATCACTTCTACAGAAAACCTTTTAAATTCAGTATTCTCTAATTTCTGTAACAAAGAGGGGAAAGTGTTTATAGTTCCTTTGGTGAACTATAAATAATGGCCATTTTAAGATAAGAAATGGAATACAGTACTACGTATTCAACCCTGTATTTTCAAGAGGAAGTTGGACATCATGAAAATGGGTTTTTCTGTTATTATGGTGTAGTTATTTTCTCAATTTTAGAGCAATTGAGGAAATCATGGTGGAAAGGAACTCAGCAAAAATGCAAAATAGGTTAGAATAGATTTTATTTATTTATTTATTTATTTGTTGCATTGCTTTATTAATCCATCCATGAATAGAATTAATTAAAGCGTTATGAAAGATGTTCTTTGGGTATCCCTTCTGTTATGCTGAACACAATACTTCATTTATAATGCATTAATGTGTTGATGCACGTGCGGGTATCATAGTGTAATGAAATGCAAAAATTCCTGAAACTTTCAAGTCATTGATAACAGGATGAAATTTCAGAGTTAGAAAGTTTCCTCACTACTTCAGTTCTTCCTCATCTGACATGTAAGCCCAGCTTTTTCAAGTATGTATTTATATGCATGTCTTTCTTTATATGTGAGTGTTAATGAATTCAAAGGCTAATATTACTGCCACTTTTATCTACTCATTTCTCCAGCAGGACAAATAGGAGAACAAGCAGAAAATTGTATACATTTTTCTACTTCACACTTGTTAGCATGCTAATGATGTGAAGCTGTCAGAGCTACCAGAATCTCAACTTGCTAATGAATTCCTGTACCTGAGCTTGGACGAAAGGGATAAGCAGACAAGCTGAAACTCCAGTTTCCAAGGAAACAATCCTAGAAACATGTAAGAAATATTTAAGTAGGTACAATATGTCTCCAAGGATTGGAGATTTTTTTCTTTGCACAGTGCACATATATGCTAGGTTGAAGAGGAATCTGTGCCCTCGGGGCTCCATTCTGAAGCTGAGGTCTTCTGAGTTCATATGGATTTTGTCACAGAGGTAAAACAAGGCTTGCACTGAGGAATAATGTGTTCCCTGTATTCTAGAGTTACATTCTGGATGTTCTCTGCATACTCATCTATCTGTCTAGCTATCTGTCTAACTATCTATGTATTCATTTTAGTGTTTTTATTTATGGCCACGAGAAAGCATGTCTTCTTCTTTTAAAATAATCTATGTGAAATGTTCTGTGCTAAACTGTACTGTGCATGAAAATAGAACCAAACTGTAGAGGGATGCTGGAAAAACATTTTATGATGCTTGAGAAAAACAGCAATTCCCTTAGGGCTCTCTTTCCTTAACTCAAGATTCTGCATATGATTACAGTACTGGATCTTGCTTTTCCATTCCCATGTTGTCATGAGCATCTGTTGTTTCCTGCTAGCCTGCTTTACAACTGATGTTGCAAAATACATAGTCTGTGATGAAAGCTTTCAGAACTGTTCTTCCATCCAAATACTTTTCCAACTTTTGCCATGCTCAAGGGAAAGGTAAAGAGAGGAAGAGTGAGTTTCCTTCCAATCATTCAGTGAACGCAAAAAATAAATGATGAAGGACTGTTATGTGTAAATCACTTTTAAGCACCTGCATCCCAATGGCATCAGTGAGATAGGCACATAATTACCTTTGTGGATTAGATCTTTGTTCTTGCAGAGCTTAGTTCATACAAGCAATTGTATAGGTTCATATAAGTTACTGTAGTTACTTTTCCAATACGTAAGCATTTCAAGAAGTAAATAGATGAAGCCCATCTCTATTAATCTCCTCCAGATATTTTTTCATATTTGATCTTGGATACAGAAAGCAATCAAAAAGCTTGACAATAGACAAAAACATCTAAACAGGAAATGATCAAAGAAAAAATTTAATACAGAAACAGAAAAAAAAAAAAAAAAGCTGTGTATTGTATAAGGCTATTCATTTCACAGAGCAAAACTCACAAAGCAAACACCTACTTCTTAACTACCAGCACTGTATGAGAGGAGGTACCTGTTTTTCTCAGTAGATATTTTATTTGAACTATTCATTACAACATTTGAAACAGAACATTTAATTTTAATACCTTCAGAATGCAAGGGCAGACAGGATGGCATTCAAAGAATATTACGAGAAATAGGAGTAAGAGGGTGAATTTTGGTAAAAGATGGAGTTAAATAGTTACATTAGACACTTGGTTAGATATGTTCGTTAGTTGCCTTGGAAATTGAAGATTAGTTCCACACAGAATGCAAACAAGAAAAAGACCTCAAAACTGTGAGTTGCTGGAGCTCAACTACTAATGAACAAGAGTTCTAATGGTAAAATTATAGCTAGAATATCTGTGATTTCTCACAAGAGAAAAGTACTAACTTTTTCTTAAGAATCACTTTGTATCATACAGAGATTATAACAGGTTTATCATGATTTATCTTGAGGAAATGTTGCATGAGATATTATCCAGCCAGCATAAATCTTAGCACTTCTGAAAATAATAAATCCCATTTTCTCATGATGAGAAGTACTATCTTAATTATAGGGTCACTGAGGGTGAGATTCAGTTTGTAAATGAATCATCTAAATTTAGGTGTTGATCTTCAGGTATCCATATATTGGGTAGGTATCCTTTTTTATGTTACCTATGGTCAATGGAGATCAAATACTAATGGTCATTCTTTGGCTTGTATTAGTTTACAAGAAGACTTTGGTTGTGAGCAGAATGATCCATTTGTCTGTTTATCAATCTATCTGTTCTTGAAGAGTTTTAAAGGGATTAAAGGGGAAAAAAAATAAAACCCCAAAATAAACATAACTAGTTAAGGACATCAATTGAAAGTGGAAAAGTTCAAATAAAAGGTAGAACTTCTTCATGGACTTCAAAAACACAAAAGACTGCATTTTAAGTGGGTGAGAAAGTAGTGATTTAATCTTTTTCTGGTTAAGCTTGCATATTTCAAAGGCTGTTTTTTTATAAAGATGAAGGCAAGATATTATTATAAAGTGATCAAATTGTGTTCATTTTTGTTTTTGTTTTCCTACCCATTCATCTATTGAATAAGGGCATAGTTCATCTCCCAGGATGATCAAAGAAGTTTTTATCACTGCAGGAATTAAGATAGTGACATCTTAGTTATCCCTGTTCCCTGCCCAACTGCAGTTGGGTCTCCTGAGGACAGGTACACTTTGCTCTAAGTGTAATCATTAGCTTCTTCATTAGGGTATCTATGTGAAATTTAATATCCCACGGAAAATCAAAACAAGTGATCTAATTACTATTTGTGGCGTTCACTTTGCAATTAATTAAATAATTGAGTAATGGATAGAACCTTAAAAATTTGAAATATTTGGTAAGAGAACTATATCAGTGGCAGATGATTATTTATTTGTTTTCCAACACTGCATGGACAATTGTGTTAGACACTGTAACATTACTCTTTATGGTTGTTCCTATACCTAGAAAAGATGTGTAGTACAAAACCAATTTTCAATCTTGTTAATAACAAAAGCATAACAAAATCCAGCAGCTGGAAGTTAAAGTGTGGCATTATCAATCTTGAAATTAAGATGGAGTTTCCTAGCAGTGAGGTTAATTAAACATTGAACAAACTTAGCAAGAGAGGTAGTAGACTCAGCAACGTTTGCTATTTTCAACATTGAGATTCAATATGTCCCTAAATAGGTGTTTTGTTTGTTTGCTTGCCGTTTTTTTTTTGTTTTTTTGTTTTTTTTTTTTCAATACAGTCTGCTGTGAAGGGTCTGTGGCCAGGCAGTGTCTCCTCTGTCCCCGGCTTCTGTGAGGTTCTGGTGTTCACTCCTTCATTTTCCTTCTCCAAAGACAGGTGAAGACAGAGAGGGAGAGCATGGAACAACTGCCAGAATTGTCAACCCTTCCTCTGTTTAGAAAAAGACAAAGAGTACATTGCAATATGCTTATATTCATATGATATTAAGGTCCTATTGTGCAGGTATAACTCAGCTATAGGGTAGGATATTCCTCTGTAGAACTTAAAATTTAAATACATCGTGTTGGGAGGAGAGTTACAGCTTAGTGAAGTGCACAATGTGATAGGCTGAAAGTGTCATTTGAAAAACACCATTTATTGCTTGAGAGTCTTGATATTTCACTTAGAAATCCTGTAGTGAGGGGGTTTGCTAAAACAAGAAAACATAATATTTAGTCTCAATCTCAGAAATTAAAAAGAGGATGGGGAGAAAGAAAGAAATAAATGAATATGGAAGACTTTTCTAACTAAATGCTGCAGAAGGTAGGGCAGATTTGTAAGGTGTGGTTTTGTTGGCTTAAGCTTCTGGCTGCCTACATCAAATAAGTCCCCTTCTGAGCTCATATCTGTAATATTGACTAGGCCCTGATTCCCTGAAATGAGTAAAACTCTCCAGTGTAAGGAAGGGTGGTGTGATCCTTATCAGGTCCCCGCTTTCTTTCTCCAGCTACAAGACAGGCCTGAACAGGCAACACCAATACTTGTCCCTATTCTTTGAATTGAGAAATAGTCAAATTCTTCAGACATACTGCTTGCTACAGCTGGTAACTTGGTTTATTCAGTACTATGAACTGTGTTCAACACTTTTTACCTTTGTTTGTTGCATAGTCTCTGGAAACTGTGTTGCCATGGAAATGTGATTTGCTAGTCTCTTGGAAGAGTGTATGCTTGGGGAGAGCTAGTGAGCTGCAACTTTCTTTCTGACTAACAAATAGGTTTCCAAACAGTGTAGATGAAGCTACCAAAAAATCACTAAATATTTGTATAAAATCAATATGATTGAGGTAAGTGATTGAAGTCATGACGGCCAGTTTCCAGACCATGTCTGGACTTCTCTACAACACCCACGCATCAGGCAGGAACTGAATTCCCTTTTGAAGAGAATACCCCAGATACAGGAATAAAACAGGATCATCATTAGGAGCCTGTGTCTCTTTTTACCTCTGCAGCACACATGCTATTGTGAGAAAACCTATGTGTAGACAGCCAGGGACATTCAAGCATGAACTAGAGGGTAAATACTGATGAGGCTTCCTTTGAGATTCTATACAGAAGCATCCTTTCAGGTCAATGAGACAGTGAAAGGTTTGATCCTGTAAATATTTTGAACATCAGACCTCTAATCATAAATTGTGGTGGAGTATTTTATTGTGTGGCATTTAGCAGTCTTCTAGGACTAGTCAGCCTCCTTCCATTTACCCAGTCAAAATAAACTATGATGCTAAGGCACAGCTATAAAAAGTCTTCTATATAACCTTTGCAAACTCTTCCAAAAACTCTTCAGTCTGTTATCAGTGATGCAGACAAGCATGAGAGAATTATCTTTGTTTTTTTTCAGCGAACTATTCAATAGTGGTTGAAAAATTTATTTTGTGGAATGCAGTATGGTTACCAGGTTTGTTGGTGCCCACAGACAGCTGAGTTTGCATTTGAAGTTTCCTTCCTCAGCTTTTGGTACCTCTACAATATCTCATTTCAAATCCTTGACCTTTTCAATTTACAAAAAAAAAAAAAAATATCTTTTTTTTAGATTTGGAGTCTTTTTACTATGTGAGAGGAACATCACAGTATACTTCCTTTCTAGCAATCTCTCAGATACTGAGAGGCTGAATTTAAATGACTACTTTTGTCTTCCTCATAGCATTTTGGAGTTGTCCTTGGCATCCATAAAATGTAACATGATGCATAGCTGTGTAAAACAAAAAATCCATATGTTTTCCATAAAGCTTTGTATTTTGTTCATGTTTGTGTTGCCTCTGGAATTGATTTTGACTCCTACTACAAAATCCAATTGTTACAGGTCATAGATTCATGCTGGTTTACAAATACCTTTGTATAACAAACCTCTCAAAAAAAAATGTAAAACCCTTTTCTTCAGTTTGCAGTACTTCACTTTTATTTTTCTTTTTAACAGAAGGAACATTTGTTATCAAACTCCTTTATTAATGTTATTGTCATCATCTTATATATATCTTCAGGTTAAAACTACAGAGTGTGATGCAGCTGCTGGGTGACTGCCTGTTACAAATTCAGGGATCTAAGCCTAATGCAAACAGAAGCTGTCAAGCAGTGCACTCAGCTGTCCATGTAGTCTGTAGACTGTACCTCGAAGAGTAGTTCTACTTTGAAAAGTGACAGGAAAAATTAGGCTGTGAATCTCCATGTGTATTGTGTTTTTCTTCTGTCAGTAAGTTCTGCAGATCATCCTGGAGCCAGGTTCCGGATCCTGATGCGTGCACCAAATGGCCACTGCACTCACAGTGATCGGGGGAGCCATCTCTGTTGTGTGAGGTGTGTGCATCTACATACACTTCTCCTCATTTCTCCCATCTGGATGGATGATAGGGCCAAAAGTTTATCTGAATTGGGAGATACAAATAAGCAGCTAATGTGACTGTAGACATTGAGCGTATAATAAGCCATGCTGCTGGGCACAAGCAGAAAAATGATAGCATGGTGGTAATTTGGTAATTTGGTAGGTTTTTGGTTTTTTTTTTCTGCAAGAGAAAAGTGGCTATATATGACATAGAACATGGATTAGAAGTCATTTTTACTTAGAAGCATTTCTGTACTCTACATATACTCTATGTAGCATGTCTATACCTAAAGACACAGCCAAAACATAGTTAGCAAACAATATTTATCTCAGCTACTGAGGTTACAGATTGGGAAGACTGTTTGCTAAAGTGAAGCATGACCTAGAACTCCCCTTGGACACTTTTAAAGAATGGTATTGTGTAACTATCCCTAGGCCTATGAGTGCAATAAAGAAAGAGAGACCATGCCCCCACAATTACACATTTTATTTGTTTAAAGTTTGTGTGTTTGCAAAATCGACCTGTATGACAAAGGTATACTTAATCAAAGATATTCACTACAGCCCAGATTCCTGGTCATGCTGTGACTGCTTGATGCTTGTTCTTTTTCCATAAAATTATTGTGGATCTGCCAGTGTAGGAATTCATTAGCACTGGGAGCTGTCATAGCAGGTGTTCTTAAACAAGGTGGCTTTTCATTCCAGCAGTTTTTCACTGCCAAATGGTTCAGACAAAGAGAGTGCATAGGAGGTTCAGTAGCAAATTCCAGTGCAAGGAATGAATTTAGCTCCTGCCGCGTGTCTCAAAGAAGCAACAGAAACTCCAGGGAAGCACGTGGACTAACAAAGACAAAAAAGCATAACCTTAGTCATCAACATAACCTTGAAAAAACAACCGCAACAAAACAAAAAATAAAACCAAAACTCCCACCTACAAGTAAAACTTTTGTCCAAAGCACTCACTAGGCAGAGGTTTTAATTATAAGCCAGAAAGTTCCTTCAGGCCATAGTTTTCTCCTGAGCTTGAGGAAACTAGACTTGTGAACAAACTGTATTTTATCAAGGAAATGTCTGATTTTTCCTCCTGAAAGAAACAGCCTGCAAGACATCCTCCTTGAAGTCATCCCAATTACTGAGATCCAAAGCTCCGGTTGTTTGAGTGAAAACCTGCACTAGTCCTATGCCAGATTCAGAGCAACTATAAAGATTCATAGCTTCAGAGATATCAGTGAACTTGCCCAATTTAACCTCTCAGAGAACCTTATCCAGTCAGTCAAATGCAAATGGTGCTGTAAAAGAATGGCAGGAATTAATTTAGAAGATACATCAACATTGCTTATTCAATTTTATCTTGTGTTGTTTTTCCTTTTCTTTCTGAAGCCAAGAACATCAAGTTTCATCACTTCTGCTTCTTAAGAAAAAAGATGAACTTTCACTTAAGGACACTGGGGAAGTTCTAATAGAAAATACTTTAAGGTGACAGCTATAGCTTCCCAAGTGGAGTAGCTGATAGCACATTATTCTATTACAGAGCAGAGGTAGTTCTGGCACTGGTCCTAGCAGTCCTATTACCAAGGCTTCCAGCTTGTACCACTACATTACTTAGCAACCATATGAAATGACAGGGATGTAAAAGAGCAAACCATGTTGACTCAGAATGATTGGGAGGGTGAGAAAATTCCTCAGTCAGCTCCAAGGCACTCCAAAGGCCAACAGGAAGGATACAAGAGGAATATGAAAGATGATGTGCATTCTAGAGCTTCCCCAGCATGCAAAAAGCAGATTACAGCTGACATTTCTACACTTTTCTCCAAGTCCATTTACGATAAATATTTAAAAACAAGAAAAAAAATCAAAAAACAAACCCTGAAGGAGAGAGAGGATTCATAATTCATCACAGGACTATGTCTTGCACACACAAAATCAAGTAGATTGTCAGCCTGTTAAAAATGTGTCCTGAATATGAATTGACAGTAATATCTTGCCAAATACAATGCACAGTTGTACAAGGGTGATACTGAAAAACAATTTGTGCTGAGTTTAGAAGAAAAGCTTTGTTTCTTTTAATAGTTAGTCAAATTCACTTTGTTTCTTTACTTGTCTCCTTTTTTTTTTCTTCCTGTGTACATATCTTTATTTTTCTCTCTTTTGTCAAAGACACAAGAATGTTCTTAAACTAATCTGAGTAGCCAGTCTTATTGAAAATGAATCAAAAAAAAAATCCAACCAACCAAACAAACAAACAAAACTTCACTGTTAGGCAAAGCAAAGCCATTATACATCATGTAATTAAAATAATAGATCTTCAAATAGTTGTTAATTCAACAAGGTAGTTTCTCTTCCACTTTCAAGAGCATTATTTCCTTCTAGAGATTTAACAGTAGAATTTTTGCTTTCTTAGTCAAGAGTCTGTTCTTTGCATTATGGCAATGAATTACTCTCAGATACCAACTTTCAAATTAGAACTAGTTTCCATGAGTAGACTTCATCAGGGTGGCATTTTCCTTAGGTAAGTACAGAATTTAATGCAAGCTGTAATCTAATCTAAACTATCAAAAGCAACAACAGCAAAAAGGCCCTGAAGTCTTTGGAGCTATGTACAATGATGGAGTAAGATTTAGAGAGGACAACACCATTTCAGAGGACAGAAATAAAGTTTTTGCCTCGGTATTCAGTGTAGAAAAACCTGGAGAGATTCTCTTGCTATAAGTTTCTGGGGACTAGGAACTGTGGATTCATTGCAGATCTACCTGAAATTGAAGTAACAGTACCAGTGGAAGGTGATCATTGTAAATAGAAGCAGAATAAGACTTGTAAATGGCCAAGATTGAATGGTATTCATCCACAAGTCTAAAAATACTCAAGGATGAAATAGTACAACTAGAGAGGTACCATGTAGCTCATCTAACTGGTGAGATAACTAATACTGAGTTATTTGAGACCTGGATGAATGCAAACTGCTTGAGAAGAATCAATATGATTTCTGCAAAGGGAAGTCCTATAATACAAATCTCTTTATGTTCTTTTAAGGAATTAAAATACTCATGGATAAGGATAATACAGTCAATATACTCAATATACAAGTAGAGACTTGGATTTTCAAAAGGTTTTTCATAGAATCTCATGCAAAACACTTGTGGGGAAACTAAACAAAAAAGGGCAGGTCCTAATGTGAGTAAATAAATAGTTAAAAGATGGCAAAGAAGGTAGGAACAAGTCATTAAATCTCACATACAGGAAAGTAACATTCCACAGAGACTGGGACTTGCAATGTTCAACATACCTAAAAGTGACCCGGAAAGGTGGTGAGCAGTGAAGTGAACATCTTTGCACACAATAAAGGAATGTAAAGGTCAAGGGAGCATGAGGGCTGACTGTGAAGAATTGCAGCCTGACCTTAGAAAATGCCTGGATAATAAAGCAACAGTTGAAATTAAAGAAAAAAAAAAAAAAGAGTAGTGCTTTTGGGATAAATATAAAGTAATATAAATGGGGGAAAACAAACCTAGTTTCACGCATAAAATGATAGGATCTGTGCTGCTGGTTGCCATTGGAGTAAGTCTTTGTGTTTGTGACAGATGAAAATATCATCTCAGTGCTTGCTAGATGTGGAAAAATAAATCATATATTTGAAGCTATCAAGAAAGAAGTAAAGAAAAAGAAAAGAACACCACTATGCTACTGTACAAATTCACAGTTTATGCACACCTCTGTTCCCGTGTGAAGTTCTAGTCTGCTCAAAAATGACACAGAGAAGCTGGCAAAGGTTCAGCAAAGGCCAACAAGTATGATATGGAATAACTTCCTTAAAAAGACTGTTGAATGGGCTAACAGATGAGTTAGAAGGAAACATGACAAAAATAATTTCTGATTTAGAGACTGTGGTAGGGATTGCCTGTTCATTGTTTGTTCCAATACAAGAACTAGGCACCATCAGATAAAGAGGATGAAAGCCAGGCTCAGGACAACTGAAAGGTACTTCTTCACACTGTGGCTGGCAGACCAGTGGAACTGTTTCCCTGGGGAATTTTGGATGCAGAAACTTTGCAGGGGTTCAGAGTAGACTGGGCAAACATTTCAACAGGACATCCAGTAAATGCTACCAAATAGACATAATGCATTAGACTCGGGAAATCCTCTGAGCTGAAAACATGTGGAGGCCAACAGAGTATTATGGGGACAGTATCACACATGTCCTTAACCTGCCATCCACTTACAGGCACTGTAGAAAACTTAATATTGTCTCCTACAGAATAATGCTGCTAGATCTGAACTGTATGGCTGCACATGTTCACGTATGTTGCTAATAAGGAGCCACAAGAGGTAATTTAGATGGGGATAAAATTGGACTCAGCTTGCAGCTATCATCATAACAGTACAACAGATTTTTTTTCTCTCAAGTCAAAAGAAAATATTGACATGCTTTGGAAAAATGGTTTGTATACCTGACTGTCACAAGAATTGGTTGGAAACATTAGATAGTTTTGGAAGCCCTCATTGTTATGTAACTTCATGGCTCCTCTTTGCTGAATGCATTGAATTATGACAGACTGAACTCATCTCACCCACCGGTAGCCATCTGGGAGTTATGGGTTTATTCTGAGCCATCACCCAGATTCTCTGGGTGAGAAATGGGAACTCCAGACTGTGAGTCATCCCATCCTAAAATAGATGTTGAAGAACTCATAAGGAAGTGAAAATAAGCAAACCATATTTCTACATTCCTTCTCCAGCTATTGATAATTCTGACTAAAGAATTCAAAGTCAGGTATACTGTGTAAATTCTGGTAATGAGCGTAGATCATCTGAAGGAAACAATGAAACTAAAAGATTTTCTAGTTGTTAAGAACTTGTCCATCTAGCTTGAAAAGTGATCTTTGTCTCTATGTATGTATATCAAGCAGCTAAATAACAGCCACTGGAAAGCTGTTCTTGATGTCTATAGTTAACAAAGGCTAGTGATCTAGCTTTCCTACAAATGATCACAACCATTGCAAACATCTTAAAATCCAAACTTGATCTTCCATACATTGAGATTACAGTGAAATTTAGGTAGGTGAACAAAGTATTTCTGCACATAGGTAAGTCCCAGTGAACCTGACCTGAATAAGCAAGCAAAGTGCTTTGCTGGCATGTGGCTTAACACTTCTGGGACATAACACAAGGTGAGAAAGATAACTCAGCATTCTCAGACATGTTATTGCTCACAAATAAAGTATGATAACATTTATAGTGCACTGCATTTATCCTAGAATATTGATGCCACGGTAGCTAAATATTTATAATTTCTTATTTTGCATAATAAGTACTCTTTCTGAGGGGTTACAATCCATTTCTGAAGCTTCATCCCAGTTTACATCCAGGCATCCAACAATTTAGCAGAGAAGACAGAATGCTCACAAATGCTGCTTGCCACTTCATTTATTTGTAAACCTTAAGTATAGCATCAATTTCCCTGGATTACAATTTCCTTGGATTTCCTGTACAATTACAATTTCCTTGGATTTCCTTGGATTACATTAGCAAAGAAAGTGAACAGATGCTTACAGTGAAGCGTCTGTTGCTCAGGTGTTTACAGCCTTTTTAGTGAGGCTTCTCTCCACTTACAGCTTGTGATTATTAGTGTTTCTCCAAATTCACCAAATGTTTCACCACCACTTTTAAAAGTTCCAGTACAGCTGGCACTAAATCTCTGAAGTGTCATTGAATTTTTCACTGGTGAGATTTGCAAGCACAGTCAGGTAAAGGCTAGAATGTCATAACAATAACAGCCACAGCAGTAGCTATTAGTGACAATAATAAGTGCACCAGTATTATTTTACCACTGCTATATGAGGAACTGAAAAAGTGATATAGGAGGCTGAATGTTTTTGTTTTCATTTTTACATAAATCACAATGATCTTTTTACCTCTTCAATTAGAATTCTCCATGTTAATTGCTTTTTAAACACTAGTTACTTTTGTTAGTTATGACATGAGTTTTGTTTGTTATGACAAACTGAATCACCTTGCAGGAGAGATGACGTTTTTGTATTTGGATGGGGGGTCTATGATGTGGTTAATGCTGTTTCTTGACAAAAGGAAATAGAAACTATATAACTGATACAGTTTTATGTGCCTTGATATAAATGTCTTGCTTTTTTTTTTTTTTCTTTCTGTGATTTTTTTTTCAGAATCTATTTTCAAATGGAAAGATTTGTCATAAGCACTGTTCCTGTTATAGGTAGAATTCCCTGAAAGTATGTGATTAGAAGATGACTATGGAAGGAACTTAAATATCTAGAGGATGATTCAGACATCTAAACATAGACATTAATAAGGCATTAGATGCTTTGCAGTATCCCACTTAGATCTCAGGTACAAATTTAGGATACACGTATCTCACAAGATGTCTACTGTCTGTGTGCAGATGTCTGCAAAAGCCCAGAATATCTTCTACTGTACGAATTGCCCAGGTAACCACATGAGCTGTTTCTCAGCGTTTGACAAAATATGAAGAGGTTTGTGGATGAAGTAGTGGCATGAAGTACACATATGAAACCCTTTGCTAGGCCAGTGAACAAGTATCATTTTACAAGTCACTGCTGCCTTGTTTTCAAACAGGCAATCCAGAAGCAAATCAACAATCCGAAAAGCAAAACTTTCCACGTAGCTTCTTGACTTGTCTGCAAGTCAATTAAGAGAAGTGTGTAGAAACTTTAATATGGCTTTTCCTGAGGAAGAGGTAACAATTTTTTCTAATTACTTCAGACACAAAATGAAAATCAATGCTTGGCCACAAAAGGATTAATAGGACAATAAAAGAATTGAGTCTAAAAATAGATTTTTGCATTTCAATCTCAAGAAACTTTTTTTGAGTTTGCGGATTTCCAGTCAGTTAGCAATCAATGTTTGCATAGATTTTATGAGGTAACAGCACAGAAATCACAGATAACAGAACAAATAAATTGAGTTAAATAGGCGGAAGCAAGCGTAAATAAATAAATAAATAACTAAAATAACCAATCCTAGCTGTTTATGTAAGAATTAATTTTGAATATTTATACAGGCAACCTCAAATACAGATCTGCAAAGCTGACTGTGAAGGTCTGTAGGATCTAGCTCTGCTGAGCAGATACATTCTGCTTTTAAAAAGTACCTAAACCTGACACATGGACAATCCATGTGCCTCCACATTTGCTCAGAAAAGAGAAGAACCACACATGGCAGCTGGTTTCCCAGGCAACTCTGAATCTCTGGGAAAATATCGTAAAGAATGATTATTCTCAAACTCCGTGTCAGGAGCAAACTATTGTTATGTAATGGTAAGTTACAGAATGCATTTCCATTTGAGTTAAGTTAGATAATTTCTGCAGTCTCTTCCCAAATGCTTCCCAGGCACCTCCCAAACAAATGAGGTGTGAATGAGTTCCTTATGGGTTTCACAGATTCTTGTGACTTTTCTAAAATCTTTGAGTAGGTTTTTAAATCAATATATCTAATTTTGGTAGGGTAAGATTGTCCCCCTCCCATCCTTTTTCGCCTTTGCATTTATGATTGGAAAAGACAGTTTTCTAGTTTTTTTCCTTCCCCAGAAAACACATCTTACAGAAGTCTCTGAGTTACACTGAGTTAGTAGTACTTCTGTTAGAGTCTGTTTTAGAACATCCTCTGAGAATATTTTGTCTTACAGCTCCAAAGGAAAACATATGAATAAGCACTGATAAAAAAATATATATATATTTAAAAAATCAATGAAAAAAAGTCATCTGTGCTTTAAAACAGGGAGAAAGATGCTCTGACAGATAAGAAAATGTCCTTTTTAAGTTTGCTTTTCTTGCAAAATGTTATTTGAAGGCTGTCCTGTTGTTGACAAACAGCAATGGCTAATTAAGCCAGTTCTTGTTGAAAACTTAAGGCAGGGATAGAGGCGCGCGCGCGCACACACACACACACACACACTACATTTACTATGTAATTCATGTGCAGTGAATCTGACTTGTCCCCAGAAGACCTGATCGAGAACCTCCCATGTTCTCAGATCTGTGTGGTATATCTGGGAACACTCCTTCTAGACAAGAATTTAAGTGGAAATGGAATTTGAGTTATCAAGAAGAAGTGTCTGATCAAAACACTGGATAGATTGCTGATAGATGGGCTTGTTTAAACAAACAAACAAACAAAAGAATAGCATATGTCTCACCACCAGGATGTCTGTATGTATAGGGTCAGAAGAGCTGTTCTCCATCTGAGTGGTTCATAAACTGGATTTGTTTGTTCACATGTATATCCATTACTGAAAATTGCTCTTAATTTTGATATTTCTCCAATCAAAGACACAACAGTAAATAAGATTGTTACAGTTTTGAATAGTTAAAATTAGTGCTGGAAAACTAGCAATGGGACAGTAATTTCTCTCACAAACAATTTGTAGAAATATCTGTAAAGAATTCATACATTTGAAAACTGAAAAGGAACTTTTTTTTTTTTTGTGAGGGTTGAAATAACTTTTTTTTTATGTTGGTATATATCTTTTATATTGAATTCTCTCAGGACGTCCAGTACAAGTCTGTAGTAAAGTAAAATTAGATGATAGTTGCTCTTTTCCGTTAAAAGAAAACAAACAAACAAAAAAATTGAAAAAGATGTTTTATTCTCTGCTTAAACACATTCTCATTTTACCATAGCCTATCTAGATTGATTACTCCATAAAGAT
The DNA here is from genome assembly GCA_013399115.1 of Anseranas semipalmata. Lineage (NCBI taxonomy): Eukaryota > Metazoa > Chordata > Aves > Anseriformes > Anseranatidae > Anseranas > Anseranas semipalmata. The sequence continues at coordinate 17,813 of VXAA01003898.1, read as the reverse complement.
CACATTTGTAAAGGTTGAATCATGGCTACTTGCTCTCCAATATATCTGACCTGATAATACACTGAAGTAATTATTTTCTTTATATGAAATAGCTTAATATTTGCTGTGCCGACAAAAATGTGGAATAGTAGATACCTACATTGGTTTTCTTCAATAAAATGTATTTTTGAAGTACATCTATAAATTATACAATATTCCTTTTACCTTTTGCTTTGTTTTGTTTTTCATAAAATGTTCAGTCTTCTTGTCATTAAAAAGGCAATTCTTCCATTTAAGTTACTAGTTGCTGTAAGCATAAGACTGTTTATATGTCCAGAAATTAAATATGGCAGAAGTAAATGGACCTAGATCTTCCCTGGTACCACACTGAAGAATTAGAACATAAAGGTAAAGTGGGTTACAGTGTTGCAGTCACCAGTTTTCTTTTGATGGTCACAGCTGAGAATGAGCTGACACTGGCATGGTTTGTGCATGTCTTTAGTCCAGGTCACTCAGCTTAATCTAGATTTTCTACAAAGATTGTTTTGGATAAACTGGTTGACTTTGCACTAAAGAAAGTGCAAATCACTCACATAATGCACTGTGTAGGCTTATTTCTTGGGAATAGTACCTCCAAAAGAGGGACAGCAGCAAAGAGCTGAATGATGCTTGATATCTCAGTCTGACACTGATATTTATACAGCAGTTGTCTGATGATGCCATTTCACTCTTCTTACCAGTGAGTTCAAGAGTAAGTCTCCATCCACACCAAAGAACAAGGTTGCAGTATTCACTGAGGAAATGTGCAGAGACTAAATTATATCCCGAGCAAGGTCAAGGGAAACCATTACCCCACTGAGTTCCTGTGAGCTGGGAAAGACCATGGAGTCATCCTTTAAATTCCTTTNCCCTTCCCTTCCCTTCCCTTTCACTTAGTCTATTTAATTTTTCCTTTCTTCTTTTAATGGGGGAAAAAAAAGAGATTAAAGCATGAATGTTCTCAGGATTAAGAATAAGTTATTCATACTTTTTTAAGAAAAAAAAAAGTATCATACAGCATCTTATTTCCTAGTAAAACTTTCTTAGATTTCTCAGGTAGAACTGGATTTGTATTTTGTATTTGATCTCTTACAGAGAATAGCACAAAATGTATTTTCATATAGAGAGAGAATTCTTCAAGTCCTTATTTCATATTCATTGATCTTTTCTTCTAATTTTTCAAGACAGCTGTTTTTTTTCTCTCTCTTTTTATCATTTACCAAGAAGTAAAGTTTGTATTTAATTTACTACTAGCATTTTTGTTCAAGTACTTTCACTTCTCCTGTGGCACTTACAATGGTCATTACAAGGGGACACAGATGCAGGTTGGGAAGGAGGCACACTGGTAATTGCAAACTGCCTTGCCATGTCATCCCAACTGTAAAAGCATCTGTTCTGCTTTAAGAACTAGTGAGGTTGCTTATATACACTCCTTTGATCAGAAGGACATTTCAATATCTTTCCATTTTGATCTTTACATATTTCCTTGTAATTTCCAGTATAAATTAATCTATAGACAATTTAATACCCATTTTTTGTTATAAAAGTTCTTTTTCAGCTTAAATGGTGACACTATAGCATTTGCCTTCCTGATCTTTTTAGAGTAAGTGCCAGCTTTAATTGTGTTACCCAAAATAAATCTAACTTGGATTTTAGGGCATATGTACACCAGTGTCTGCTGCGTGTTTAATAAAACCTGAAGCTGAATATGTGGGTAGCAAAGTCTCCAGAGAGCCACGTGGACACCAGCCAGATCAGTTCTGGAGGCTGTGTGTCTCCGTCTACACAGCACTATATCACGTCTAATATCCCTGCGCTTTGGTGCATCAGTATTAGACAAAGTTGTTTCTGAGCATAAGCTGGTGAATGTTAAGCCATTCTCTATGGGTTGACCCCTGGAAACCCATAGTCTCTACCAACTTGGAAAATTCAACAATGCATTCATTTTCACCACACTGATATCTTTAAATTCTTCTTGCAGAATAGTTTCTCCATTTCTCATATCACTGACATGGTCAGTGTCTAATCTAATTTGGATTCACATTTTCTGAATTTCAGTGATAGCAAAGGGCACTGTATTCCACTTAAGGACTTGTTACTGTAACATTCAGTTCAAGTAAGCAATTTTCTGTTCTTAATATTGTACTCCAAGAGGAGGAGGTGGCTGTGTAAAATAGTTAACTTTGAATGTTTAATTTACTACATAACTGTAGTAGATAAAATTAGAGATATTGCAATGACGTTTGAATAAAAAATTATGATGGGTGGGTGGTGTTTTATTTATTTTATTTTGGCATTCTCAGATGAGCACACAAGAAGTCTGATAGACTTCAAAATGCTAAATGCAATAGATTACAAAATTGTGTTACAAATCATACACCCTATTAGCCTGATATATGAAACTAAATTAGTTTCAGTTTCTATTAAAAAAAAAAATGTTTTAATTTCTTCTTTCAGAGATATAAAACTGTTCTTGACAGGCATTTTTTGTATTTCAGCTCTCTTTAGGGTCAGACAATATATATTGTGCTTTCCATATATGTATATACTATGTTTGTCTAGCAGCTATGTCTGGTAGATAGATCTAAGATGCAAGGATCAAATTAAAAAAAAAAAAAATTACTTGTTTTAAAGTTTAATCATGTATAAAACAAACATAAATTTACTAATGAACAAATACACTTTCCTGAAATGCAAATTATCAATGAACTTTAACACAAACTGAATTTGATAGTAAATGAATAATTGTAAAGTGATAAATACATTTCTAAGTATATTACTAATGTGTAAGAAATGGTCCAAAGCAATTTTAATAAGTGGCTCATTATTAGAGTTGAACAGACCCCTAGGTTGACCTTAACCATGGCTTTCAAGCCACAGCAAGATTTCAAGATAAAGTAAGGTTAGGGAGTGCAAGTTTTCTGTGTAAAATCCTTGTAACACTGGTTATAAAAAGTGATTAATGTCATAAACAAATTTGTAAGATAGCTTTTCAAGTGTTCAGTAAACTGCTGATGTACATCATTCTATTTTCATTTTAGTTGTTTAAATCATCTAAATGCATTATAGTCCAATGAACTCAGGTTATGTGTATTTTTAGTAAACAGGGTGCATATATAATTATTGGAAAACAAACAAAAAAACATCCTTTGAGGTAACAGCCTAAAATCATAGGATTTTGTATTTCTTGCTTAAATAGATCATATCTCTTCAGATCTCTGTTGCTTTACAGTAATGTTGCAATATTATCAGCTTTTCATATAGAAACAAATATACAACATGACAATAGATCTAAGTCCTCCTCGGGCTGTTCTTTCAACATGTAAATAAAAAGAAGTATAAACATAAAAACACAAATGTGTCAGATAGTCTGCATTAAGCATGATACCTCTGCCTTTTATTAAGTTGTTAGTTCCATTTCCAGTGACATTGCTTAAGCTGAGGCAAAGTCAATTAGTGCAAGCATCACTTTGGTAAGGCCCTGGCTATGCCAGCTCACACAGCGAACTTCCTATGGACAGTAGAGGCCTTTAATAGTCCCTAAGACTAAAGTCACATATAGTCTGAAACAGTCATCCTCTAGGTTATGATCATGTCACCAGTAAATCAGAATTAAGGCTTTAACAATCAGACAGCTGGCATAATGCTCTGCAGTAACAGTTGCTGTCTTTGATGTCATGTCCAAGAAAGATAAAATGATAATTTAGCTATGAAATTATAAAGCACTTAGCAAAACTAACTATATGCTACCTTTGCAATAAAGTTTTTTTTTTTTTTTTTAATGCAAAGAATAAGCATAGGAGAAAGAAACACACAGAATTTATTATTACTATTATTATTATTATTATATCTAAACATGTACAGGTTAAGCTTAAAAAACTGAAAGTCACATAATAGACATATGTATGATCTCAGGCAATGAAGGTTAACCACTCAGCTTTCTTTATGCATATTAATGTCCTTCTGGAGAAAACATCAACATTCTTGTTTACCGCTTGCACAGCTACCACAGACTAGTGTAAAATTACTGCATCTTTTGAAAATATTTTCTTCAGCTAGCTAGCACCAGGAATGGTTTAAAACAACCCATAATAGAGGTGTCATTGGCTGCATGTAAAGGAATGCATGATAGAAATGCTCAAATAGTTTCATTTAAAAGGTGTATGACTTTACACCTTGGATTTACTAAATGTCAAAATTAAAGGAGATACTTAGACTACTCCACCCCACTACTGGAAGAGAATGATGTTTAACTTTTTTGTTTTAAAAATATCTAAGAGCTACTGTCAAAACAAATACGGCATGCATTTCAGACACACTAATCACAGGCAATTCTTCTAGAGTCAGAAAATAATTTAAAAAATCCAGAAAGATACTGCTGAGAGATGAATTTTCAAAATACGCCATTTATCCTTCAAAAGTGATTTCACTTGTGACACATTAGTAACGTACAGTGACTGTTGTGTGTTATGGGAAAGGTCCCCTAATTAGTTTTGTCATTAAAATTCACTTAAAGCCATTTTGTTCTTGATATTTCTTAATTATTCCAATGGCACATTCAGATGCCTCCAGATGGCTTGAAGCAGGATAAATAGCACTGAGAAACTTCCCTATTAGCATCCTACTCTGATTGCTATTATCATTCATGCAATATCCAGTTTCTCTGTATTAATTTCAATGTAATTAAACAGCAAAAAACAAAAAATTCCTTTGGTGATGTTTTGGTTTTGGAAGAAGTATCCTCAATTGCAAAGATGTGTAGTCAGAAAAATCAGCAATATCAAAGTCTGAATAGGGAATGAAATTTTTATAGGAAGATTTTGAAATGAGCTTCCGATACATGCAGATGACTTAACTACTTATTGCTGCGTTCACACTGAAATTTTAAAATTGATTGAAAATGTTTTTCTTTCAAAAACAAACAAAAGTATTCAACTAACTTGTCCAGTGACAACTGTATTGGCATGTTGAGCCAGATTCTGCCAGGTACTTTAGTGTTAGGCACTGTTCATCAATTACTTTAAGAAATCTGCAGCTTCATTTCAATAAAATGAAAAATAGAGATGAAAACCATCAGAATCATGCAGATGGGACACTGCATGTTTCCATATTGAAAAAATAATAATTTTAAAAAATGTTATTTTTATGAAAAGTAAACTGAGTGTCTCACCAATCTCTTAATGGGAGAATAGTCAAATTTTCACTCTACATCTGAATGTATTTTGGTTTGGTTTTAACTATGACATAGTTTGGAGAACTTCTACATGACTGGGAGTCTACTGAAAATCCAAGTCTGATTTAAGCAGACAGACTGATCTGTTCAGAAATCATTGCACATAGATATTTTGACTGAGGGGACCAGCATAAGGTAGATTTAAATTAGAGGGATGCAGCGTGGTATCTTTCAGAAAAGTGATGTAGTACTATAGTACATGGCTTGTTAACAGAGCTGTGTTATATCAGCATCTCTGTTAAACGCTTCCACTTCCATCATCATGTTTATACTCTCTTTATCCCAAGGTTGTCTATACGACAGGAACTATCTCTGAGTATGGAGAAATGCACTGGATTACCCTTTCTTGAAAAAGTTAGGAGGGAGCTAATACTTCCACATTTCCTAATTGTTTCAAGAAAAGAGACATCCCTATGATGATCTGCTTTTTGTCTTCCTCAAGGGAGGGAAACAGGGACCCCAAAATCTAAATAATAATAATAATAATCACTGTGTTTTAAATCTTTCTAGGTGGGCAGTTTCCATTGCCTCAGCAGAAAAGATTTGTGATGACAGATGATAAGGAATTCTGCAACTAAATATCTCATACAATGATTTGTTTGATGTTCGGCTCTGGCATCCAGTCATTATAGCTAAGAAACGAGTCACCTCCTTCATCTTTCTACTACTTATTCCAATCCACAGAAATGAGTCTGGAGCAGGTCTTCTTTCCTGTTATGTATGTATCAACAACTGGGCCATAATCTGGTCCTAAATATTTGAATGAACTATTTCCTTAAAATACTGGCAAAATATTGTCCCTGGGCTGCTGATGATTTGAAAGAATTGCCTTGATGTGTGGGTCAGCCCACATTGCTGAGCCTGCAGTCTAAAAGTGGCTGGAGAAACATTACACAACCCACGTGACTTTTGCACATATTCAGTAGACATCAGCTTTTCCCCTGCTACAGTGTTTGGGAAGAGCTGCTAAGAAATCATGGGAGGGGAGGAGAGGAGAGGAGAGGAGAGGAGAGGAGAG
>VXAA01003896.1:349690-389993 GCA_013399115.1 Anseranas semipalmata | reverse complement strand
GGAGCACCTGTCGTACGAGGACATGTGAAATGGTGTCACTTCTAATGCTTTAACTTAAAACTGAAGGCAATATTTTAACAGAGCTTGCATAATCTCTCCATGAGTTTTTATGATGTGCCATTACAGGATTCTGCTGTGATGGCTAACTCCTCTAGCTGGATATGGTGACTTACACACTTTTAAAAGATTATCTCATTTCTTCTGTTAGGATTAATCAGGAGCTTTTCTGCGTGCTATAAATGTTTTGCCGCATCCCTACACCTTTTGCAGAAGTTAACCACTTCACATAGATTACCACCACTGACAGTGTGCAAGTTAAAGTGTGCAATTAAAGTAAATAACTAATATGAGGCTGTCATAATTGGCATTGTTATGCTCAACTATTTTTTCCAGATAAAATAGCGAAGAGTTGAAACAATCTGGAATGACTGAAGTAAGTAAATGACACCCAGAATTAAGTAGGTGACAAGTAAGAGCAGGTTCTCGTTCTCTCAGTGGGTGGCTGTGTGATTTTGAGAAAGTGTGTAGCACGCTTACATTGCTGTTTTCTATGGTGCAAATGAAATCAGTGTGACATTGTCCAGTGCCTAGGAGAGGAATCAGGACCTTGTCCCTGCATAGCAGGCCCTGTTCCACAATAAATTTTACTTTCATTGTGACATTTTGAAGGTACTACATGGTAATGACACATTGCTCCAGTAATTTTTGTACAATGTCTCTATGAGCTCTCCCCATCTGTCATGACAGCATTAGTCTTGGCATCTCTGATGAAAGAATCAAAATTAAAAGGGAGAACAAAAAGTCAATTTCTAATGGGTTCCAAATACCCATATCTTACAAGCATGAATTAGATATTGCTCTTGTCTTGCAGCCTTCCAGCCATATTACACGGATAAAAACCTCAAAACTATTTAAAATTAAAAATCCTGTTAAAAGCTGAAATATATATAGCGTAAAATAATATTCAGCTGTTTGAAGCAACCTGTTGATATGCTGTCAGCTGTCATTTGATTTGCACTTCATTTGAATTAATAAAAAGTAAACCATAAGCATCATGATTTACAGTAATATAAAAGCTATTACAAAGGACCTTCATCATAAGCTTCTTTGTCATAAAGCTACTGTATTTTACTTTCAATCACTAAACACTGTTAAAAACATTTCCTAATACAATACCACCTGATGCAAGACACAAATTTCTTTACTTTGAAGACTATCTATACCGACCTGACTTTGAATCTTTTGTGACAAATTGGAAGTTTCTTCTTACAAAAATTGTGTAAAAAAAGTATTTTCACACTGGCATTCTTCATCTTAAGGTCACACACATGAACACACAACCCATCTCAGGTTTACCAACAGCTTTCACAGTGCCTTTATGCTTCCTTCTTTATTTTAAATAAACCTTGGACAAGTAGCATCTGGTTACTTAAGTATACCAATTTGTTTGCTCCCATAAAAAGTGCCACGGGCTTTATATTGTCCTCAGTTTCATATTTTCTCTTAAAGATGGTTTCTTCTTCTCCTAGATGTTCTGCTTTTTGGTTTTAATAAAGCCACAAAGAAAGAGCTGGAGTTGCTGGATACGTAATGCTGCTTCCTTTGGGGTTTTCCTCACTCATGGTACATGACTAGTATCCCTGGCTCTTGTCTGTCTTGTCCTGTCATGGCAGGGACATGGTTGCCTGTAGGAGATGTCTGGCCCTGACAGCACCCTTCAGGCACCCACAGAGAAGGGGCACAAGGGGAGAACCAGGGAGCGCACAGCCAGCACAAGATCCCCAATGCACACCTAAAGCACTGGGTGCTCCTTTGTGTCCCCACCAGGCCTGCGAGCAACTGTCCCTGGTGACTGCCTGACACCCTGCACAGTGCCATATCCCCATATTACATCTCAGCACTTCCGTGCACTCTGCCCAGAGTACAGGTAGCCACCCAAACCCATCACCTCTGCCGCTTCAGTGAGGATATGGCCTGTCCTTCCCAATGTTTTTCTCCTTGAACTGATCCTTGACAGAATAGGTCCTCTAGTGTCACCTGAGAACTAGAAGAGGTTTGCTGTTTGGCTTTTTTCTCAGGGTGGCTAATCCCTGACGATCAAGGCCAGTAAAAGTTCCCAAGGGGGCAATGGGACATACCTCAGAGGCAATAGGTACCAACATAGAAGGCAGGGACAGGACAGGGTACATTCCTGGGCCCAGACATAAATCTGAACTCCCAGAGGGATATTCAACCCCCGGAGCATGACATAGTGTCCAGCTCACTGTTCACATATGATGATGAGACCCCATGTGCAAACAACATCTGCCCATAAACTCCACAAGTCAGAGGACAGTGCATGTCACTGTCTTGCTCAGGAAGGAATGACAGCCTTATCTCATGCTTTCTCCATGGCATCTGTAAAGACTGAGGGCAGAGGTCAAAGGGGGTTGAAGGGCAGGAGAGCAGAGTGGTATGCCACCAGTATATCCTGACTGCAGTGTCTCTCCCATCAGGAGGCAGAGGACCAGTGGTACCCAGAACTCCTGTTGAGGGAGGCAAGAAGCGAGGGCAGCCAGCCTGAGAGGGAGTGCCCTGAGCACCCAGCCCATAATGACCTGGGAGAGGACACCCCCATTTTCTGAGCACTGGAGAGGGAGATGCATAGGCTTCCTGCTGGGGGCTGCCTGGGGCCTGGTACGTACAAATGGAAAGTACAGCCATGGGCTCACGGAGGCAACTTACACAGCCTAAACATTGGCTGCTGGTACCTGTGGCCAGAGACACAGACTAGGTCTGAGGCTGGACGGACTAAGGATGGAGGGCAGAGGTGCCTGGCAGAGGACTTCAGACCATGGGGCTGCTTTTTCCCTCATGTTCTTTTAAAAACTGGGACAACTTACTGTTTTAAGAAAAGGAGATGGGCCAGAACCTAGAAATGAGGCTAAGAAAATTGCTAGCCCTCACTTTTGTTCACTGTATTTCTACAGATGGCTCCAAGGGCACTCTGCTTTTCAGCTGCCTTCAAGGCCAGGCTACAACCTAGCCTGTGTTCTTTGTTTTTAATCTTTCTTTGGGTTTTCTACTTCATGGTTCACAGAGGGTCTTTAGATGTTTTTAATTTAAATGGACTCATTTGGACTTTAGATGGCAACAGAAAAAAGAAGGATATTTTCTCAGCACTCTGTAACAAAGCTATGCTCAATATGTACTGGTCCCAGTAAGAAGGCCTGCCCCACATGTAAATAGATTCTCTTGCTTTTCATGACCCAATGGGGAAAGAAATCCCTAGTTAGATGCTTACTATGAGCTGGACAAGATCAGCGCAGTTTGCTTATACCTGGAAACACAGAAAAATATCTACATTTGGGAACAAGAGTTTGGACTAGATGTTCTCCTGAGGTCCCCCCCAACTTGAATTATCTTATGATCCTATGATTCTGCCTGTACTTGATAGTACCATGGATCGATACAACTTTGGCACAGTTAAACCAAAGAAAACAATATCAAAACCCTCTGGGATGCATTTTTGGTCTGGCAATAAAAGGTGGCTTCTCCAGGGCTAGCATGGGATCCTGCCTCAAGGTCATTTTGGTGGTCTTTTGCATTCCAAAATTAGCAGTGATTAGTTGGTCCTTCACTGCTGGAGGGCACTGTGATTCCTCTGGGTGGAATTCATGACCTATGTCCGCAACCACTGAGAAATACCGGACCCACTTGTGGCCTCCAGGAATTTAGTTGTGTACATAGTGCTCCAGGTGGTGGCCGAGCTCCTGTATCACGGTGTACATCAGAATTATTTATGTAAAATGAAGTGGAATTATGATGTGACTAAAAAAAATGCAGTGGCGGGCTGACACTGCGGAGCACCTTGCTGTCTTGCATGTGAGGTGGTGAGTTTGCTTCCCCTTGGTTTGGCACTCCCCAAAGCCTGCTGCTTCTTTTCTTGTCTGTCCTCACAAGTCAGAGCATGTCACGTCACAAAACTGATATAGCTGGGTATGCTACTTCAGGATTTCAGCAGATCCTGTATTTGGAGTAGTTTGAAAAGTGTCTAGTGGCTTTGTCACATGATTTCTCTGTAGTGTGAGACCAGCCGGCAAAGAGCCGTGAGCTCACATGTTTAGATGGCTTAGTTTGTGCACGCAGATAACGTGAATATCTGCTTGGCAGTGTTTTACGGCAACTGAACATTCCTGACGCTGCCTCTTTTCATCCTTCTGCTCCCCCTTCCTTAACAGCAGAATCAGCAGCTGTAACAACACATGGAGGACACTTGGCAGCTGCAAGACACAGATGCTGAGCTCCGTAATAAACTTCTCCTGTAGAAGAATCTGAGTGCTTTTGCTGGCTGCTTAAAAGTCCTTATTGCTGTCTGACTCACTTGCTCAACAAGCGATTACAGTGTGCTGATGGCTGTTGGTAATCACTCCTGGGGTTATAAGGGCCAAGCTAATTGACCTGCTTAGTCTTTTAGGATGCTGCCATAGCCTAGCTTTAATAATTTTTAAGTGAATTGCATGCTTTCACAGTAGATATTTAAGAATAAGGTATTGTGCAATGTTTTAGTGGGCCATTGTTTTTATATCTAGAGATAGGCAATAGGCCTGGTTTTGATCACAAGTCACAACAGTGCAAACCAGAAATAACTTCACTGTTGTTAAAGGGGTATAAGCCATTATAAAACAAATGTGAGTGAGGTCAGGGGCGAAGGAGAGCTTCAGATTAAGTCTGCATTGCCTAGTAAGGAAATTGCATATCTTTAATATCTCAGAAACTGGTGTCTGTTGGAATTGGGCTGTGATAAGGATGTGGATAAGGACTCAGGGCAGCAGGCTAGTGTTAGGATGGTAGGAAGGCTCATTTCAGAAAAGCCTTGCAGAAGTGTGTTTTAAGGAGGCATTTGAATTTGCAGAGAACGGCCAACTTGGAAGGTTGTCCTGGAGTCTAAAGAGCACTGGGAAAGAAACCAGAGACAGACGCTTGTGGAGATAAAGGCAGGAACTGGGCAGCAAGTCTGGTACACAGCCAAAACAGAAAGGAGGGATACCAGAAAGAGATGGTTGGAGATGCAAGCAGGAGAAGAGCTCTAAACAAAGGCACCCAAACATTAACCTAGATGCTGGTGGAAAATGAGTGATATGACGGGGGGAATGAGGGGTCAGTGATGGAGGGGATGACATCTTCGGGCAAAATCTCCTTCCATCTCTGTCTAAGGAAAACTGAAGTCATAACTATAGTAAAGATATGGCACCTGTGGGAATGGGAAGTGACAGACAGGCATGAAGAAGGGTAGATGTTGACGTGGGCAGGAGGGACCTCATATTCAACAAAGCAGGGCTCATGGGGCCCCAACTCAAACACATGTACATTAGTAAGGAAGTGCTGAGACAACTGAAAGGTGGGGCAAGCTCTCACACTTCTTCTGGGAAATCAGCGCGATTCGGGGCGGAGGCGGGGGCAAGGGGACTCTCTGAAGTACCTGTGTACTAAGACACACAATGCAACATAGGGAACAAATAGAAGGATCTGGAGGTGTGTGTGCTCTTACAGGACTGAGGCCTCATCAGGATCACAGGGACGTGCTGGGATAGCTGACATAACTGAAATGCTGCCTTGGATGGATACAGGCCCTCTAGGAAGGACAGATGTGGGGTCAGAGAGGGGGAGTTGCCCTTTATGTGACAGAACATCAGGGATGCACTAAGCTCTGCCTGGGCATGGGTGATGAACCAGCTGAGAGCTATTGGGTCAGGATTAGCAGGCAGACCACCTTGGGAAACATGAAGGTTGGAGCAGCCGTGGCTGATTTGACCTAGTTCCCAAAGGCAGGTTTCCATAGTGTGTGAGACGCAGTTCCCTAGCAGGGGAGAGTTCTAAGAGTGGACAAGGGTACCAGCATAAAATAGGTGGATGCTTCATCTCAGCCAGCACTAGTGTCACCTTGGTGAGAAGCTACCACCTAATCTATACCTGAGAAGACTCTTGTTTCCACTTCAGTTAGTCCTGTCTCCTTTTTAAGACTGACATTCACACAAATATTTTTTAACTGGAAAAGGATAGCCCTATTTCTGCTTTGCACAGGAGATGTTTTCCTGTGACCTCTTTGCGTCCTTGTATTCTAGCATTTAAAGACCATCAGCTGACCCAAGCTTCAGCTGGAGGAGAAAGAGGAGGACACCATCAAGCACAAACATTAGTAAGTCACTTTTCCTCTCATTGTCAGGTATACCTAGGATCATTTTTGGCCTTAGAAACAATTTTCTCTCTGATCCCCTTACACTTGATTTTATTAACTAGTATTGAACATCAGCATTTAATAATTCCTTCTTGAAGTATGAGCCTTGTTTCTCTTGATTTAAACTGGAAACTTATCTGCTTCGTTGATGGATGCTTGGTAACTATTTTGGAGAATAGCTATTAACACTGAATTTCATTTTATGCAACAATTGCTAGTCTGTAATTTTCTGATATTCAAGGATTCCGGATCTAAGTAGACTACATCTAAAATTAATATATTACAAAAAAGTCCTGTATTCCTCCAAATAAACCACAGATTAGGAACAAGAAAATACTAACCTTCAAATAATAGGATTTAAATGCCTGTTTCAGCAGTGCTTTCATGCTGCTTTGCTTGCTTGAAAACATGTGAACTATTTATTTTAAATTCATATTATCTCATTATTGCAGGTTTCCTTTACAGCATGGCTCATTTCAAGCATTAAAAGAAAAAGCTAGTGATTTTTATCTGAGTTTTAAATTTTCCAATAGTGATTGGTCACACATATAGTGCTAGTTAGAACTGATGTAGCAATCTGTTTTTGCTTTTTCTTTCGTCACACTGGTAGTCCAATGTAGGTATCATGACAATTGTCTTTGAGATGCAAAGATACATATAAAAAGGAGCCAAAGACTGTTGTAACTAAGCTATTATGTTAGGAATCTGAAGGTGACCATCAAGAACTTCTTACACCTACTTAGATGACAAGTGGCAGCTTTCCAACAAAAGAAGTCCCAATCTCTCACTAAGTAGTCTTCATTTGGCAAATAGAGTGAGACATTTTTTTTTACTATCCGAATAACACCACTGAGGGATCAGTACTACTCCCAGCATCAAGATGCTCACAGGAACAGTATCAAAGGCTACAGGGAAGGAATTTTAGAAGTCCAGAGGGTTTGCTCACCAAGATCAGGTACTGTGAATATCCTTCCTTTAATTGATAGTGTAATGCAGGCTTCAAGCACTCCTTTGATATCGCAGTCCTTTCCGGTGCTTAGGGGTAGTCCTGTGGTTCATGTCTAAGCTGATGGGCTCAGATCTTGTCAGGGTGCAAGGTCACAGTCCCCCCTTTTTCAAGGATTGCTGGCTCTCCAGTCCTGCCAGGCACTCAGATTGCTTCTCCTATTCAACAGGGACCTGGGTGCAGCCTGAGAGGGTACCAGGACCTGAAGGAATATTCTGTATCCTCCAGCTTGGGTGCAGCCTTAGGATTTCCTCTGTGAGTTGAGCATCTAGGTTGCATTGCATGAATAAAGCTGGTGAGTCATCCATGTGCAGGGAAAATTAATTTAACCCTCTGTGGATTGAAGGTGTAACAACCTTTGGGGTTTCATATTTGTTGCTTGTGATCACACAAAGAAGTAACTAAATGAAAAAGAAGAGTTAGCAATTTTTCAGCCAGGAGAAGAGTTAACAGGACAGTGATAGAAACCAAACATGAGGCAGCACTAGCAAAGGAAAACTACAAAGGAAGTCACAACAGAGGCTGGTGGTATATACAGAGAGACAGGGCTGAGGAAGGGGTGGTGGTGGATGAGAGACAATAATGAAGGGAAGCTGTTTGATCCCTTGTAGCTCCTGGGTCAGTAGCAGCTGCACCTGCAATACCCATAGGCTCTTTGTGTTCTGGCCAAGGCAGTGGCTGTCAGTGTTTGCTGCTGTGCAAATGTGGGCTGCCCTTCTCCTGTTTATCACCACGTGAATCAAACATCTGGACACCAGAGATACCTTATTAACGCTAAACAACCTTGATTCAATTATACTACAAGATGCACACAAGATGGTATCTTTTGCACAGTCCTGCACTGTGAAGGGCTTATAGGAAGTATAGCACTGGGGAGAGGGGGTGGAGAGCACAGCAACTCAGTTAGTTTCTAATTTCCAAAGATGGTTCATAATAACACATAAAGGGGAGGCTGGAGAGTTTGTAGAGCCTAAAGCCACAGCTAATTTGAACAATTCTATATTTTCAAGATTCTCAGTCCCATTTGCTCCACTAACACTACATCTACATAGGCAAAAATAAATTAGGACATGATTTTCAGGCCTGGAGTTTGAAAGTCAGCACTTGGTTACGTGGCCAGAGCTACTCGGTCATGCATCTGCAGCTTCTGCTATTTTAAAACTCACTTTTCTTTCCTGACATTAGAAAACAGACCAGTAAAAACACCAGCAGTGAGGCTTTTGCAAGGAGCAGGGGTGCGAAGTGTACCGCCTGGGCCAAATTCCACACCAGATAATTCCATTGAAGCGATGGCTTCAAATGGGCACCGTTATCTTCACTTCCTGTCTCATACTGCTGTGCTGTGCTACTGAGCAGCTGCTGATTTCCTCCTCCCCAGGCCTGGCTGCATGTCATGGTGGGGCTGCAACGTCTCCTCCCTGCTCTTTGCTTCACTCACAGAAGTTGTATGGAAAGGAAGCAAGTGATGGAAAGTGCTTTGAATTCCTCTGATGAAATTTACCTCTTCTAGTGTGATTATTTTTTGCTATTATGGAGCAAAGTCGTATTTTAAAAACTTTTCTGTTGTTTCTGCAGATCTGTCATCCATTTCCATGGATACGTGAGTGGTAATAAGGCAGCCAGAAGCTGTCAATTCCAGCTGCTCTCTGGCTGCCCAGTGAGCAGTGAAAAGCTGTTGAAGTCATTAGTATTTTACACTTGAAAATAACACAATAGTTTGCACTTTTCTGGTACTCTTCGTCCGGGAATCCCCAGGTCTGGTAAATGAGCCGCTACTATAAAGCAATTAATTAGGCCTTGTAACAGCTTGGTGAATGGGTTAGGAGGACATAGAGGCTGGGAGCGCTGAAGTGACCTGTCAAAGGCCACCCTGTAAGCTAGTGGCATGGGCAGGAAGGCATTCAGTTCACATGTTCTGGCTCCTAGCTCCCTGGGCTCCTCCCTGAATGTATTAAGCATAGAGTACCTGTAGATCAGGTTAGGGAAAAATACCCACCCTCTGCTTAGTGACAAAGCTTCTCCCACTTTTTTTTTTATTCTCCCCAGAAAATCCAGCATATCTTTGATTTGGTGAGTTCCTGCTGCAGCAAGTGCCATCTGATAACAGAAGGGCTGTATTCCTGCAGGATATGGCATATGCTAACTGTTCTTTGAATGGGTTTCCCTGTCCATCACACTGAATTCTTCAGTCAACTTCTTGCTAGTTCTCCTCTAAGGATAAGGCTTCTGCCAGTATGTCAGGGAGATTATTCCACAAAGATGAGAGATCATGTGTCATTATTATCTCTGAACATTAGAGTTATTTTTTTGGACATTTCCAAAAGAAATATCTGTTAGTTGTAGCTGAGGGAACAAAGCTAGAGAGAAGGAAACAGAGGAAGGATTTTTTTGATGTAATGTCATTACAGTATGCTCTGGTTTTGCACATTCTATTTTTAAGTATAGTTATCCTGTTTTTCAGGTTTTAACTTCTGCATTGTGAGGTGACACATATTTAGTAACGATTCTTTCATTCTTGCACCCTTACATAAGTCACTGAAATAAGCAGATCTTTGCATGTTAAGGAACTGTTTGGAGTAATCAAGGTAGGTGGAACTGGGCCAATCATGATTTACCTTCTGTGAATCCTCATTTTCTGTTCCTAAAAGACCCCACATATAAGTGACTGGGTGTATGTGGAAAGACTTGGAGAGTTTTGATAATATATACTGCTCAAGTAATCTTTAACCCAGCTACCTTGCCGTCACACTTCTATATTTACCAGCAATATATAGAGAGAGTTCTTCACAGTCTCTCGTAATTATTATTAACCAAAAGTCAATCCCTGCAAATGCTGGGTAACTAACTTGTACACACAACCCACCTAGGTTCAGTGGTTTTATTTGTGTGAATAAAGCTGACAGAACCAGGCCCAGCAAAATATAATGGCATCACCCAAGTATCCACAATCCCTCCATGTTGTCTCCCGTGAGTCATTTACACCCACAGTCAACAAAATTGGTCCCAACACAGATGCCAGTGGTACCCTACCATTTACCTCTTTCCATTCTCAGAAGAAGCTCTTTATTATGACCCTTTGTTTTCTGTCGCTTAACTCATTGCTAATCCTTAAAAAAGACTTCATCCTGTGATTATTTATTTCCCTTAATAGTCTTTTATGAAGGACATCATCAAAAGCATTTTGAAAATTTAAGTAAATACAGATCACCATTATCTACAGGTTTGTTAACTTTTTCCAAAAACAAAAATGTGTTAATTACAAAATGGCTTGGGGAAGGCACAAAAGAAATTCAGATGTTTTTTTGACAGCTACTGTAGTGGCTTAGCAGAGCTGTGCTTGGATTAGCACTGTTCTTCTGTCTGTACTTAAGAACTCTAATTCATTTCCTGGCATTTCTCTCTCTTCAGGTCAACCACTAGTTCAAGGTGGAAGTGATAAGTTTGCAGCATCTCAAGTGTGCTGGTGTTAGCTCTTGGGAAGTTGAGAGGAAGGAAATAACAGTCCATAAAGTTTTGATTGCTTGGAAAAGAAGAGATGTTTGTTGAAAGTATGAGCAAGGCCAGCTGCAAAGAGTTCAGGAGTGAGCAGAAGTAGTTCTGCATTAGCTGCTCACTCACTTTAGCTATTAACTGACAGCATTTCATATTGGAGACTGAGAAGAGGAAGGCTATTTTTCTCAGACCTATTAGGGGACTATCTTACATTGCCCACTTTTTAGTTAGTGCAGAGTTCACTTTAAAGATGGATAGAACAGCATGATCCAGAATGGTGTGGCGGGGAAGGTTTTGGCAAAAGTAGTGGCACTGAAGAAGTAAAATAAATGTGCCATGCTCTATTCCTCCCCCAATTTTAAAATATCAGCATTTTGCAAGCAATGGGCCATATGCTCCCAGGGCCTGCAAGCCAAAAAGTATAGCAACTTACTACAAAACCGCTCTCCAAATTCTACACACAAGCCAAAACCTCCTACTTGGTATGCTGCCGTCATGCCAACTTGCAGAACAGATATTGGGCCTGAGCAAGGAGATCTGCAAAAGAACGGCAGGTTACGCACATGCACACATGAAGGGGGATACAGGCTGTGGCTGACTGGGGCTGGAGTCAGGACACTGGTCCTGCAAACCCAGCTTGGGGAGAGAAAGCAAGATAAATTGGCATGGATAGTGAGCACATTTCCAGGTCAGAATGCCCCCTTCCCACACAGGGAAGGCAGCAAAGTCTCCTTGGGTTGCTCCTGCAGGGTTTTCTATGCAGTGGAAGGAAGAGTGTGGACCTGCAGACCTGGCCCCATCCACTCCATGTTCTGGGGGGAGCAAGGTTTTTCAGTATGGACACCACAGTGGCTTTGGAGGGGTGGCTGCAGCAGCTCTAGTCCTGTCCTTTTGGATGGGCTCTGTCCTGCACACTTACAGTGTTCCAAAATAATTAACTAACAATGACACCTGGTTCCTGAAAAATACCAGTGCTGCCCAGAGATGCATGGGTGCTCTTCACCTGCACCTCACAATATAGTCTGTCTCAGACAGAGAAGGAGAGGTCTCTGTTCAAAGATTTACTGCGTGGCAAAGCAAGACAAGTGTTAGCCCAAGCTGTGTCAATTTTCTATCAGCAGAAATGCACATTTAACTGTGGCAAAACTAATAACATGGGTGTACGCAAGTACTGGGGAATGCCAGCCACAGATGATGGACATGAGGATCTTGTCTGAGATCTCATGGGGCTGTCCTGACCCCTGACCATATTTCCTGACCCTTTGATACAGGGCTGTTCTTTATTTTCCATACTTGTCCATGCTACTTGTCCATGACAGAGCATCCAGAGGGTACGTTATATTTCTCCAGGGATAATCCCTGCCATATTTTAGCCATTGGCTAGAGCAGAGCTCTCCCCTTCACTGGCTGGTACACTGTATGCTCTCTGGTAGAGGTTTAAAGCAATGCAGATGTTCAACTTTTCTGAACATTTTAGTGGGCTCAATGTGATAAAAAAAAAAAAGGTAAAGAATGCCTATTTGCAGACCTATACTCACCACTGCTGGCAGAGTAAATTGGGGTAATAAAATCACAGGATAGGATGTATAGAACATATGCTCTCTCTCTACCAGGAGTGAGCCAACTGCTGCTGGGAGGATGGGGCTCTGAATGGCCTCCGGACCAGACACTTGCTCAATTTGCACGCCTGCACGGCTGCTGGTGGATCCAGCTGCTTCTGCCTCCGGCTGCCTTACCCAGCCGCAGCGATGCTTGTGCCCAGGCACAGAGGGGCAGAGCAGCTCCTCGGGGACCTCAGAGCAGGCAAGAGAAATGGGGTCAGGACCTGGTCTGGGAAAAACACGTTCTCTGGCCCTACAGCTTATCTACCTAACATAACTACCAAACATCTACTAAAACTAAGAAGTAGCAGGCTGGCACTTAAATTAGAAGTTTCTGAGAAGTAGCTTATGCCAGGTACTTCAGGGTGCAGTTTTCTAGTTTCAGTAGGTGGTATTTTCTACCTATGATACCATCCCTTTGGGGCTAGTGGAGGAATTCCCTAAGGCCATTGTTGGGAGAAGTGGTAAACTTAATTTCCTTTAATAGGAATTACATTTAGGCCTTTACTGAATATTGCATTACTTCCTGAATGTATAATTTTCAACAAGGCAGCCATTTCTCCCCCCGAGGGAACAATGGGTGCTGTGCTGCCCTGAGAGGACAGCAAATGTCAGTTATTGTGATTTTATGGGGTTAAGATATAATTATGCTCTTGTTATCAGAACTTAGAGGGAAAGACAAGATGTGCTATTTTAAGCATGCAATTTTGGCAATAACAACAATAATTTTCTCCAGAATGTCTTTTTTTTTTTTTTTTTTATGTTGCTATGAAATAAACTTTTAAGAACAATGAGAATATGTATGGAATTTTCTCATCCTAAAATTTATGTTAGTCTATTTTCTACAACAAATAATCAAAAGTCTCATGAAAGAGTACATGAAACAGGATTGCTCTTTTTTTTTTTCTTGGGAGATGGCCATCATTACTTTGGGCCAGAACTATGAGTCAGGGCTGCTGTTTCCTATCCTGAAGTGAGGAATCTCTCTCAGGAAGTCCTGTGTTGTGCTAGAGATCAGACCAGGTGATAATGGTCTCATATGGCTTTGAAATTTATGAGAAGGAGATAGGACATGTAATGGAGTCATTATTTTGTTTTAGTCCATTCTTCACATTACAGAACTGGGAGATGTAAAAGCCGTGTGGTGGCCAGATGGAAGGAGCAGGGAAAGGGATGGAGCTGCAGGATAGCTTCCCCATTGCTAGTCAGAAGAACCTGAAGAGAGGCAAAAAATGCTGGGAAAATGTGTAATTAATTTTATCCATAGAGATGACTTTAGAAAGAAGAGTAGATTATGAGAACGTAGGCCATAACCTGAGAGGAGACGTAATGCAGGAAGGGCCAGAGAATACAGGCTAAAAAGAAGAGAAAAAATAAGTTGTTGCCATCCCCTAAAATCTGAACCCACTTTATTTGAGGCATAAACAGAGGACTCCAAATTCTCACATGAAAATGGAAAAAACATTCAAGGAACATGAACTTTAAAATAGGATAATCAGGGCTGAGAAGAAGGAAATAGATGCCATTTCTGTGAGGTTTAGAATTATTCCAAATTGCAAGAGTTAAAAAAAAAAACCTCCTCCAATTTTCCTGTAATCTTCCACATGCTTCATTCAGAACTCTGGGACACAAAATTGCTGTCGCATCCAGCTTCAAATTTTTGGCTTATTTTCCCAGGTTTTGTTTTCTTATTCTCCTTAATTCTGTTCCTAAGTATCTGTTAGGCAACTCTCAGTTTCTAGCGTTTCTAAGTGGAGCTGGGCAAAATAATTTCTTCCACCAACTCTTAAACTTCAAATCTTCCTTATTTTGTGGCTGTAAGAGGAAAATGTATTTTTAGATCATTAGAAAACTACATCTGCTTCAAAATAATATCTTTACTTCATTCCAGACCCGATATTAATTGCAAGAAGATGTTATATCACTGAAACTTTTCAAGCTAATCAGTACTAAAAGTTTGCTTTATTTGATGAGGAAATAGTGAATACTGCTGAGTTACTTAATCTAGTAAAACTAAGGTGGAAAGGGAATATGATGAGTTTTCATAAAGATATTTAGGAGGTAAACTTCAAAAAGAAAAAGAATTAGTTAAAGAATAATACTGGCATGAGATCAAGTGGATGCAATCTGATTATTAATACATTCAGACTGGAAATTTAGAGAAAGCTTTCCATCCATCCATCCATCCATCCATCCATGCATCCAAGAAGTGATATTCTAGTAATCGGAGCAAAGAAAGTCACGGGTTTGGGCTGCAGTTGGGTATGCTGATGAAAACGATTGTGTCACAGAATTCTTAGCGACAGAAAATGGGGCTTGTCATGCGGATCAGTTGGTATCTGATGTTTAGGTGTCAGCAGCTGAGTTTGAAAAGAGACTTGGTTGTTTATTTGCACCATTGTTTTATTCTATTAATCACATGCTTCAGGACTTTTGTTTGCAATCTGCGGAGGTCAGTAAGGGTCATTTTTACTTTTGGTTTATGCATTGCTAGACTTCTAGGTTGCTCTCTTTTCCACCTCTGAACCATGAAAGAGCAGGGTGTAGAATAGGGCCCCTAACCTCTTTGTGTCTCTCATAAGCTCAAGATTAAACTGACCACCAGATTTGGGGTAAGGAAGGAATTTTCCTGTTGATCAGATTGTCGGGAACTATTGCAGAGCAGGGAATTGTCTTCATCTGTCTAACTTTCTTAGGATTTCCAGGAGATTTCACCTAACAATTCCTATCTATTACAAGGATTTGGGCTACTGACAAAGCAATGGATCTTGCCTTTTTTCTTCCTGGGGCTCATTAAGGTTGCATCTGCTCCATGATGAGGTGTTAATTTTGTTACAGACTGCTGGGGAGCATCCTGGGGCCAGTAGTGTGTGGGGACACACCAGGTAGGATGCCTGTGGACTCTCCAGTCTAATCATCTGTGAAAACTTGGATTTGTTGACCCACCTGACCCTTTCTGGTCTTCTTTCTTCCATTCTTTCTTCCATTCTTTCTT
The DNA here is from genome assembly GCA_013399115.1 of Anseranas semipalmata. NCBI lineage: Eukaryota > Metazoa > Chordata > Aves > Anseriformes > Anseranatidae > Anseranas > Anseranas semipalmata. Next base: position 374,682 of record VXAA01003896.1, on the reverse strand, counting down.
CTTCTTCTTCTTCCTCTTCTTCTTCCTCTTCTTCTTCTTCTTCTTCTTCTTCTTCTTCTTCTTCTTCTTCTTCTTCTTCTTCTTCTTCTTCTTCTTCTTCTTCTTCTTCTTCTTCTTCTTCTTCTTCTTCTTCTTCTTCAAAAAAGTGCTTCCAAATATCAATTTTAATTCAATCTGAAACGATTTGTCTTTCATGATGTGTCAAACTGGCCAATGACTAAAACATCATTGAAAAACCAACCTGGTCATGCAGGACTCCCCTCATGCTCTGGGTTCCTCCATGACCTCAAGTTAGATGTAGAAGCCTGTGGGCAGCATGCACACAGCAATCCCTCGCAGTTGAGAAAACAGGTTGGAAAACATATCCTGTCACATATAAGGCTGAGCAACCCAGTGGAGTGGATATCTGTGCTTTCCAAAATTTGACTGCTATAGGTCAGAAATGAACTGTCCCAAATCAGGTCAAGATGGAAGGAACACAGCTATATTTCAGGGTGATAAAGGTTGGGCATTGCTGCTGTCTTAGGGCTCAGGTGGAAAGCACTGCCAGTCCTAGTGCAATGCTCAGAGGAGGACTCAGACCTCCTGCACACCTAAGGAATGGGGGCAGTGCTTTGGGAACGGGGCAACTTAGGGATTTAGGAAGGCAGGAAAGGAGCCAGCTCTCATTCTTCTGACACAACTCACTATTGGAGCACTCGCTACACCAGGTGGCTCTAACACAGGAAAGCATTATAGCACTGCTGGAGAAGTCTTGCTGATGAATTATTTTGAAGCTACCATTGTGAAGCAGCTTAGCAATTAATCACAGAGAAAGATGAATCGAAACTCCAATGATCTGTAAGATCCCAGTACTCTGCTTTGTAACTTGCACATGCTAAAGACATAAAATAGTTATAATAGCTTCTTCCTTCCTTTCCAGCCTAAAGATAGTAAAAAAAAAAAAAAGTCCCCTTGAATGAAACAGACAAGTAAGCTGCAATGATTCCTGTGGTGCACCATTTTAATACATGCTGTTTAATTATACTTTTATGACTAGGAACAGGTAACAGTGTTCATGCTAAAAATATTTAGACATATGGATTCCCCCTGTATTCAGAGTTGTTTTCATCTACCGGACTCATAAAGTAGTGAAGCTACATGATAATGCCATATGTATAATAAAAGCACATTTTTAGAAGACTACGTAAATGCATACTACTAAAATACACATATTTTGCTAAGGAAATTAAAAATGAAAGATAGGTTTAAAACATTGTTAAAGACTATAATGGGAATGGCAAGTGGCATAATGGGAATAATGCCATGGGATTATCCTTGGGCAATAGGGAATAACCAGAATGAGATAGTATTAAGGACAATAAGTCCAATCCTGCAGAGCAATCCTGAGAAGTGCTGAGCTTGCTCAGCTCACAGCAGAGTCAGTGGCAGCTGAAGGCATTGAACACCTTTGCAGGATAAGGCCCAAGTCATAGTTCCAACCTAAGGCTGTCGTTTTTAGCCTGGATTTTTATGAGATGCCAATCTAATTTTTATGAGATGCCAATTTGGATGTCTTAATGGGACCCTGGCACATTAAGAAGCACTCAGAACAGCAACCAAATTTTTCCAAGTGGGCCCAATCCACCTGCCACTTAAATTGAAGGACAAATTCCCATCATCCTACATGGGGTTTGTCTCTGGCCCTGTTATCAGGAGGCACCTTAAGTATGTTAAAAATTGGCTAAGGGAGGTATGGAAGCAGCACATCTCAAAAATCCTGTGCTCTGGCACTCTGGTTAGGTGGAGCCAGCTTAACTCCATTTTCAATTGTGAGATGGCCAAGTTGTGCAAGCGTTTCTGCCCATTTCATTCCTTAGCACAATGCAACCCTGTTTTACATGCCTCAGATAGCCAAGGTTGCAGAACTATAAGGACAGCAAGAGTCACGTATCGTGATTTCAAGCAAACAGTTTCCTTGGATGGAAAAATAATATTTTTGATTCCTTGAGTGGAAAAAACCTGCAAAAGCTATCTCCTCCTTTCCCAGAGTCCAAGCAGAATTGTTTTAATAACCTTATTAGCAAGGTCTATGTGAAATACTAGTGACTATGGCCTCGGCCCTGCAGATTTAACAGGACTGCCCACGATCATAGAGTGAAGGTGTGTGTGAAGGGCTTGCAGAAGTAGGGGCTATGACCCCAGTCTTGCTGAAATCAGCAGGAGAGTTACCAAGTGTTGTTGGGTTTGGGGGTGCAGGATCAGCCCCAGTGCCAAGCCCGGGGTATGCTTCCACAGGGCAGGGCCAAAACAAGCTTACGGGTTTGGACTGGTGGAGGTGAATTCAGATCTCTAATGGGCTCCTTCCCTCCAGCCATGCTATGAAAGCTGCTGGCAGAGTATGGGTCATCACCCTGGCCCCCACAGACAGTCTCAGCATGCCTCCTGCAGCTCTTTGCTTCCTTCCCTGCCATGCATGGATGCAGTGTGCCGATTGTCTTGCATCTGTGTCAGAAGGGCTCTTACTTTCTTAATTTTCTTAGGTTGGAAGTTGAGAAATTCAGACCTTCTGGGGACTCGTGGATTCTTGGCAGCCTGGCCCCAAAACCTTCCTCTATTTACCTGTGTTTCCATGCCTGCTTAGGGTTCTATTTTAGTTGCTACCAAATTAAAAAAAAAAAATCATGGGTGAGGGTGGTGAGGAGGCAGAAGAGCCCTGCTCAGGGACCAGTCATTTGGTTTGGTTTGATTCAGGCCAAAAGTCCCCCGGAATACGGAACCAGTTCCTGCAACACATCATCTGTGCCTACAGTGGGTGAGAAAGCCATCTGCCCTGTTGGGGAGGTGGCACTGCCCATCTCTGCCTGCTGTCACTCTTCTCTGGCCCCAGAGCAATGGCTGTGTGAGGAGGTCCAGCCCATGGGTGCTCCCTGGGAAAGCTGGAGCAGGAGGCGTCCCTGCAATGGGCAGTCACTGGGGGCCATGTGGCTTGAGGAGGCCCATGCTGCATGACCATCTTGCCCTTGCAGCCCAGCCTGGCACATCTGTGCTGCATCTCTGACCCAAACTATTGGGGTTCCCATTGGCCCAGGAACCCTCCATCATTCTGGGAGTGAAGCCAATCTCAGGAGAGGGCTTTCAGGAGAAAGTCACCTGTGATGATGCATTTGTTTCTCTGAGGCTGGGCTAGACCTCAAGATGACCTTCTCTTGTTATCAGATGGGAAGAGCAGCAGCTCTTCCAGGAGAAGCTTCTTCAATGTTCAGGAACACCTTCAACTAGAATGATGCTGCCTTGTCCCTTTTGAAGGTGCCTGAAGGTACCTCTCAATTCTTCAGTGCACCTTTGGCAATCTGAAACCACTCACAAACACCTATGTTAAAACATGCACTTCAGCATAATCATGATAAGCCTAACCACTAAGTCCAGCCTTGTAGGGAGGGTGGCACTTACTTCCTTAAATGTATAATATAAAGCATCCACAATCATATTTTTAGTAGCATATAGCAGTGGTCCATCCTTTAGTGTACTGTATGTACTTTTAATAATCTCCATAAAAGCCTGATTTTCAATCCCTAGGCTCAAGCTGACAGTGTAAATAAAATCACCCAAATCCACAGGGTAAGAGAAATGAAAATGACAAGGATTAAAATTTTGTCAAACCTCTTTCTTTTTAAAATTCTGCTTCCCTTCCAATTGGATCACGACCCTCTGTGTGCACAGCTTAAGACCAGACGGTATGCTTTCACTTTTATTCCGCTCTGCAGCAGGCTTACAGTATTTAGTGAAAGTCTGTAAAGAATGTGTGCTGTGTAGAGAGTTAATACCATAATCCCCTATCGTTAGGGTCAAATGCTGAATAGAGCAGAAGAATTAGAAAATATGTTACATACAATGGCAGAAAAAATGCATCAGCATGCTGTTCTGTTAACACACGCATTCATTACCAACAAGTAAATGACAATGAGGTAATAGAGTATATTAAGAGATGTGTACTTCAAGTCTAGCGTGTGTGTTATTATGAGAACCTAAGACTTTGAGTGAGAATCTGACTCTACAGATACGTACACATAGCAGGGTTTTTCACTGCATGTAATTGCATCTTTCTAGGAAGCACTTTGATGCAAAAATCAGCTTTTAAAATTATTTGGCAGAGATGAACTTTGAATACTCCTTTTTTAATTTCCTGTGAAGTGCGATATCTATATTTCTCTATCCAAGCATGACAATACATCTGTCTCCAGTGAGTTCCCAGGCATGAATTGCGGTAATTTTAGCTAAGGAAGTGTTCAGAAAACAATCCAAGCGCTTGCCTTTTCAAGAGATCCTTAGGGTGCGAGCTACTTACGTCATATAACATTGGTGTGGGTGTTTTATTCCCTTGGGTTTTCAGGAAAAACCCAGCCAGTATGCGCTGGAGGAGTGACAATTTACTAGAAAGAGGAGAGAGAAAATACATTTTGTATGTAGTGTTGCCGGATACCAATTGCAAAATATAAGAATCACATGATCCAAAAATCAAATCATTCTGAGTTAGCATATTGTGCCTCCCTGTAAGGAAAAGGCTGAGCTTCGCAAGGACGGCGACCCTGTGGAATAGGAAGAGATATGGAAGTTATTTGGCTGCCTTTACTGACACTAAGTAGTGTCTGATTCCCTAATTATTCCTGCTGATTTAGCCTGGTTATTAAGGGAGAGAGACAGTGCTGAGCTGGAGACAGGATGAAGGTACTTAAAAAACATCTTGCAAAAGCTGGTTAATGACAAACTGTGGAAAGCACTGTAGGAACATGTAACCTCAAGACTTTGTCCAGTGCAAGCACGTTATCTTATCTCATGGCTGATCCGTTGTAAACAGTACCAGGAGGCACTTTACCAAACTGACCATGTATGGTCTTAGGTAGACACATGTGCTGGCTGGGCACTGTCACCTGCACAATGCTGACAATTTTGTATATTTTCCTACAGTAGGAGTTGGGAATGGTCAGGAAATTATTTTTATCTGAGGGAAAAAAAAAAAAAAAAAAAAAAAAAAAAAAAAAAAAAAGAAAATGAAGTGTAATTTCTCAAAAGCTCTGTTCAGTTTTCAATAAATTCAGAAAATTCTTGGTTAATTTTTTTTTTCCCCACCAAAAAAGCTCTTATTTTGTTAAAACAGTCTTCCTCAAAAATTGCTTGACTGGTAATTGAAGATAAAACTGAAGACAAAGAATTGAAGATGAAACATTTAGGTTTCTGAGGGGAGAAAAATGATTTATGGTGCTGTTGTTTCTCATCATTTGTACACCAGAATAAATTTCTCCTACTTTTTAAAGTTTTCTAAAGTTCTCTTTGAGCATTTTTGAGTTTTGTGACTGGGGCTTTACACAGTTGTCGAGCACTGCTGGCAGGCAGTGAACGGCAGGCAACGTTAACAGGTGTAAGTGTCCTGCTCCTGCGTTGTGTCCTATACTGGTCTCATCATTAAAGGTGAAAATTGCTTAAGGCTTCTTTTTCTTTTAATCCTCACAAAAAACTGTTTTACCTTCTTTACAACATTTTGACAGTTCTTCCTGCAAAGTCGCACTAGTGCGAAAACAAGTTCAGAAAAATGAATACAAAAGGAATCTCACTTCTGAAACACAAAAATCCTCCCTCATGGTTTTCATATGCATCCATGAGTGCCAAAGACACTTTTCATCTGGGTAAAATTCAACTTTGCAGTTTAGCCTTCATAATCTGTGGTATTCATGTCTTTCTGTCCTTGTGCAGTAAATGTAGAGAACTACAGGTAAATTCTGGGTATTCAGTTTATTTAACCACAGTTACTACAGTATGATGGACAAAGCCAGGCTGTGCTAACCAGGCTGTGCCAGACTGCTGCCAAAATAAATTCTGGTGAGCAGGTTCACAGAAGCTGGTCTGCGTGTACCTGGCTGCAAGTCATGGTTGTCAGAGGGCTGCCTATTGCCTGAGGGAGCAATACCTCACCTGGACTCTGTGGAGGTCAAGAGTAGAGATTATTTAAATCAATAGATTATATGTGTTGTTCTTGACTTTGCTTAATATCCAAGTGAGTCAGTAGGGTGAAAAAATTAAAAATGGTGACTAGAAGATGAAATGGAATATGATAGATCAAATCAAAGAAACAAAGACTGTTGTTTCTTTGGTGGCAGGAGAATACACAGCAGTAGAAGATAAAGTATGGTCAAAAAAGACTCATCTTGATATGGAGTTTCTTCTCTAAAACAAAATAAAAAATACACAAGACAATTCAGGTAAGCAAAGGATGATTCAGGTTAGTATTTGTCATTCAACAAGTGGCTCTGCTCAAGAAACAAGCCAAAAAAAAAACAGGAAGAACCTGATAATAATCCCATCTGTGGCTAATTTCAGGGATAAGAAAACCCAAGAGAAGACCTTTGAGAAGTGACCGATGACGCTGCCAGCCTGGGGCATGAGGAGAAGAAAGGCAGGCTGGGCTGGTGGGACAGTGACTGGGAGCCCCATCCCCAGTCCCTGGTCTCTGCTTGCCGTGCAGCTCTCCTGGTCAGGCTCAGACAATTAAATGTTGTATCAGTGGGTTACTTACACTTTGTGTGAGGACAATTAGCACGCATTCACGAGAAATGCCTGGATTGAGGTTGATTGTCTTAGAAATGGTTATTTTCTAAGATATAATTTCAGTTTCGGCTGAGTCGAATTGAGCCGGAGGTCTGACTGCTGAGTGCTCAAGTCTGTGCGCAGCAGATGCAGAGATTTTTCAGACAAATTAGTGAAGAGACCTCTGTGACGCACACAAACTGCTCTGTAATGACTATGGATATTGTTTGGATGTTTCAGTGCTCATGATACGACTATACGGGGTTAAACCAACAGTACTGTTGGGAAAACAAGCATAAAGGGAAAAAGAATGGTATCATTTGCTTAAATGAGCAAGTTGTGTACACTTCTGCTCACCATCAATTTGCTTCTTCTAGTGTGGCTCAGCACAACTCCTTCCTTTGGCTCAGAAGGGGATTGACTCAAGTGAATCAGCCAGGAAATATTCTGCTCTTGAGAAGATGTTCAGTTCCCTTTGCACTCGGTGACACACAATGAACATGAACAATTTTTTTCCCCACAGCTTCCTCACATAATCAGTGCATGCCCTGCATCCCAATTTGGCATGAAAATTATTTGAAAAAAGGGGAAATGAAAACTCTTCCTGCCCATATCCGCTACATATCTTCAGGTGTTTCTGGAAAGGATCTAAGGCTGCCTGGTATGGTTTGAAAGAAGTGATGTCTACCTTATTTCTTAATACTGGTCTCTAAGCACAGAGAGCTAAAAGTGAGCATTTTGGGTCAACCCTGAAGGAATTTACTCTTCGGAAAAGTGAGGTGACATTATGTTTTGCAGAAGTTTTTGTGAAGAAGTTCTATGTGCTTCCCACAGTATTTACATAGCCTCTATCAACACATCAGACTGCCTTCCAGTATGCTGGTGTCTTCCATTTTTCTCTCATTTAGCTTGTAGGAACAGTAGCCTCACTAGCATGTTTTTGTTTGCTTATGTTTGTACTTCAGTGTGGTTATACCTGGCAACTGTGTGTGAAGAAATTAATGAGGCAAAGTTAAGTCAGAGGGATGAGTTTTGCAATTAACACTGAATGTGGTGAGATCTAGAGTTATTTTTCTCTCTTGTGAAAATAAATTAATCTGCCATAGGAGAGTTGTGTTTCCTGCCTTCATGGTTTCTCTATATTGGCTGTTATTTTTTGGTTTTGCTAGCACATACCAGCTTCAGCATGTAACATGGTGCAGAATCATCCATGAACAGAGTCAGGAGGACGGGATGATCCACATGCCACTACTCCTTTTATAAAAAAATATTGCTGCAGATGTACCATTAGCAGAGAGAAAAAGCTTCATTTAGTTGAGCATAAGGGTTCTGACTGATTTAGAAAATACCCAGCAAAAGGCAAAGCACAGCATGTCATCCTTCTTTGCTCATTTGCAAATAACGACTGTTCACAAATGGAACCCTAACACTGTATTTCAGAGAAAATAAAAACTTATGCCTGCCTTTAAAAAGTAACATACAACTTAATTTCACCACATGTGCAGTCACACACAGAGCTCAACACTGTCACCAGATAGCTCTTGTGATAGCAGTACCTACGTGGTTTCATTTCTCTTGGTTTTCCTTGTAGTATTTTTGACGACTGCCAGTTTATTGCTTGGAAGCTACAGACTGAGTGCTTTGTTAATCCCATCTTAAAAGTTTTTTTTTTCTGTCCTCCTTTTTTGATTTGATGTTGGAAAATGCTGTGTAAAGCTATCCTTCAAGTTCAAAGGAAACCACCACAGCGCTGGACAAAATATTTTTTAGCAAGTGCTGAATTCACCAGAAAAAATTGTTCCAAGAAACAGGAGAAACTGACACAGCTCTTGACCATATTCAGTGAATGGTCATGAAAACATGTATTTGCTGGAATTTTGGAGAAGCCAAGTACAGTTTTGACTTTTCACTACATTTCTGTTCCCTGTTTTCAAAGCAAAAATGTTATTAAAGAATATAAAACAAAACACCAATATCAGAGAGCACAAATCTAATGGAGAGAAACACTATGCACCAAAGAAAGTATTTTGAAAGTATCTTTTCTTACTGGTTTGCACATCAAAGCAAAAAAGTGCATCAAAAGTACGTCTTCATCACAATGCCACAGCATCTCCACAGTTTTGGGACCACAGAATCCCCAGACTATTTTTAATGGAGCACTGGCGCTGCTCTCAAGGCAAATTTTCAGACCATGAGTTGTTCCACAGTTTTTGGCTGGTTCAAGTTCCTTTGCAGTGGCCTTAGGTTCATATACATCCCCTGATTATTGTCTGTAGAAATGGAGACAGGTCACAGACAGTCACAGAAAGCAAAGGAAGGGAAGGTATAAATACGTGGGGCCCGGACCCTGCATAGCACTTAACTGTCTTGATATTCTAGGTACTTCTATTGCAATGACTATTATGGGGTATAAATGCAATTTTGAAATTTTATCTATCTGTAACCTTCATATCTATGGAAATGAATTCTGACTCTGTATTTTGGGGCAAAAGTACCATCGGGACACCTGAGAGTAAAGTTTGCTGTAAAGATATTTGCATTATTTTGTGTACAAAGTTTTGCTTTTTGTGCTAGATCCAGTGTAGGTCAAAGTTGCCCTGTGTCACCTTGACTGGTTCCAAAGGAAACCTTCAAATAAACCAGGATTGTTGCAACATTGAGTGTTGAAATATAACCAGGTAAGTCAGCATGGCTTAACTTGGGCAAATGAAATCCACATAAACTTACATCCATCTTGCACAAATCAGATTGGGTTTGCTTCCTACCTGCTGCACAGGATGCTCACGAAACATCAGAGTATTCTTCAGGTAATGCATACAGCCTAGACAGAGACTGTCATATCTTAACAATTTAGGAGATGAAGGGGAGAAATGTTAATGCTTTACATTTATTTACTTTTACAGCATGCCATAAAGATTAAAAATACATTGTACACAAGTGCAGTATTTAATGTAGCACTTTAATTACATTCAAGTGTGTTACTAAATAGTCTTGAGAAAACCTTAATGACCAGCTGTTCTACCCTCTTCCCATATGTCAGAAATGGTTTCAGAAATCACATTCTGGGACAGTAAGGTTGTATAATTAGACAGTGTATAGTTAACACTTCTAGATTTTCCTCTTAAACTGTGGGCCCTTTTCACTAACATATTGTGGTTTGGTGCCAGTTTGGCACAATACAATTATGTGATGTGCCAAACTGCAACTGAGATGTACAAACTCTCAGAGACATGTTATGATTGCACCATTATCTTTTTATATCTTTTTCATCATTAGGACTGGATGCTTTTTATGTTATGTAAGATTCAGCTTTTTATGGCCAACAAATAAACTTAGTAAATAGGACTATAAATTTTTAATACTTCTTCCATAATGCAATTTGTCTAATCAGAATTAGATGGTTACTGTAACCTCACATCAGTTTTCACCAAAAAAGGCATCATTCCAAGAACAGCTGCTATGGACAAAAATTTCAAAGAAGGCACTTTTTGGCCCAGTCCAGGAATGTACGTAAGCACATGCTTAGCGTTAAGCACACTAGTGCTCAGCAAGACTGCTTATATAGAGGCATGTGCTGAATCTGGATCAGAATATGGTTTATGCCAAGCAAAAATAAAACCTTTCTGGAAGTAAACGTGTATACGGGCAGCTCAGGCTTTTGAACAATTACCATCCCTTTTCCTGTTAGCATCTAAAAATGACGGCGTCTTTCTGGGATGCTTAATATTTTGCAAGACAAAACACAACCCAGGTTTGCAAGGCAGGGGGGAGTTTGTGCGAATACATTCAGCGCAAGGCAGCAGCCGTGCCGTCAGCGCGCGGCGCACAGACGATCCATCCCGGGCGAGCGGAGGGGGGCCATGGGAGGCAGCAGCTTCCCCATGCTGACAAGGGAGGTTTACAGCAGTTTTTTTTTCCCCTGAGCTTCAATTTCCAACGACTTATTTAGATGTAAGCAATGACAGCTGTAATCATGTTTTAAATCTTGCTTTGTATCCTTAGTTATAATGTTGTTCAATTAATATTCAGAATAATGGAAGTGATGTGCCCCTTTGAAAAAGACTTGAATGCAGGCCAAAGCTTTGGGAAACTGATTCTCAAGAGGATTAATCAGCATTTAAAACTTGCATTAATAAAATCTGATCTTCTACTGTGTGGCATGCATAATACTTTTCATTTTTAAGCATTTTATTTTAATAGTGTAGTATCCTTTGTCCTGATTTTTAAAGGGATTTTAAAATCTAACTCCTTCAAATCAATCCTGCTTTGACCCCTGTGCATTCTTTTACTGAATGTAAAAACATTAAAGAAATCCTTAGTTCACAAATACCTCTATTACTAAGGATGAGCATAGTACAGTGCACAAGCATGCTTGTAATAGAAATGAAATATAGCTTCCGCAGGAATTTATGCTAGGCAAAGGCTCACCTTTTCATGTAAATTATTGATGTAATAAAAACATAAATTTACACATAATTACTTAAAAGTTTGAAGGTAAATTATACCCTGAGAACAGACGAAGAGTCCTTGTAGGCTCCATAACAAGCACTCTCCATTTTTATCAAGACTTTTCATTATGTTATACAGAATATTATTGTACCCTATGCCAACAAGATTGAGTCTGTATCTGAAAGACAGACTTAATCTATGTTTTCTGTTGTTCTCCTGATCTTATTAGTGGGTTAGAGAAACAAGAGGATTTTGTATAAAGTTTCACATATAAATTCAATTCTAGTAAACCAGCTAATTTACATGCTAAACAGCAGTTGATAAGATAGTTTTGTTTTGTGTCAACCACAGAAGCTAAATGAATTTTATAAATGCTAGAAAACATTATTTTTTCTGAAGAAGTATTTTAATAGCAAATAGCTCACATGGATCTTCTATGAAGTGGAGAAATCTATTTGAGAAATTCCTGTATCCTTACTTGTGTTATTGAAAGGCACCAGTTTGCATTCTGAGTGTGGACTATCTGCTTTTAACTTTGTTTTATATCGATGCTTCATATATACCGCGATGTTAATGCGATGCTTCAGTTCATCATAAATGCACTCAGTTATCTAAATGGTACCAAAAGTTCTTAAAAGATATTTTTATAATCTTGTTGCCTTCTAGAAATAGAAGGTAAATGTGCTTTGTTTAAAAACAATAACTATAAAATGCATTGTATCCATTGGAACGTCAAAAATTACAGCCTCTTAGGCACTAGGCAGGATGACTAGACTTTGAAATATTGCAAAGAAGAATGAATCACAAAAAATATGCCTTCTTCACCTGCAGTGAACAGAGCACCCAAAATGAGATGTGAAGCATGAGAGAGAAGGCTTTATGCAAACGTGTATGTGTTTGAACTAGATGCTGATCTTAATTTTTCTAGAGTAAAAAGAGGAAAGCTCCAATTTAGCATGCTCTCTACCAGAGTTCCCAAGACCTAGGTCTGGCTCCGTGGAACACAAGTGATCCCATCACCTGCACAGAGACAGAAGGAACAAGTCCCCACTCTTCATACACACTAAGAGAGGGACAAGCAAGAGTTATTTTGATACCACCCTGTTATCCCATCAAGCACCACCTGCCTGTTTCTTGTTTCAGAAACCAGATATCTCTGAGGCTCTTGCTTACAGACCTAAGTATTTTCCCGTGAGTGAAATCCTGGCCATAAGAAGTTTATGACAAAACAACAGTAAACAGGCTATGGTCAAGATTTCCAGCTGTCCTAGGACGTTCTCTTAAGTTGATAAACACCTAGATTCAAATCCAAAAGGCTAGATAAAATGTAAATGAGCTTTCTACCTACTGGATAAACACTCAGATACAGGATGTCATCTCTAGACTGCCCCCTATCCTCACCATCCCCAAAAAACCTCACTCCTGCCTGCCTTTGGTCCTCTATGAAGGGGGACAGAAGTCCCTTTGAAATTCAGTGTCCAGATCCACAAATGTAGGCCCATAGCCAGCATATAAGGCTGCATCTAGCTTGGACGTAAGCTAGACCAGCGCCCATCCTCTTGCACTGAAGTATTGTGACTCGTGTCCACACCTACATTTTCTTCAGACAGGGTGGTTGTGTCCAATCTGCCACTGGGAACTGTGCCTGGGAGTGAAGCTCCTTCCCTTTTCTCTGCCTGAGCACCACCTGAAAGTGAGCTGGTAGCACGTCCAAACTGGGAGACACCACCGCTGCCCAGCCAGGCCAGCCGATAGAGGGCTGGCTTTTGGGTCTCTCGCCAACTGCCTTTTACAGGGACAAGCAAGGGAATAGCCAAAACAATAGTGAGCAATTATTACGGCTCAGCCTGAGACCTCAAAGCGCAAGCAGAGCAAAACACCCGTTACCCGGTGTGGGGTTTTATCGTAGAAACTATTGCATGCACTAATTTGTCTAACCCCTACTACAGAAAAGCAAAGCTCTGGTTAATTGAGACCAAGCAAGTCTGATGCATCGCTGCAGGCAGCCTGGGTCCCATCACTTTGTTGTTGGACCCCAGTCTTCCTTTTGATATCTTCTTCTCCACTCTTCTTGTTCTCTGTATTTAGGCTTCCAATTGCCATGAGGAATCAAAACCCCCTATGCAGTTAAGGCTTTTATCACACCCAACATGTCTCCAGCCCTTGCTTCTCACTCCTTCTTGCCCTTCTCCTTCTCCCCGCTTTTCTGGCTGTTTTCAGGCTGCCTTGCTCTGGGCTGTGTCAGGGCTGGATTAGGCTGACTAATCCCACATTCCTTATTATGGAGTCAGCACTTCTTCCTCATTCCTTGCCTGGCTGCTGCCCAGCAGGTTATTTTGGGACCTACTGTAGCTGGCCCAGAGCACAGCTGTGCCAGGGAGGGTACTAAGAGCCAAACACTGCCAAGGATTGTTTCAGCCCAAAACCTGAAGGCTGGGGCTGGGATAGACAGTGCTGTGAGAGGGATTAAGCCACCTGCACATTTTCCTCTCCTTCCTCCAAGCCGCAGACCTGCCATCACCGTTGCTGCCCCAAGCTGGGATGGTACTTCTGCCCCAAGAACATGTCGTCCCATGCCACACCCCAGGTCAAGGCGGGAAACAGCAAAACTGCAGCAGCACTGCAGGTTTGTTGTGTGGGTCTTGGTGAGGCTGGGACTGGGAGATATGGGTCTAGCAGCTGGATCACTGTTCAGGTGTCTCTCCTCACCCCATGCCTCCCCCTCCCAAGACAATGAACAATGCAAGCTCATGGTGTGGAAAGCAACCAGTGGGTCAGGCAGAGTATGTGTGAGGACACGGGTCAGGTGTCAAGAGGGTGCAGAAGAAGGGGGCAGAAGAAGGGGCAGGAGATAGGATGGAAGATGCAGGATTGGAAACAGTATCTATGAAAAAGTTGGGAAAGACTAACTTGGCTGAGCTTTCTGGGTAAGGTTTAATCCTCCATGTGTTCTCAGTCTTTTTCTCTGAGCTGCTAAATAATACCTATCATGGTAAAATTATTAATCTTCAAGATTGGAGAGGTCTGGCTAAGAATTTTATCATAACTAAAAGAACATTCATTTCAATGAAAATTTAGCAGTCTGTGATTGCTACCAACTCCCCACTTCCAAGCTAATACTGAGTGAGCCACTCCTACAGGCTCCACCAAGAGCTATGTCTCCATATTGTCATGTTATTCACTGCTTGATTCCTCCTTAGAATTGTGGCAGTTAACAAGCTGTTTGAGGAGTCCATCCCTGCCAGTAATGGGTACCTGGCTTTGTTAACACTGGAATGATTGTTTTTCCTCAACTCTATCTTTTTTGTGAAACAGTATGTAGGTCAGGTCTCTGCAATCACTTAGCGGAGAACAGGGGAGCAGAGGAGATGATGCTGTCCAAATGTTCTTTTGCTGTGATCACAGCTAATCAAGCTTCTGTCTGACCTGTCCTAAACTGTACTTGTGTTATTACACACTTCCTATGTTCTCCAACATACTAATGTATAGGCATAAAGTGGGAATCCATGACCAGGTACAGATGCTCCATCTTCTTAGTTGGATGTCCTGCCTATGATATGTTCATTTTATTGGGGACCAGAAACAATTTTGCCTTCTTTACAGCAGTGTAATACTTCAGTGGCCCTTATGCCTGTGGAGCCAAGTGGCCGCCAACTTGTCTCTCATCTTCTGGGAGCCCAACTTGGAATTATAAAGGCTTACACACACCTAAATTTCTACTCTGGAGAACAGCCCTTTGAAAATGTCTTGAGCTGGGCAATTTCCAACATGTGCCATCAGGGGCACATGATGCCATCGCACCTTCTCAGCCCCACTGCAGCAGTGCAGGTCACGGGGGAAGCTAGAGTGGCCTTAGAGCAACCATTTACCTGGCCAATGAGCATATGTGGTGGAGTGCTTTTGGTACTTAGGCTGTCTCATTTGAAGCCAGGGTAAATCTGCAGGACTTGGTGTAGCTACTCTCACAGCTTGCAGCTGGGTACACCCAAGACAGGGCCAATGTCTTGACTCTAGCAGATGACAGCCACGGATGCCTGGAAAAGAGTGTTAAATCCTGTGGCAGAGTCATGAGATATTGCTAACTTATTTCTTAACTTTTTATTATTACGTTTTTTTTTTTTTCTTTTTCTTTTAAGAGGTTATTGTTATGCTTGAATTTAACATGTTGCTGGAGAGCACTGGGCATGAATCAGCCTTGAGGCCCTAAGATGACAAGGCGAGCTCTTGAAGTACCTTTCCACACCTATTTCTACAAGTCTATGAGCAGAACAAAATGAACTCGAGATGTTTTCCCAGAAGAGAGCAAATAATAGTATACACACACACACTAAAAAACAAGCAGGGAGGATCAAGTCAAGGGTGCCTTAGGTTTTACTTTCTATCTCCTTTTGAAACAGTAAAAAAATAAAAACAAAAAAATCTGCATGCCCTGCATGCTTGAATAAAATGGTAGCTACATCTAAACCATTGCAGTCCCTCTGCCGAAGCCTAAAAAATCAAAATCTGAGAGGGGAAAGGAGTTGGCAGCAGCCAGAAAGGGCTGTTCTCCTGGGAGCAGGGCTCAGAAAGCTTTTTGGCTCATGAGACTTCATGATGTGAAGGTAGGTGGCTGGAATCCCTACGCAATGTGTGAAGGAAGTTTAACCCCTAGTGAAGAGGACTCACAAAAGCCAGTGTGCTGAACAGGTACCCGCTTGTCCACACCAGTGGAGACCACTGGAGAGACATCTTCACCCCATCTCTGACAGCCTTGCAGATGTCCAGCTCAGGCCAGAGAGCAGATATGGTGTACAGCTGCCCCTCAAAGTCGTGAATAATGAACATTGTCATGTGCCAGATATTTAGGATGAGCCCAGTCTTGCAGTTTGTTTGATCAACTGAGTTGTTTGCCTTTTCTGAATCTTGTAAGGTTCCAAACAAATGATATGCATTGGTCTTATAAATATTTATTAATTTCCCCTTTGTTAGCTAAATTGTTTTGCAACACAGATGACTTTCTTCATTAAACAGATTGCTAAAATGCTATTCCACAATACATTTATTGTTAATTCTCTAATTAGTTAGGAATGTAAGTTTTTTGCGTAGTGAAGCAACTGTGCATAGTGTCTGACAGGTTATCTTTTTAAAATTAGATTTGTGTTCATGTTTGAATGGTCAGTAGCAAGGAAGACACTCCTAAAATGCATTTAAAAAATCAATTAATAAATATACTCAAAATTCATGTACAGAATTATGTGATTTGTTTGCACATTCTCTTCAGCCTACTGAATCTTCTAATAACATCTTTCTGAATCAGATTTATCGTACTAAGTTTATCTCTCCCTGGATAGCAGATTTTTGGTATGCTGTAACTATCTTTTAAGATGCATTCTGACATAAACTGTGTAAAGATCATGTCTCATATTTTATGCATCAATTTATTTTGTTCATTTTTTTCCTTTTGGTAGCCTCTTCTAGCCATTTTCAGTTCTTCTAACGTACATGCTTTAGAAAAAACACATCCACATTTGAGTGGTTAATCAAAGAGAACTAACCAAAACAATCACTTTCTAGTACTTCAAAATATTCTAATTTTTTAATGGAGAATATGCATTCTTAAATTAAATATGCATAATAAGTAATAAGTAGTAATAAGAATAAAGTGGGCTCTGGAAGAATGAATGTTATGTTTTAAACAAAATGCATTTGATTTGCTGGGTTCAAAACTGCTTTGAATTGGTAAGAACCTGTGCAAAAATATGGGGTGAGGAGGATAGAGCGCCTCATAATGCTTATAAATTGTCCATAATTGTATGGATTTTAAATATGAAAGTTGGCAGTGGCAAAAGCTAAAAGCCATTAGGAGAGATCTTATTGTGCAATGCATCAGTAATTGTAACTCATAATCTTAGGGAAAAAAAAACTAACTAGAGTTTTCTAAAATTTTGATAACTGTACTTGAGTCTTGTCTTGATGTTTACTACAATGATGGCATTGTTCAAAATGACATAGCCTAATGCATATACGAATCCTGCTTGAAAAGAGCTACTAATTAACATGAATAGTCTTCTTCTCTGAAGGTCATTTATTGCAAAGTTCATTTTTCAGCCGAGCATTGCTAAAGTAGTCACCCCCGCTAACAGCCATTAGATTAAGAGACTTAGGTCTGTTCTCTTCATGACACTGGGTCAGGATTTTCAAAGAAAGAGGCTCTTCGATGCCAAGAAGCCCTTAAAAATAATATTTGAATGGAAAAAGAATGGATGTAATTACATTGTAAATATTTCTGTGGTTATTGAATTAATGAAGATAATTCTATTCATTTTATTAAAAAAAAAAAAAAAAAGTTTTCCCTGTCTGATATTCCACTGCAGCTCTTCCCCATGGGATCTTTGATTTCTTCAGTCATAATGACTCATTAAAACTGAGAGACACTGAATATTTAACATCGGATGTGTGAGCATATTCACCTATTGTCAAAGATGAGGCACATGAAGCCCCAGGTGCCTCTACGTCCCCTTCAGAGGCCCCAGGAAGGCCTTCTGTGTTCACATGCACATCAGCCACTGGTGGTTGTCCAGTGAGAATAAGACTCCAAAGAGGAAGGGAACCACCGCAGAAGGTGCCGAGCAATCCTACCACCCCATGCAGGAGGGCATGTCTTGGTATTATTGCTTTGGGTGGTTATGGTGCCCATTTAAAAATGCTTGCTTTAGGGTTAGGGTCAAAGTGCTCAGCACCACACAGGACTGAATGTATAATTTTCATCTCTTTTGTCTTTCTGAATTCAGTAGTTCTCTCTGCATTAAAGGATCTGGGCATCTACATAAAGCCTGAAAGCAAGCTCAATGTATTTTGTGACTGCTTTCAGCTTGCTGCATTTCCTGTTTTTCTCTAAGTGCCGGTATCTGACTGCAAAGTCAGTGGGACAGAGACTGTGTCTTGCTGGGTGACCCTGGAGCAACAGAGATGCAGTCCTGACTGCAGGGTGATTAATGCCCAACAGCCTTATTGCAGTTACAGAGTAATGCAGGGAAGGAGACATATTTCTTTCCTGGAATAAAGAACATTTGGTACAAATAATTCAGAACTGGGGTTTGCCTGGCCCATGTGCTAAGAATAATCTTTAACTTAATGTCCGTAACAAACTGCCACTTCACCAGGACCTTAATGTTGCCATTTGAACCATGAATATCTAATTCTGAAACAGGGTATGTCCAGGAGCCCCATTAATACCATTACCAATACCAAATAATATTTGCTTAGATACGTGTTCAGAAACTGCAGTGACAGCTACTGCTTGGTCTATCCCACCAGCTGGGTTTCCTGGACATTTCTGTGGCTACATGGTGACAAAGGGGATCAGGATCCTTGCTGTGGTTGTTAGAACTTGTTCACCCAAGTCAGTTAGTTATGAACAGGTATGGGTTCTTTTGGGTTGGGGTGTGACATTAAATACATTGCTCTCCTGCATCTTGGTGGCTGCAGAAACAAGGGGGTCTCAGTACACCACCAAAGTTCTTGTAAGCCTTTGTTCTATTTTTAATGCCATTTGCCTTCCCTTTGAGCAGGCCGAGGCTGGGATCTTTGCTAGATAATTGGAACCAAAGTCATTCCCGAATTCTTCCCTGGCCTAGGGATACTCTTGTCAGTAAACAGGAGGTTCTGCAACCCAGAAGGGTTGCTAGTAGGGAGAAGGAAGGGGAGCACTTAAGAAGACCCAAGAAACCCATGGAATTTCTTTGTGATAACGATTTTGGGTGATGAAGCTCCTCTCCAAGAGCTGGCTTGCAGGGAAGCTAGCTAAGGCCGTAAGAGCAGCAGGGAAATCCCACAGACCTCAAGGCACTTGTAAAAATACTGTGGCTTGGCCCTTGGGATTTGTGTCCTGCCTCCCCTGGCTGTGCCACTCTCCCTGGAGTCAGGCTTCCTTGGTCTCCTGGTGGCTACAGCTAGGCTACTGGACATCAAAGCTGCAAGCAGGAGAAAACTGCTCTAAGTCTGAAGGACAAGCGTGTGGAGGGAGCATCAACATACCTCTGCCCCTTCCTTTCCTCCCTGTCCCCTCCCTTGGGGAAGGAATGTTGTAGATGTGACAGAGGGGAGTGGGAGACTTGTGAAGAGGCTCAACTGCTTTTTCCTGCCAGCTTCCACGGGGTTTTTGCTCCTCTCCACTTGCGTTAGCAGAGGGGAGCATATGGGCCTTGGAGATTTAATGTTTCATGGCTTACTTGGCTGTCAAAATGTTTTACATTATTATTTGTTGCAACATTCACGGTGATCATCTTTAAGGAAAAAAAAAACCTGTGCGGCAGGTCCCTAGATGCCCTTGCTGGGAGCAGATGTCGGAGCAAGAGCATTGTTAAGCCTCTCTTGGATTTTTCATTTCCCACCCTTTGTACAGTCTAAATGATGAGACAGTGCACACACACAACCTCTCTTGCTGCCCAGCAGGACTTACTGAGGTGGTTTAGGAAGGTGGGAGTTTGAAACAGGGAAACTTGCAGATTTATAGGGCACGGAGACAGATTCATAATCTGTATTGATGGCATCATCCCCAACCATGTGACAGCCAAAGCAGATAAGCCTATGACTGAAGTGAAGAGATTTCTTAAAGCTGGTAATCGATATTGAGCAGCTCAGTCTGTTGGGCTATCGGGTTCAGAGTTCTCCCCGTGTGTGGGGTGGGAGTGAAAGGGAGCTGGGGGGCCTGACCCTGAGGGTTTGCAAAACCGGGCAGTGCAAAGCAGCAGCCTGGCACGGCGCTGTGTGCTACCAGCACCTAGTACTGAAGTGGCTGATTTCAGCAGAGGAGGAATTCTATAAAAGCCATGGGACAGCTTTGTTTTATTAGGGAGGAAAAAACAGTAACAAAGAGCTAATGAGTAAGGAACCTGAGTATCACTAATTCAGGAGCTAGAAATTTTGTTAAGGACAAAGACCTCAAAGAGTGCTGAATATTGTCCCTTGTCCAGTGTCCCAGGCTCGATGGTCAAAACCTCTAGCTGATGCTGAAAATTTCCATAGCGTGTTCCTTGTTCAGGATCTATATCCAATTACTTACAAGATACTTGGGTTTTGAAAGCAGAACCTCCTGCTGTCCAAACCCTGATGGACTTCCTAAAGGAGGTGTTCCCCCACTGATGGACTTCCTTCCAGGGGTTCCTCCACTGCTTCTGTTGGAGGGAATCTGTTTTAAAATGAACAAACTAGTATAACTTTTTGTAAAGACATGAAGACTTTCCAGGAAGCAACTATTCCAGCCACTGTTGTCATTAATGCATAATCATAGAATCATAGAATCATAGAACGGCATAGGTTGAAAAGGACCTTAAAGATCATCTAGTTTCAACCCCCCTGCTCTGGAAAGTCTGCCCTCAGCCAGAAGGTTTGGGGCAGAGATTCCCTCAGAAGTCACTGCCTGCCTTTCCTGCCACCTTTCAGATGAGAAGGGAGCTAGTGCCTGTCAAGAGAAGTCATATTTAGGTAGCACGTCCTCAGAAACAGCATTCCCCTTGAAGGGAAAGAAGTTCTCTCCAGACAATCAGGCATTGTGCTTTGTTTCCACAAGGTGATTGGATGCTGTGAAGTCTGGACTGGTTAGACTGGCACACAAAGATGAAGGAAGAAACAAAGCCTGTCTATCTTTCTTTATTTATGGGTCAAGACATCTGGGGTTCAAACATATTCTGTACTATGAAGCACCTATTAATATCATCTCCTGATGGAGAACAGGGCATTTTTACCTTCTTAAATGTTTAATTAGTAGGCATTGTGTTATGTCTTTACTTCAATAAATTCCAGTTGAGAAAGATTTTGGGTGCACATGTGAATGAATGCTTGTCTTGAAAGACAGAGCAAAAAGAAATTAATAATCATGTTTCCCTTGTTGTATTTACTGTTTTGCTTCTAAAGGGAATATTACTCCACTAAGAGATTCATAATTAGGAGGATGCCAGATGGGTTATCAATGTGGTTTTAAATTTTTATACGTAGAGTGCTTGTTTTTTCAGGGGATGCTTTGGTTCCATGTACAGTAGTTAAATATAAATGTCGTTTATGAAGGGACTGCTAACTATTCCACGATTCTGAATTTGCTGTTTATTTAATGCTTTTTTTTTTTCCCCTTTCTTTTTCTTAAAAACTGGTCTGGTGGGATAGAAGAAGAGAATGGACCTACCAGATGGAGGAATAAAGCTTGAAAGCAGAACAGAGATCCGTATCTCCACCTAAAAAAGCCAACTGCTTTAAAAAAGAAGTGAGGAAAAAAATCAGGACCTTGGACTCTTTTCTGAAATGCCAAGAAAGAGGCATTCCTTTTGGGCTGGACACCTCAGAGGCTGCTGTGTGCTTTGTGTCATCAACACAGAGGGGTATGGCAGCATGGCATGTGGTAATGGCGAGAAGGACAAGGCCAACTGGTTGGTGTATTTCAGGTGAGGTGGTGATACAATAAGGCCACGAACAGGATCAACTGCCAGAATTACTGTCTCAAAGAAATCCTACACCTCCTTGGAAAGCAAGGGCTCAAAATCAGAGGTTTTTGGCTTTCTAAAGAGCTGCAAGCACCTCTCACGCAGCCGGTGGCATGCTTGCATACGTGCAGCTGGACACGCACACATAGACACAGGGGTGTATGCACACACACAAGCACATGCGTACACTTCACTATTTTGCTCAGTGTACTTCGACCTTCAGCACCAAAGTAGGATCTACCTCTGTCTGCAGGATTTATGTCAAAGCTGGCATATCTTCATCACTCACTAGGGCTTTGCATTAGACAAAGGGGCTGCGTCACCTTTCCTCTCTTTTCTTCTAAGTCTCCTTTCTATCGTGAGCTTTTAGAGTCATGATAAACAGGAGTGAGCCACATACAGCATAATGATAACCCAGATGACAGTGTCAAATCTGCATTCATTCCATGTGCAAGTGTTACTGAAGGAGAAGACACTGGGGAAGGGTGATCAGAAGTGGCAGAAACAAAAGGGCAACTGCAATGGAAATGGAATGAGGCTTACCCAAATTCTGTTAAAATATTAAACCAATTTATGAAAAAACTACATCATATTAGGGAGACGCCTGAGCCACAACCTTAGACTTATTTTAAAAACTTATGGAGGTCAGCTCATCACCTCTGAATGTGATTTTCAATGGAAAACGTCACTGCACAGTGTTTCTTGGTCTAGGGAGTTGCAGTCTTGCAGACCTGAGGTCTGGAGCAATGACCTGTTCATCAAGACAGAGGCCAGAGACAAGTCTGCTTGCTGAAAACAGATACACAAAATTTTACTAAAGACTTTAAATTCGACAGCAGCTCATGAAATAATGCATTTTCAAGGGAAAAGAAATTACTGTCATATGAAAAATGTACTTCATAAAAGGAGAGAAGGATGGCAGTTTGGGTGGGCCTGCACCTGGGAGACTTCCTGGAATATTGGTCTGCCCTTTTCTGAAAGACACTGAGAAATGAAAGAGGATCGAGAAAAGACAACTGCAATAAAAGGAAAGAACCAGCACTGTGAACCCCCAGAGGCAGAGACCCTGTGGATTTTGAGAAGTGCATCACTGTACCGGAGGGACTTTGTGGCTTGGGACAGAGCCCGCGTGAGGGTCATGATAAGGACCTCCTGCTTGTGTCTCACCTGAGAGAAAAAGAGGTAGAACAGGACCCAGCTTGCAAAAGTACTAAGCAAAACTGATGGCTCAGGGTCCTTAATACAATAAAAGTCCAGGCTTAAAGGAGTGGACAAAGTTTGCAAATTAAACCTGTAACAGAGCAGATAACTGCACTCCAGTATCCTTAACTACTGAAATATCCTTTCCATGTGAATGTATATATAATTTAAATTATAACAGGTGCTATTCTAGTGAAAGAAAAAAAAAAAAAAAAAGCAAGCGTTAGAAATTGTGTAAACGGCTGTAGAAAAGAATTAGAGTAACTGCACAGATAGTTGTGGGACCCTGGCTTGAAGTAGGACAAGACAGTATTTCCTGTAAACATAGAGTCATAGAATCATAGAACGGATTGGGTTGGAAGGGACCATAAAGATCATCTGGTCCCAACCCCCCTGCCATAGGCAGGGATGCCACCCACTAGATCAGGTTGCCCAGGGCCTCATCCAGCCTGGTCTTGAATACCTCCAGGGATGGGGCATCCACAGCTTCTCTGGGCAACCTGGTCCAGTGCCTCACCACCCTCACAGTGAAGAGTTTCTTCTTAAACATGTTGTACTGTTGTAAAAAGAAGCCGGAAAATGTTGGGTTATCAGCAGAAAACCCCAATGCTTAATGATAGGGACAACTAGGAAAGTGTCATATGAGATCTTTAGGTCATACACATTAGAGAAGTTTAAAATTAATTTTGATGAAATGCATGAGAGAGTTGTGTGGAGGAAGCTCTTGCATGGTATAGAGACTAGACCAAGAGGGGCTTCTATGGTTTTGTGTGAACAAAAAGGAAATTTCATATGAAATGGGCCTTTATTCAACTGAAATTCAAGACCTGCAGATGCTGGCTCTGTGACTTGTCACCAATAGTCTGGCCTGCTGTTTTCAAGTTTGCTCTAATGCTCTCTATTTTATTTACATAATAGATCCTTCCTTCCTTCCTTCCTTCCTTCCTTCCTTCCTTCCTTCCTTCCTTCCTTCCTTCCTTCCTTCCTTCCCACAGAATATCCCCGCCTTTGAAGTTTTCAGTACTGGAGGGTTCATTCTTCTGTTTGAAGGCTTGTGTCCTTTCCTTATTTCAGGGTAACTCTTAAGAGGCAGGGGAAGATGGACACGATGGTGATGAGGTCCTCCCTCAGACTGAAGACAGGTAGGAAAGTTTTTCCATCCCTTTTACATATCCTCTGCATACTTCAAAATGTGTCCCTGGTCTTTCTTGGAAGAATAATTCCATCATAATGTCTGCTCTAGCTCTTTTATAGTTCTGTACATCTGCAGATTACAAAGCACGCATCCAGCCCTCTAACCTGGTATGCCAGAGGCAAAACTTCACCGCACACTGTTAATTCACTCCTCTGCTTTTGGCTTTCCTCCTGCAGAGCCTCTGGGGGGATCCTTCTGGAGAAGGATCAGGGAAGAAGGATCAAGGAAGAAGACAGGGAGAGCAAGGGCAAGAGACACCCAGGGAGAAGGCTGGTATGACCTTGATTTTGCGGCAGCACAGACATGAGAATTTCTGTGGTGAGGTTTGAAATACCTCTTGGTTTGCATAGTGGACATAAATTGCACTAAATAGAATGGGGAACATGATGGCAATTAACAGAAATGAAAAGATTTAGCTGTCCAAGCTGAAAGAGGTAGCTGGCCAGCAAAGGAATGGCTGTATGTCTGTTTGGAGGGTCGGGTATCTCAGAGGTGCTCTGCAGTTCACAAGCTGAAATGGTCTGCAACCTTTTCAATAAAGTCACATTTGTTTTCCCACTGGGTCTGGCAGGAACACCAAGGGCAGGAGCTTCTCTGACTTTCACTACCCAAATTTTATGGGAAGATGCAGTGAACATTCCCCTGCCTTGTCAAACCATAGGGGCAGACTGGGCTTAGGGATGGTTTTCCAAAAAACAGGAACTTGAACCTCTCATGTCATCTGGATGTGGATAAGAGAGAGAAGCTGGGGACATCTAAACTCCACAAACTACTTGACCATAGAGCTATGGCTCCCTCCGCTCCTTTTTCCAACCATGGCAGCGTCAGTAATCACTTGCTGACATCGATGGTGTAAAAGTTTTTGGAGATCTCAGAACTGAAAGACTCTTACCTGTATCTTTGTTCTTCCTCCTGTACTAATAACAGCAGCTATATTCCTAATAAAAATATTCAGAGTACTGTGTTACGTCTGTTTCTTAAATTGTGATCATTATGTGACTAATCATAATAATAATATGATATTAGTGGGAAAAATGTTAGAAGATATTCCCTAGAGGGAAATGAATTTCTTTTTATCATCTACAGTAGTTTATTTCACATATTCATGACCCTCCTGGTATTCTTTTTTTTTT
>VXAA01003896.1:312820-349657 GCA_013399115.1 Anseranas semipalmata | reverse complement strand
TTTATTATGAGCCATAAAAATGACAAAATACATTAGCAAAGTTCTCGGTTTATGCTAAAATGACCATATTCAAAAATAATAACAGAGACTTGTATCAGCAATGCAAAAGATGCATGAAGTAATTGGTGCTTAATTTGTACACAAACTGTCAAGGCAGTTTTCCTCACGGCCTGCATCTTCTGAATTCATTAGTCTCTAATTAAGGCCAGTTGGGACCAGCAGTTAGAAGGTTAAAGAGGTTCTGACAGCCCTAATCATTGCTCAGGAAGCTGAAAATGTATGCAAAGTCTCGGCAGATGGGGTGAGATCTGCTTCTGCCAAGTGATAACTGTTATTCCTTTGCACCTCCAAAGCTGTCATCCTAATAGGCACATTTTAAATTTATTAATGCTCTAGTTACAATGCATACACAGTCTCTAATGGTATGTCATTCAGAGTATATAAACTGAGCAATTAACACATATTACCTGGTAATGGTAAAATTATTTGTTGCCCGTTTGATTTTTTTTTTTTTTGGTTTCCTAATCCAGCAAGAATAGTCATAAGCAAAGAGTTTTCTTTGTTAAAAAGGGGGGATTCTGAGCTGCTTGTTTGTTTGTTGGTCATTAATTCTTTGTTTCTACAGACAAAAAGCTCACAAGCCATAGCTAACTTTTCTTTGATTTCCAGTTCCTCAAAGATTCAGGTTTCAGGAATTATATGCTTTTCAAATCTGAAATTTAAAAATGTGTGTTTCATCCAAATACAATTTTGAAAGGTGGTCTATTTTTCTTTTCTAAATTTACTTTTGTGTTCTGTTCTTAATTTTTTCTTTTTTAATTAATCAGAAAATTTTTGTTGTCCCCCTACCACACTATTTCAGTGAGATGTCCGCATTTTGTTCCCCTCCACGGTGGTATCTCTCTCCTTAATCCTATCTGGTTTAAAGCTGCCTAATCAAGAGAAAGGCATGTTTTTAGGTCTCTCTGTCCATCTGAAGCCTTCAGCCATGGGAGGCCTTTAATTGAATGTAGCACTCGCGCAACCATTGTCTGCAATGTGGAAGCCTAAAAAAGAGCCTCCCTTGCAAGAAGCAGAGCAGCCAGGAGACAGTCAGCTACTGTGGGAGCGGAGGAATCACAAACAGTGCTAATAATGTGATAAGATGTTAATATAAGCAACAGAACAATTATGTATCCGGTGACTTATAGACAGGCCAGGAACCCATTCCTCTGTTGGAATTAATTGATTTTGCTCTGTGTAATGAGCATAGCACAAAGAGGGAAAGAGAAGGTAGTGTAACTGAACTGTGGGCCTGCCTCTACCCTCACCAGCCTGAGTCATGAGTGACTTCAAAGACGTCAGAGGGTTTCCAGACGTACAATATTGGCACAAGATGCAGCCATGGGCTAGCTTTTTGCCTCTGAGATTTCTCCAGGTCATATTTCAGACTTTAGCATCTGATAGCAAGTCACAGAATCACAACCACAGAATGGCTGAGGTGGGAAGGGACCTCTGGAGGTTGTCTGGTCCAACCCCCTGCTCAAGTGGGGACAAAAGTGATTGGAGAGGAGACCCAAAATGCCCCTACTGGGCAGCCAGCCTTCTACTGTGTTTTCTTGGCAGTCTGGTTGTCCTGCTGAAGTTCAAAGGAGAATTTTCCTGAGAGCTGTGTGGCCAGGCCCTGTGTTAGCCAACGGGACTCCCCTGATGGATGGCACTGTTTGTGTCACTAAATGTGACCCAAACACGGGGAAATGCTGCAGAGGTGGTCCCTGATGGGACCTGGGGTAAAATGATACTGCTAGCACTCCCTAGCTCTACAAAAGTACTTTCTTCAGCAGATCTCTTGGCAAAGGACCATTTGTACTATTTTACATGTGGGGAAGCTGAGGAACAGAAAGGAAGTGAAAAAGAAACTAGAAAACCTAGCAACCCCCACCACATACAAGAGAGGAAGGAAATCAAAGCTGATAAATGATGTAGAACAGCTTTGACCTAAATGGTTTTCAGAGAATGGATAAAAACCTTGATCACCTTGACCTGCATCACTGTTGTATAGGAGAGCGTTACTCTAATGATCTTCACTTTCTGATGTGGATGTACAGCAGAGCTCTAATCTTGACACCTTTCAAGTCTGAGCATCATATAACCAGCGTGGAGTATGCTTAAGCCTAAGCAGTAGATAGCCCCCTGAGTTACTTTAGCTTTATGCTGGGACAGTTCATTTCCACTGAAGAGCTGTCTTATCTAAATGATCTACTTTTCTGCACCTCTTCGATCATCACTAAGCAGCACACTGCCTCCTATGTTGAGTTTCAGTTTAGAAAACACACCTCTCCAGGACTCCAGACGAAAAAAAAAAAAAGAGAGAGAGAGAGAGAAAGAAAGAAAAAGACACGTATTTTATTTTTAAAAGACATATTGAGTCTGAACCAGCTCTCAGGACATCCCTCTGCACCCACAGTTGGATGTGTGTTCCCACTATGGGGCTCCCCCATCTACCCTAGCAGAGTAGCCCCATGAAAGCCCAGGTGGGAGGAAGGAAGGACGTGCCAAAACTGGGAAGTGGCAGTGGAAGGTCACCTGGGCACTGCTCACCAGGTTGCCCAAAACACTTTCAGTTCTGGATTACTGTATGTAGAAGTAGGTGAGGGCTGAATTTTCTACACTGCTTCTAACCCAATAAATGAGGGAATTAAATCACAGTGGTATAACATGGTGGGGGTGAGGTTTAGGACCATTTGAGTAGCCAGAAGGCAAACCATGTCGATGTGGAGCTAGGCTTGAAAACCATTCAGCTGTGGAGGCACAGCTTCCCCTTCCTTCTAGTACCTCTCTCCCAACCAGTCTGGAGCACAGAAACCAGCGGCTATCATGTGCTGCAGATGGATGGGTGACGGCTCGCGCACAGCTAGCTGAGTCTGGCATGGTCTGACTTCTCTTGTGTTTGCTGGCTACTTACCCAGCCAACAGCCAGACATTTGTGGGGTAAATCATTTCCAGTTGTTTCACAGAAGAGAACTGTCCAGCAGTATAAATAATAATTCTGCTCTGATAGGATTTCAGTGCCTGTAGCTCTGGTGCTCTGCTGCTTCCTGTCAGCACCCTCCCTGGCTCCTCTTCTCCCAGAGGAGGATAGGAGGGCCCTGCTACAGGCAATTCATGGACAGACAAAAGAACTGGCAACTATTTTCTCCTAATTTTTTTCTCTATCCATGCACGGGGCACAAGTGGGCAATGTTACAAAAGGCAAGAGAAATTTTTGGTCTGAAATAATGGAGGCAAAATTGCAAATGACAAAGTTGTTCATTTTATAATTCGTAAAACCCATGGGACTTGATGCAGCCTGGGGCTTTGTCAGGAGAGGATTCAGCTTGGGTGAAAATCACTGGACGTTGCCGTGGCTTTTGCTGGCTGCTTTATGCTGAACTGGCTCAGGGAGATAGCTCAGTAGTGAGAAGCTCGCTTTTGCTTAAATTGTGCAGTTTAGTTGCTTTTCCTCCAGGCTGTCCAAGGTGATGCCCCCTGCTCACCATCCGCCTGGAGTCACACAAGTGCCACCTCCCGCCAGCCAGCACAGAGATTTCCCTGCTACTTTCCACCTTCCTGATGCTGGTGTAGGAGGGTGGCAGAGGGAAAGGGGCCATGCAGACGGTGACCCCATACTGCACTGAGCCCTGGGTGCCTTCTCGGGCCCATTGGCATCTGGTGTAGCATGGAGAAGCCAAGGTAAGCAGAAAGACCTACAGGGACCCATTATGTAGCTTGGCGGTGTCACTGCTTTGCTCCGAGCCATGGCATCTTGTCCTGCAGACCTTCTGGGCAGAGCGAGATTCAGGTGTTTGCTGAGAAGCAGCAGACGCTCAGGACGTGATGGGTAGCTTCCCTCATGGCTGGACAGAGGTGGTGGCTTCCCTCCTGGCCCACTTCATTGCAGGCGGTTGCCCTCCAGATAGACTGATAGCACTGCAGGGTCCTACTTATGCTCTCGGTCAAACAAGTGCCTTCCACGTGAGGGGCCTTGCCAAATATTTATGCCTTGCTCAGAGCCACAATATGGGAACTGTTGTGTTGATTTGGTCTGGGTGGCTGTGCAGCTCTCTATAGCCCATGCATGCAGCAGCTCTTCTCAGAGCTGCAGTGACACTGCATGAGAGAAGTGGATGAGCTGATGGTGCCATCACCAATGGTGCTCAACGCTGTGACTGCTTCCTCAGGTTAGCTGCCAGCACCAACACCACGCCGCGCTGGAGATGCGCTCCTTTCACATCCGTGCTGCCCATCAGACGTCACTCAGGTGAGGACATCTTGTGCCCATTGATGAACAAGTCTGTTTGGGCCAGATGGTGCTAAATGGTGGTGAGCTGGTGGCAGGGCGAGGGCAAGTTTGTTGTTGCATCTGTGCCGGAGGTGTGGGGTGAAACACATGGTAGTCCAATGGACTGGAAAGTGCTGCAAGATGAAGGGCTGGAGCTCAGCTCCTTTTCAACAGAGAAAGGCTTGGAGCAGATGAGGAGCACAAGCACAAGCTGTCACAGGCTGCTTTCTGAGTAGTAGCATCTCTATTTGAATCTCCCGACATCTGGTGCATTCCTCCAGGACAGGTAACTTCTCCGCCTCAAGGCTAACCAGATTTTTCTGCAACTGTCTGCTAACTTTCCACAGCAGGGAGAGCTGGGGGAACTGGTGCTGGTACAAGTATTTTTCTGCGGGGCTGGAGTCCCTTCTGGTCCAGCGAGGAACTGACAATCCCTGCAGCATGCCAAGCCTCACAGTCACGCAGTGAGGCTGCCTGCAGCTCAGGATGGTCAGCAGGACCCAGAAATGACTGCAGGTTGCAAACACAAGCCATGCAATGCTCCTGTTGAACTGGTGATCACCGCCTATGTAGTTGTGTTTAGGAAATGTTTCCAAACCTGTGGCCAATTTGTGTTTATTCCATGTGTGTCAGAAAAATGCCAATAGATTAAAAACTATTTGGGAGGGATTTTGTCCTCCTGCTGTGTTTTTCTCTGTCATAATCTTCAGGAAGGTCTTCGTTAATAGCTATGATGCTGTCCAGTTCCAATGTCATTACTTGCATAGCTCTTTTCTCACATTAGATAGCCTGTCCTAGTGCTTGCCCAGTGATTTTCTTGTGGTGGTAGAAACACTTTCTAGTGCTGGATTATCACTTTCACTTCTGTTTCTGCTGACAGAATAGAGGTTGAGAGCAGCTAAGTAACTCATCCAAAGTGCTGGCAGCAGCAGGACCAGGCAGAATGAGCAGCCCTTGCTTCACACGGTGGTGAACCTCAGTTACACAACGTGAGTAACAACCATCTCTTCTTGAATTGCTTGGTGAGGTTGGAAAGCTTGTGTTGGAACCGTGGTTGAGCATCACTGAGGTCCAGAGGATGATGCACTGTGTGGCTCTGGGGCAAGTGGGATTGAGTGAGACATACCTGGTGGTGTAAAAAAAGCTTAAGAGGTGTTTTAAAAGTTCTGGTGTAAAAGAAACCTCCTGCAATAAATAATGTAATAAGTAGAAAAATGGATATATTTATGAAACTGTAGCCAGTAATGAGTTGTTCTGCTGGAGCCCTCCTGGACATGAAGCATTTCTCCTTGGGTACATGTACAGTGATTTTAAGCAGATTGTATCTACAATGCTACAGCCTCTGACATATAGTTATTATAGTTGATGTTGCATGCCGTCAAAGCAAGATGTGACTTGTCTACTATACCATGCAAAGGTGAACAGCTCCATAAGAAAAGAATCAAGCAGTATAATCCATTAGAGTCCATTTACAAACTAACAGATATTTTACAGACATTCAACAGACGTTCAATCAAATCATAATCTCAGAAACCTGCCAACAATAAAACCCATAAATTAAAATCAAGTTATATAAGCATGACTTGATGAACCTGATGTAATTTGATGGCATGAGATGCATATCCTACATTAAGGAACAAATTCCCCTTCTTTTCTCCTATCCACTAATAGAGGGGCAGAAAATGAGTAGCAAATGTTTTGTAGCCTGCAAATCTGAACCTGAGCACAGTGACATTATTTTATAGGGGATTATTGGTCATTAGATTCTCCTTAGCATATCACCTTTTTATTAACAAATTGATGGCTGGATAGACTTTCCATTAAAGACAAGATAACTGTTCCTTTTAAAGGGCAATATACAGTGCATGGTGTGTGCTTAGACCCCAGTGCAATGACCTTTGCTTCTGGGTGCAGCTCCACCTAAGCAGCAGAGGGTCATGTCCTGCAGCCATTCTCAGAATTCAGATTTGTGTTCCCTGCTGGAACCCCAGACTCCAGCTGGGTCTCACTCAAGAGAGAACTGACACACTGCAATTAGCATCATGGATTGCCTCATGACTGTTTGCAGGACAGAGGGTATCTTGCAGGAATCGGGGCCTTCATGATCAGGTTTTTCTCAGCATAATGGTGTTGCCACCAATGACATGAAAGGTGATGCACACTGGAGATACTGCATGAATAGGTGTTTTGTAGTATATTTAGGAGAGAAATTCCCATTTTTGTGGAACATGGAGGTACACAGGAGCCTGGGGGTAATTGTCAGTGAAGGAGCTACCTGAAACAACATGTAAAGGCCAATTTTGGAAGTGCTTGCTCATTACCTTGATTACATAGCTCATACACTTCCAGTGCCCTGTGCAGAAGAGGTCTGAAGGCTGGTATACTATCTCTCTGCTTGGAATAGCAAATGCATCCCAATCCTGGAACCAATGCTCCATTTTGCACCTTCTGCTGTCCCATCCACCCCATATTCCAGCCTGGAATTTGTGGAAATAGCTTTTAAAATGCAACCAGGTAGCTGAGTAGACCTAATAGAGCTCAATTGCAACGTTTATTACATTTGCAGGGTGGAGGGCACCGCAGTCTAAATGTCTACGTTAATCCTGCATTGCCAGGCCAGATACCATGACACTTCTATGTTCCAGTATAATGCAAACATAACAATTCATTTGATTTCTTTATACCAGAGGAGAGAATCAAATAGTATATGGAGTCACCAGTCTTGACCTGGACCTCTTCAAACAGAGACAGGCTTTCTCTGAGCTGACGGACTCAAAAGCATTTGCAAGCTGCAGGACTCGGGCGGGCACACAGTCCCAGCCCCTGCATGGGGATGGATGGGCAGGAGCTGGGCAAACACAACCTGCCCCCATTCTCATCCTGCTCCTTCCCGATTTTCAGAAGGAAACCACGGACAGGCAGATGGGTGCTGAAAAAGTGGGTGCTGAAATGCGGCTGAAAGTAGATGCTGCATCCCTCCAGGTCTTAAATCCATCTGAAATGTTTGCTGAGAGGATGGGGTCCCTGTGCAGTGCTTCAGGGAAATGGGGACCACCTGTGGCTGGGGACCCTGAGGCAGGAGCAGAGCGTCCCCATGTTACAGAGATGGACTAGCTAAATCTTCCCAAGAGTCTTCCCAGTGAGAGAAGGAAAAAAGCAAACAAACAAACAAAAAAAACCTTTGTCTAGGTGTGTTTTGCTAAGGTGCCACTCTGCTTTTGAGTGAGTAGCCTCTTCAAAGGGATTGGCTTTGAAACCTCAATGCCGCAGTGAAACAATAGTCGATTCTTTGTACTGAATATGTTCAATTACCACAGTGCCTTGCAGGATAAGACACTAGAAAGGTTATGCATAGAGGGGATAATTTTGGTTCGTAGCCTCTAAATGTGCCTAGCCGCAATAGTGTGCTGAAAGAAGATGTCTTCCAAGAAGTTCACATTACTGGCTGTAGTAAAATAAAATAGCTATATCATTTCAGCTGGCAATTTCTTCCCATTGTCTTCATTTTAAAAACCATGCATACTCAAAGGGGAAGGGATGTGTTTCACTACCATTTGAGAACTGTACTGTAACCAAATATTATCTTCATTTTGCTCCTTGTTTTATGTTACTTTCTGGTCCTTGAGTTCTCCAAAGTTCATCACTGTCTGTGACATTACTGTGACTTGCTAACTTTCTCATTATTTCTCCAATCAATAGGAGAACAATATATTGTGTTATTCTCTATTTCAGTTACCTGTCACTCAGTGTTTTATCTCCATTGATACTCCAGGTACTGCTAACAGAAACTGAAGTAGGCTGTCTTGTCTTCAGCTAATCTTGAATGCCTTTTGTTTGAGAGGTGTTTTGTATTCATCAGTCAACTAAGGACTCATCCTGAAGAAGCCCTCAGTCAGCACATAGATCTCAGTGAAAAAGGGATATGCAGCTCGTGAAATATTCATAGCAAAAGGTACCTCAATCATTTTCACCTTTTGACCCTTGGAGGCTGAAAGGATTATCAGCAGTAAGTGGCAAATCTTATGGATGAGAAATTTTCATAGATGAAATACCTTGCCATGCCTCTTATCCACTTTTGATATTAAGCCTATTCAGAACGTACATTTATCTACCCACTCTATCTGCCACTACAGTTATGTCAAACTCCAAACAGTTTTAATAAAAGTCCAAATTTGAAATGATAGTGATCAAAACCTGGAAATAACCAAGATTTTTTTTAAGACAGGAAAAAATGCTGTGAACGTTCATTGTTTCCTGCACTTCGCTGTGGGCAAAGAAGAGCCCTTCTAGAACAGCTATAGTAAATACAGAGTAGTACCATTCATAAGTTTTTTTGGTTATGCATTCCCATGAGAAGGACCCACAGAAACAACATGGGAAAACAAAGAAACTTAATATGGGTAACAGGCCTTGTGTGCTCTCTCCTAAATATTTTACTTACTTCAGAGAAAGTGATAGCAGGATTTGGCCCAATGTGCTGTTTGGGAGCATGAAAAGCATACATGGTGAATGTAGTTGGTCAAAATTGTTTTCTCTGTAGTTTCTGTTAGTGATAGTCCTCTTTTAATATGAGTATGAGACAGCAGGTGGACAGAAGACTACTCTTTCGTGGAGGTACCCTTCTAGATGGCAAAAGCACGCTCTCCCTCAGTGATAAATTATATGGATGTAGAAGCTATAAAGATTTATATTTCTCCTGGAGTCACCATTTGTGATTAGTAAAGTTATTCTCTCTCCCTATGGAAAACTCAGGCCTAAAATTTTTCAACTGAATTAGCAGATTTCCAGAGGTATTTCAGCGCTGTTGCTATAGGAGAGAAGTGAATGTGCTTCTCAAAATACATCCTAGTAGGTTCAATGCTTAACTCTCGCTGAGGTCTCAGTGTTCCCAGAAATTTGTTCATCAGTGGCCGAATCTGGGAACCTAAATCTTCATTTGGTCATGTAGGAAAGGAAGCAGGTCTGTGAAGTGCGAAGAGCCCAGCAGCTCTCCCAGATTTACTGGGACTGGCTGAGTGGCTTGATCTTTGGAAAACCAGAGCACATGTCTGGGGATCAGCTACTTGGTTTGGGGCATATTTAGCAGGAAATAGCTAGCTGTCTGAGATCTGGGTCATGCAGTAGTATACATTGATGCAGGACATTCATCTCTGATGTGCTGTCTGTGCAGGCTTGCTGGCATACTGTATGGGGACTGGCACTCAGGAGGGGCAGGCACCCACCATGGGTGGTGGTCACAGCAAAGAACTGCGGCGTGCCTGTCTCCTCCAGGCACTGCAAAGTCTCATTTTCAGTGCCTGCTGAATTCTTCTCAGCTAGTATCAGAAAGCAGAGGATAATTGATTGCACCCTTGTGAGGGCTATTTTGATAACATACATACAGAAGCCTAGCACTCCCAAAGGGTTTCTCCCCTGAAATGGACCTGTCAAGCACCTTCTGGAACACAAACTGGAAACCATCAGACTTTTGCAATAGCAAATCAACCTGCATTTCCTTCTCTGTCGCCTCAAGGTATTCAATGAGTAATTTCAAATCCTGTAAAAATATGGACTTGGAGCCACATCCTGCCATTAACTTCAAAAGAAAATTAACAAACGAGTATGCTCAGAGGGGAACCCCGTGGCTCAGGGAGGGGCAGGGCAATACAGAGGCTTTCACCACAAGGTCACTGTTCTAAATTCAGCTGAGAAGGTAGAAGGCAGGCTGGAAAGCAATTGGCACCAACCACTATCTTTATAAGTTGTGTCAGCCAAGGAGTTATAGAGACCCAAAGACTGAACTTCTGACCAGGCTTTTTAGCACTGATGTGCTCTGCAGCCACAGTGACCCAGACACAAGTTGTACCTATACCCAGGGGTTAAGCTGGGACTGGAGACTGCCCTCTCCAGTGGGATGAGAAGTCTAGAGCAGGAGAGGAGGGACCGTCCCATGCTCTGGGGTTCCAAATTGCCACCGTGTTGAGCAGGACTCAGTAAACCACCCATGCTTCAGTCTGAGGCACTGATGCCTCTCCTCTTCCAAGCACCAAGTAAAGACCACTGCTTGCTTCTAAACCAGTGGCCAGAAGCTGCCTCTGCCTGGCTTGGTGATGTGGCAGTCACCAAAGACTCACCCCAGCCCCAGTCTGGTTGGTTGGTCACCAAAATAATGAGGGACAGGGTCATCCCCCAGGGTGTACCCTTTGATACCACTCCCACATCTGCAAGGTGAGCCATGGGGATGGGGGCTTGTGGGGAAGAGTTGTGGCCCGTGCTCTATCTGCTTTGTGGATAAATGAGTGTACAGGCCTATATCTTACCAATACTTGCAAAGATGAGCAGCATTAACACGTCTCTGATCCTGTTGGTTTCACCCGTTGAAGCTACATGCTTTTTCTATGTCTAGAGGTCTGGCTTTTTAATATATATGGCTGCAACCTTGTCTGATCAATCTCACTCAGAGTAATCATGATGTAACCATTGAAAACAGAAGAACAGAAGTGGGAATCAATACAATCAATTAAAACTATTGATTAGAGCTGCTGATAGCAGGCACAGAGAGGTGTGAGGGATGGTATCTGCAGAACGCTTTTGCCTCCTGAATCAAGGAGCATTCTCAGAAACACAGCACAAACTTCACCATTTCCATACCTAAGCTGAACAGATACCAACATATGCAAAGGGATTTTCCTTATAACTTCAATTAACATACACAATATGAAAAGAAAAACAAAAGCAACACCTTCCTGGCACACAACCTGCAGTATTAAAGAGCAGCATTAACGAGAAATGAATCACTGATATGCCAAATGCCCCTTTGCAAATGGGCTGAGTGCTTTCATTTTGCATGCTGAACCAACTGAGTCATGAGGGAGCAGCGGCAAGACTTTAATTCCATATAGTACATCCCCAACTCTGAATTTATTTACCAAGAATAACATTTATTTAATGTAATTTAGTTCTAAATATTTAAAAGCTCACTTTGTTTAATATGTTTTCAAGTACAAGATGTTAAGTAATTATGTATGATGTGGTGGTCTTTTATTAGGTAGTTAATGACCATCTGGGAATTCAAGCCCCAAGGCAATGCCAAGGGCTTCTGAGTATTAGCTGGCCATTAACATAGTAGTAATGGACTAGCACACTCTACATGATTATGACTATTAACTCAGCATAAAAAAAAAATATTCAAATTAAAATAGGAAATTCAGGTTTAAGGCTTCTCTAGCATCCTTAATTTAATCAGATCACAGTGACCCATATGGCTGAGTCTTGTGTTGAACTGGATCAAACGGCAAAGAGATTCAAGCCAGAATCTCCCCCAGCCATGACGGAGTTGCATAGCCAGGTCCCCACTGCTCCCAGGCGCCAACATCCCTCCATGACATCCCATGACCCCGCTCACATGAGGAGTCCTGCTGTTGTCCCAGTCCCCTTGTACCACCTAGGTGTCAGTGACACAGGAGCATAGCAAGATGCTGCCCATCCCTGGCACCATGAACAGAGCCAAGAGGGGTGCCCCAGCCTCCTACACACACCTGGGGCTTGTGGGTTGCTTGTGGCATCTTGAAGATTGGTGTCACCCCAAAGCATTGGCACAACAGGCTCAAGGTTACAGCCATACTTCCCCACTGCTGCTCACTTTGCAGCCACTGAATTTTTGTGGTGTTTTCTTTTCTCTTTTAATTAGGTGATGAAAGACAAAGATAACCGTTGTAAACAAATCTAAGATAAAAAGGCCTAGTGCATTTTAAAATGCTCAGGCAGTATTGCAGTTCATAAACAATACTTCAGAGAGGAGGTAAGAACAGATACTGAATCCATTTCACAGCTGCCTTAATATTGTACTTCTGCTCTCATAGGCAGGTATCAACATTGCTTTCACAGAAGTTAGAGATAGGAAAGATCTATTAGATTATACTATTCTCTTGACATGATAATGTGCTCTGTATAGACTTGTATTGAGTTTGTTTTGCCATCGTTTGTCATAAAGTCTCTGCAGACTTGAATTGCCATCATTTTGCCATCAGAATGACATCTTAATATGGTCTCTGCTCCACGGAGTTGCCATGACATTATCATGAGATCATTAGACTATGCTAAGTCTCATGCAAGAGAGAAAAACATGATGTTATAGAAAATTGCTGTTGGGATTTGATAATTTCATTTCTATTTCTTTCTTTGCACTACACAGGTCTTTGGTCAGGAAAAAGAGAGGTCCTTGAACACTGGGATAAGTGGAAACCTACTGGATTTTCAGACATGGCCTATGGTAATCTGTGTAAAATGCCTTTATTGTTATCATAGACATTCAAAAAACAAAAACAAAAAAAAACACCTTTTGCTCTGGCACAAGGATCTGATTAAAGTTGGGTATAAACAGTCTTAAGTAAAACATTAAAAAGAAAAAACAGTCAGTGGCAAACAAATGTTCTTTACATAAAAAAGAAATGGCAGTACATAGAAGTTTAGCTAAAGACTCTCCAACTTTGTTTTTGTTGGAAAAAAAAATATTTAGAAATTTATTACGCATTTATTTGTATAGCACTGTGCATTCCTAAAGGGCCCAGAGAAACATCAGCTCTTAACAAGCCATATATTTTTGAGGTAACAGTTTCTCCACTACTGAATACAACCATCTCTGGGCTGAAATACAGCTGCTTAATAGGACATAGCAATGCTGCACAAAGCCAAGAGGCAGAGAAAAAAATATGCCCAAGGTGCGTGCAGTTAATGCAAAATATTTCTGCTGCTGTGTCTCAATAAACGCATGATCTCAAGTCCAGGAAAATGAAAAGGTTAAAAAAGTTACAACCAAAGAAACAACAGGACAGTGCCAAGTGAAAGGTCACAAGACAAATGAAAAACACATCAAATGGCTCACCCACTGACATGCTCTAATAGCAAATTGACCCCCATCAAAATGTGCACCATGAGTGCAGTATCAGAAACTCTCCAAAGAATGCATGAAAATGTTGGCTTCCTAAATTAATCAAGTTTTATAGCTTGCTTGGAAATTTTGGTTGGGACTTCTAAATACTAATGTACCACTTCAGCTAATATAATTTCCCCTTGAAAACACACCTTCTTTTCCAGTAATAGGAAGTGTGTTTATTGCTGCCACCACCCCAATTTTATGGCACCCTGCATGCTCACGTGTGTTGTCCAATACTAGGAACGATCTTGGCTTAAATTTTATGTCCATTTTGCCTTAATCATTTCACTCCACTGTGCAAAGGGGAAAAAGAAAATAAAGGTTTAATGTGAAATGTGAAGGCAAAAAGACCGTACTTCCTAACAGTGTGTGCTGTGCTCATCCAGAGCAATTATTATTGCTCGTTACATTTCCATGCAGAAATCATTACATTTGATATCACAATATGCATTTTTTTATAAGTAAGCTTTAAGCGAATTAGAATACTTAATATGTTTTTTGAACTTTTGCCAGGCGAGCGCTCCCAAGCCGGTTCCTTCTATTTACATTGCAGCATTTATCCATTTCCAAATATGAGAAGATTTATCTCTCAGATTCTGTGTAAATTCAGTACACAGATAATTTGTAAAAAGCTTTCTTTTTCAAAATGTTCTGTGGTTTTTCTAATCTCATCTCTTTTCTAATTTCCTAATCATATAACCTTGAAGTCTAGAGACACAGCCTGTGATAATCTGTGTAAACTGTCTTTATTGTTATCACAGACATTTATAAAAAAAAAATACACGCGCATACACACATCCAAAGCTGCCTTTTAAGTAATACTTTAGTCACAGTTCAATCAGATCTACATTACTGCTACTCATCAGATAGAAAGTGTTCGCAAGCAGAAGGGGGATATTGACTTTAAAAATTCGCTGGCGAGGCGTACAGAGCCTGCAGGAATGTCAAAACTCCAACCTGCATTTTGATGTTTTTGCCTCAGGTTAGTCTTGACTGACATGCTTGGAGCGCTCTTGTTTGTGCTCCGGCATCCATTAACTGTCCTTGACTCAATGTTATACAGGCCTTTACGGTCAGCTCGGTGCCTAATGGCTACAGCAGATTAGATGCCACGAGGTGTAAGAAAAGCATACGCCTCACTTTAAGGGATCACATTGCTCGGTCCCTGCTTCATTAGGGGGTATTGTTTGATCCCAAATTAATGAGAGCCTGTTAATTATTATTCTGACAACTGTGCTTCACGTGGGAGCATGCCAGGCAAGTGGTGTTTTAAAGAAGTAGAGTTTTGCAAAGGAAAACAAAACGTCAAGGTTGAGATGTCTTTGAGTGGGTTTGGTGTGCACGTAAAGCATTTCACTCAAGTGTGGATGCGGTTAGGTGTGGAGGAAAGAAAGTCTTAGCTGGACTTTTGTTCAGCATTAAATGACTGTCTTGCAAAAGCAGCTCAAAGAAGGCTTATCAGTCCAGCATATAGATAGATGTATACATCCGTAATCCTATGCAATGTGCATTGCTGTGTGTACTTCTCTTTGACTTTGTCCGTCCCTGGTTTCCACAAAGTTTCTGAAAAATGATCCAATACCCACTTGCGCTTGGGTTCAAGGAAAGTCTCCTTTTCAAAACAGGGTAAAATGGGTGCTAAAGCAGTGTTAACATTAACAATCATTTTAATCATTCTGATGTCATTCACGTTAATATATATAGAGAGAGAACTCTACAGTAAGTGCTGACAGGTACAAATGTGCCCATAGAAATGTTTTTCTTTAACATCAAGCTCAGATAAGCTTCTGAGGTGCCTAAATTCATTTACTGGTAAGTACTGAGATTAGACAGATGTCTCAATTTAAAAAGGGAGAAAAAAAATCTCATGTAGATTTGACACTATTTCACCTGTGTTTTTCTGCCAGTCTATATAATGCTATCAGAACATAACCAGAGTTTTGATTTATACACCTCATTTGACATTGACTGGCAGCTCTACAGAGAACACATGCAAAGAGATGGTAATTTAGAAATATGGAGAGCTTATTAGGCCAAATGGAAAAAAAAAAATCATTTCATTTTACCTCTTCTGAAATTAAATGGGGGCCAAAACACCAAAACTGAACATCGCCGCACTGAGGCACTGGGAGTGTGAAGCTGGACAGGGCCCAGGATGTGCAGATGGCCCCTGTCTCTGCAAAAGGCCAAGCAAGGAATATGAAATGCCCTCAATTCTGGAATGGGAGGGGCCTGACATTTTAATCTGACTTAATAGTTTAGGGCAATCTAGGTTATTAAATTGATCTTTTCCACTTATCTGAGATATTTCACTGAAGAGAGAGGTGCTCCTAGCTATTCTGTGGCTTGGAGTATCTCAGCAGTGGTTCACAGGACGTGACAAAGAAAGTGCCCCTTCAGCTCTCCAGATCACCCATGACCATGAAGTTGGCTGCCTAAATTTAGTATCTCCAGTTGGAAAACCCTTGCCTTGGCTCAGCAAACTCCTTAAAGTCAAAAAGCTCTAGGAAAAGAGGTTCTGGATAGGAGCTTATTTTCTTCTGGCAGTGTCAAAGTTGACTAAAGCCAGCTAGTGTTATTGGTAACGGCTTGGGGCTTTTGAAGTGGTGAAATGATTGGAATTAGGAAATGACACGAATATTAAATAAAAAACTGAGATGAATTTAAAAAAGAATCATATGTCACCACATAACTTGTTAGGATTTGGGTCACAAAATGTCATGAGGTCACATAGCTGGCTCTTTTTTTGACTAGACCATAAGGTTCATTATCTTGGAATGGTGTTTTTCTTTCAACAAAAATGTTAAGATGGAACTGGAATCCTGCAAGCACAAGGGTGGTGAGAAACGACTGCATATTTTTCTCACTTTTTTGTGTCTTGCATTGCTTAAGTCACTTGAAATGCCTTCTGTCTTCTGTTTATTTTCCTTTGCAGTAAATTTTCCTGCTTGTGAATAGTTCTTAGCTGACAGCTCTTGAGACCAAAAGCCTTATTCCCAGCTGCAGAATGAAGGCAACAACCAGTAGCTTAATTTGCAACTTCCCCACAATGTTAAGTCTCTCTGCTTCAGCCCTGCCCTAGTGGGTGGTCAGCTTAGCCCATGTGGTGTTTCCAGGCTTTGGCATCGATTGTTGACATGCCTGACTGTCGGTAGACAAGGTAGCATCCTAGTTGGTGTTAATTTGCTTTAGCATTTAAACCTCCACACCCACAAGCATGCTGGGTTGTGTGAATCACCCAGTTGTGTGTTGAGGCCCAGATGGAGAACACAGCCCTGGTATCTCCGAACTTGTGCCATTTTTCACAAAACACCCAAGTGAACCCAGGACTGGTATGAACCTTAGGTGGCTGGTTGTTTTCTACCTAATGTCTTGTGCTGGGGTTCAAAGTAAGAGCAGTTGAAATGGATAAAAGAGTCACCTTTTAGCTTGACAAGAAACTCAACATGTTTAGTGCATTGCTGGACAACATAATTCATTAGAGGAAAAGCCAGGCAGCTGCCTGGTCATGCCATCTCACAAGGTGATGTGGAGGACACCCTACACCTTCTGCTGAGCACAGGGATCATGGTGGGAGCTGCAAGAGGAGAAGCAAGTGCTCATTTGACCACCTTCCTGTACATCTCTTCTTGCTGCTTCTTTCAGGCACCACAACAAGTGCACTGCTGCATCAGGAACTGTCTGCTGGACCAGACAGAAACCCACAGCTTCTTCTAACAAGCTGTAGGGCTAGAGGTAGGTGAGTGTGAGTCCAAACCACCACCATCTTTCTGTGATGCTCAGAGCAAGTCCTCCAGCATCAGCATTGCAAGTGAGCTTGTGTTTGCATGTGTGTGAATGCAATCCCATGTGAATGTGGAAAAAGAATTACTATTCCTGATCTATCCTAAAGACAAATCTCAATGTGCTTTACAAGTACTGCCTACATTAGAAAGGTTCTCAGTGACTTTGAAGGAAGCTCCATTTCCTGGTGACACATCATCTCCTTGAGGCTACAATAGAGGCAAAATGTTTGGCATGTGGGAACTTTATTTGGAAGCGAGTTTTTTTAAATGTATAAAATGACCTATGTGGAGGAGAGCAAGAGGTATAACATGATATCAGGCAGAGTCCTGCTTCATGCACCTTGCCACTGGACAGCCCACACAGTGAGTGTTCACACATAACTTTTGGCTTTCAATCATATATAGATCCAAGCACTTGTTCAATTTGCTTGGAGACTTTGAGCCTCATATCTCTGCTATAGGGTGACACATAACAAGTGAACACTGGGAACTGTCAAACCTTGACCTGTATGTATAAATTTCCGAATAATTTGTACTTTACCTTGTTACAGCAGGGAGAGCCAAACCCAGCACTCTGTTGTTTCATGGCAATCCCTACAGAAACCATGTGAGTGCTGAAAGTGTTGGTGTCCTCGGGGTTACCTCCATAGAGTATATGTGTTTTAAATGGAATTTTTTAGTTCTGAGGCTGGCTTCCTAGGAGGGGCTTTCACTGCTGTGATTTAGTGAAGACCAGGGCACCATGTGCTGATCCCATCTGGCCAAGGGGCAGGAATGCAGCCTGGCCTCTGTTTTGGAGTAGCCAGTTCTTGACATTTGATATGCTGCGGTCAGGTGACAGGAATTGGGATCTCCAGAGCTTTGCACACGTCCGTCACCATCCTATTTGTTTTGTTATGGAGTTTCCTGTGGTTTTCGGCTCCGTTGGAGCTGCTGTGATTGCCAGATAAGTGTGTTTGGCTGTGGGTGCGGCTGAGCCAGAGGAGGGTGCCATTACAGAGGTTTTGCTTTGGGATATTTTTAGCTGGAGGAATAAGCACGTGCATGAGGGAGTTTTCCTGATGAACCACACAATTTCAGCACACTGTACAGTTCACTGTGGTGTGAGATTAGCTGCACATTGCGGATATGAATAAAAACAAATGATACCTTTAAGTTGGCCGGCACTAACGTTGACCAGAAGCCCAAAGCAGCTCCCGCTAGTAAGCAATCCACCCACCAGTCTCCGGTGTAGTTACTGATGCGCAGTGCCCAGAAATGAGAAAGCATCATTTGATTTTGACCATATTATTTGACTCTGTCTGTTAGCATACAGAGAAAATGCCTCTCATGCATCTTGTTTTACATGATGCAGTGCAGCTCAAATATTTTAAAGTCCAGTGCTAGGGAAGAAGCTAGAGGCCAGAGCCAAACCAAAGGCCACCTAAACCAGTGCTACGGCAAGATTTTAGACATGCAGATGTACCTCGTGGCATGAATCTCTGCACTCAGCAACCAGGTTACCTTGGAAGCACCTGAGTATACCAACCCTCCTGCTGCTTCACCTGGGGTTGCCTAGGGGTTGCCAACCCACTCCTGTGTGCACAGACCTGCCCTTGTCTCAAAGGTGAGGCACCCAGTCCATGTATAGCAGCTATGGGCACCCAGAAACAAGGAAGAAATGTCACCTTGCTTCCCCAGAGGCTGATACAGGTGTACTCGGAGAGCTGACCACATACTGGGCAGGCTGATCCACTTCTGTAGCAACCTACAGTTCCCTCTTTTATCTGTTGAGATTTAACACCCCAACTATATCTGCCAAAAGAGTCCCCCATCAACATGCTGTAGTATTGAAGGAATAACCAATGCAAGTATTTTCTCTGAGGAGCCAGAAAAAAAGGGCAAAGATAACAAGTATGACTCAGTGCAATGCTGGATGAAGGAGTTCTCTTCTACTCCGCAGTCTTGGCCATTTGGAAGGAGAACCATATGGTCTTTCTTCTGCTCATCCCT
Organism: Anseranas semipalmata; assembly: GCA_013399115.1. Taxonomy (NCBI): domain Eukaryota; kingdom Metazoa; phylum Chordata; class Aves; order Anseriformes; family Anseranatidae; genus Anseranas; species Anseranas semipalmata. The sequence continues at coordinate 330,666 of VXAA01003896.1, read as the reverse complement.
AGTCCCATGAATCTTGCCTTCACTCCTTCATATTGACACAAATGGCAGTCATTGGCCTATAACCCAACGCCTGTGACCCTTTCCAAGAAGGTGAACCGACTTCGGAAAAGCACTGAACAGAAACCTTGCATTTCTTGGACAGATGATTTAAATCACCAAGCTGTAAAGGTACCTACTTCTAGGGTGGGGTCCAGGGGCTGGGTCTTGGAGTGAAGGTGGCCATTAAATGGCTGAGAGGGGACTAGAGTTCAGGTAAACATGCACTTAGTACCTTTATTAGCAGTGAGCAGGAGTTTTGGAGCGTTTTCCTGGAGCACTCACCTCTCAACACACTGTTGGGAGCTTGGGATCTAACTCCTCAGTTGTGTAATTCATGACTTCTTAGCATCAAATCTTTCACTTAATCTGGCCCAGACACTTCTGCAGAAAACTGAGTGAACAAATGATCAGTGTAGGTGCTTCATTAAGGTGATGATATATGCAGAAGGAAGAGTATCCACAACATAATTGTCCATAAGCAATTGAAGAAGTAAATGCATCAGCATTTTTATTGCAGTTATAGTAAATAACTGTTTATAACTTAATCCTGCAAACACTTATTATTGTCAGAAAATCTTAAAGATATGCTACTTATGTCCCTCATTTATGGAAAATTTCATAGTCTTATATCACCTGTGCAACCAATTAAGGCTAGGTAAAACTCTATTTTTCAAAGAGTGGCTTAAGTTAATCCTCATACATACAGATGAAAGCTGAACTTTCATAAGCAAATTTTGACAAAGGGGAAGGACAATTGCTGCATGAAATATAGACACAGGAAAGATCACAGATGATAAAATAGTGCAGTTTAACATATTAACACACATAAATTTTTAAAGGTACATTTATACAAGAAAAAGTGACTGTCCAAGGATAACTGTTAAAAAAAAAATTGTCTTCACTTTAGGGCTCTTTCTATGTAGTTACTTTTTGAAGCCATTTGTACATTGGGGTTCTACTACATCACTTGGGAATAAGTTATAAAATGTAATAGGGCAATGCATGTAAAAATAATTCCTTTTGATTCTGCTGCCTGCTCATTTCATCAGGTTATCTTAGTTCTCATGTTCTGAGAAATAATAAATAATCATGGTCATCCCCTGCTCACCTTCTCCGTACTTTTTAGGATTTTCTAAATTTACCCATTTTTCAAGACAAAGAGTCTTCATTATTTTCTCTCTTTTCTGCTTGCCCTTTCTCACTCTTTTCTGTTCCTACACTTGTGCTGTTGAATATTTTTTATGTTGGAGGAGGAGGAGTGAGCAGAGTTGCACTCAGCTCAAGATGTGGAGAGCTTTATTCACTGGCCTATTGTGTTGCCAACGTTCCTCTCACTTCTTTTCTCAATGATTCCTTACATTCTTTTTTTCTCTCTGTCACTGAGTACTGAATTGATGTTTTTCAGAGAATGACTCTACTGTATCTATAATGACTCCAAGATCTCCTCCATGAATGGCAAGAGTATATTTAGTTATTTTTTCCTATTTTCTTTGCTTTACAAATATCAACACTGAATCTCACCTGCCATTTTGACACCCCATCATTTAGTTTGTGAGTTTCTTCAGCATTTTTCAGTGTCAGCTTTTGCTGCAGCTCTTGAGTGCAATTATATGTCAGAAGGCATTGCTGTTTTGGAGTTCACACCTTTTCCAGATGATTAATGCTTGTACAGAACAGCAGAGTCCTCTTAAAACTACATCAGTAACCTCAACTCCTTCATTAAAATGATGATGACTACTTATTCCTAACCTTTATTTCATATCTCTTAGTCACTTACTTAACCACAATAGGAGTTTTTTAGGTTTCTTTAAGAGTTTATGGTGAAGAATGTTATAAACAGGATTTTAAAACCTGCTACATAATAATGATCAAATTATCCTAATCCTTGTGTTTGCTGTCTCCTTTAGAAACTGTGACAGATATGTGGACATGACTTCCCTCTAAAGAATTTACAGCTCTTTCTGGATATATATTTGAACTCAATAATTAATCTCATTCCTCAGTATATTTGCAACCAGTCTGGAGGTCAGGATTCTTGGTGTTCCACGCCCCAGGACATCCTGGGGCACCTCACAAATTGGGGTCACACGTGTCCTACTGCTCCTCAGCCTGATTCCAGTGCTGGCACCAGACCACAGCCACTCAGTACATCTGTGCTTCTGTTCTAGTCCTTCAGACCTGGTGGGTTTTGCTGTTCAGTCAAGTCATTTCTTTTGGAAATGACTTGTTTGAAACAGATCCACAGCCTCATTCCTTGTGAAGAAACAAGTCCCACTCAGTGCTTTTCCTAAAAACAAGTATGGAGCAGACCACGTAGAAAGCCAATTCATACTGATTTCTATATGTTACTTTCTTCCTTCCTCCTTCTATTCGTTTGGGAGTGATTGCATGTTGCCTAATTATATGCAAATTTGCATAAGAGTTGCTGGACTTGACTGAATCCTTGGTTAGATGCTAAAACTGTTCCTGGTCTTCTGCAGCTCCCAGTCTGCATGGATTACCCAGGTGTCTCCGAGGATAAATTTGCAAATGCTTCTTCTTTTGTGTGCTTCTTAAAACAACAACAACAACAACAACAAAAACCAACTAGAATTAAACCTAGGCTATTGCAGTATTTCCATCCCCGTTAACTTTTACATCACTTTCCACACATGTGGGCACTCCTCCCAAGAGATTCCTCCGACACCGGTAGTTTTAATCTTTAATCAGAGATTCCATATAATCCTCCAGTTCATTTTTTTTTTTGGCTTGTTCTGCCAGCACTAGAGACCTTTTGGGCCTATTTTAATGCTGCACATCTTTCTCTCTCTGGGAATTTAGACTGGGGAAATTGTGGAGGCTATAAAGGTATACCTCAGATGTGAGGATTACATCTTTAGTTCCTCGGATACCCTGACCTCACAATACCGAGTTTGCTTGGCCTGCCAGATACTTATCTGAGAATCTGTTGTCAGTGATTTTAAGAAAATACTGTTTTCAGTTTTCTCATTTCCAAAATCTGTTAAGGATATGATAAAGCCAAAATTCAGTTCCTGAATGTTCAATGTAAGTATACACACTGCTTTCATTATAAATATATTGAACATATACATATAAATGAATGTACTGAACATACAGCAGCTGAATTACACATGTAAAGTATATAAGTGGACTGATCCAACTGTACCGACATTTTCCCATGTATGTTCTTTCTTTCAGAATTTCTTGTTTTTCATGGATAAAACAAAAAGTACCTCTCTGCTGTTCTCCACTCTCCAGAGGCACACTGCTTCTGTTCCTGTGTGCCACAGGCACTTTTAATAGGCTCAAGCAGAGATTTTCAATTGACCCAATATTGTAACCATATTCTGGGTCTCCTCTTCAAAAGAATATGCTGGGGAAAGATCCTTACTTATTTCTTCTTGTGATATCTTTCATTTGTAGTTGGGTAACACATTCATTCATATAACAGTAACCTGGAATGCAGCCTACTTTCTAATATGTTCCAAGTCTGGAACAGATAAATACACAACATCTTCCCCCCCCACACTTCTGCTAGTTAGCATGTGGTAATTAACACTTGTTAAAATGACTAAAATTTCAAATGTGGACATGCTCTGTGAGAAAACCTTAGAGTGATTATACTGTGAGTGTTTCTGTCAGAGGATAATATGTATTTTTAGCAACCCCTGTCTCACTTTCATGAGTTTTGTCACATCCCAATCAAAAAAAAAATCTACTTTGGATTCTTGCAATCCTGTTTTTCCATTCGTTGGGATATCAGCATTTTCACATTTCTGAGAATTCCCATTTTGTTGTTTTCACAAGACATGCTGGCAGTAAGCTACTCCAGATTCCCATGATCGAAAGGGTCTGGAAGACGGTCAGTGGGCAGTGGCAGGGAGACTGCTTGTTGGATCCCCTGTTGCCTGGCATTGCATATAGCTGATGGGAGGGAAGACGCTTCATTAAGGATAGCAAAAGGGATCCACTGGGTTCTGCAGAGATTTTCATTATTTTTGCACAGGTGGAAATAACTACCAAGATGCACAAAAGCACAGGTACCAATCTATGCAAGACAAAAGTCACTGCTTGTAATGGGACATCCATCATTATTAATTTAACAGTTCAGAAGGCATTGGAAGAAATCTCTTCTTCCAGATGAGCTCATTGTATATACCATTATAAAACAAAAGGATCAGGAATAATTTCCCATAGAGGGCGGTGAGGTTGCAAGTGCAAAAGCGCAGTAGGTTTATTGTCAGAATAGTTTGTGTTTACTTGATTGCTTGCAACTGAATGTGGGCAGCTGCGATGTACAAACCCACCGGACCAGGCACAGAGGCATTTTGGTTCTGCCCTGGCAGCCAAAGGTCAGCACAGCCCTGTTGGGAAGGACAGCAGAAAAGCATGGAGAAGCGCTGTAGAAGTGAGAGTTAAACAGATTTTTGACTAGCAAGGCAGCTTTCAAGATTCGGCCTGAATGAGAGCTGCTGCGCTGTGATGGCGGTGAAACGAGACTGGTAATTATCACTGGCAGTTTTACAAGTGAGGAGCTTACGGTGCTCATGTGATACCAAGTGTTCGTTGTGTGCCGAGCATTTTTCTGGAAGCCTTGGCTTTGTTTTCTCTTAGTCTTGAGAACAAAAAAGAAACGTTGCAAGGAACGTGCAGAATGAATCCAAAAAGAACAATGGGATTGTGCTTGATTTGTTTAATTCGGAAATCAAGGTCACTTAGAAGTACTACAGCTTTTATTTGTTTTATTGTTTTTTTAAGGATTTTTTTTTTTTGGCAACATCTTTCTTTTCATTTGACGGCCCTGTCATCCCAGAACTGTATACGTTACTGATCCTGCCTGTATTCAAAGCTGTTATTAAGTGGAGTCTTTTAGATTTTAGAGAAATGATAATGGTTCCAAAGATGACAGAAAGTGGCAGCTGGTGACAAAAAACCCCCTTGATAAGACGACAACAGTAAATCAAACTACTGCCACTTTTTCGTTTCATGTTTGTTAATACCACCTCGCCTTTTGAAGTTTAAAGCAAGGTTCAAAAGAGCCAGGTGCTGAATCATAATATTAAAGCAAGTAAGGAGCTCCATGAAAGAGAGGAGATCTGAGAGGGGAAAGCAACAAACACGGCTTTCAACTGCCTTTTGTCGGCCTTTCTGCAGATGTCACCAGTTGTTATCCCCAGCAGAGGCTTCAAGCTTGTAGCAGTGCCTCTGGCTGATTCCAACTCAACGTTTCAAGTGTCAATCAAAAAGGAAGGACGCAGCTTAGGTCCTGGTCATTGTCCTGTGAAAAGAGCCAAGCATTTAACATTGATTTAGCTCCCTCAATATACAAAGATAGAGCCAGCTTTGTGCAGCAAAAGGGCCTTTGGCAAGGTTGCTTGTAGAGCAATTCCATCGCATCCGATGCTCCTTGGTTTAGCTGTCACACTGCAGTGTCTGGAGTCCTATGAAAAGTTATTCAGGAATGAGTGAGCAAATTAAAAAGAAATAACATGCTCTCCTAAATAGCAAAGCAAGCTATAGAAAGTACTCTTAACATCATTTAGCCCTGAATAGCATTTTTAATAAAAGTATTTTGTGCTTTTAAATGCCATTTGACAAGGAGAATAAGATGTTTCAAGACAAGAGGGGGCCCTTGTGAAACCCATCTCCATTGACTTAGATAACCAATTGTACCCACAAAGCATTTTGGGTCAAGTGCTTGCTGTTTTCGCTTTTGAGCCACTTTCATTCACCGCCATCCCCATACTGCATTGTTCTTCCATGTGAGTGTCAAAAATACCCCCAAATCCAACAACAGCAAAAAAGCCCTGCCTGATTTCCACTGATGTCCCACGTTCCTGCTTTGCTGTGCTTCCATGTGTCAAATTTTCGCCAGCCTCTCTCTCACAATTTTCTTTAAAAAACCCTGGCAATTGTTTAATTCTCAGCCATGGTGTTCCCCACCAGCTCTTGCCAGCATTGCCAATGAGGCATGGGAGTCCCCTAGCTTTGTCACAGAAATGACCAGCGGGTGTTGGTGCCTGGGCAGTTTGGGCAGGGCCCTGGTGGGGACAAGTTCTTGCAAAAGCTGGAAAACCCACATGGTTGTCCTTAAAAAACAAAGTGAAGCTGGGTGAAGGACAAATTAAGAGTGCCTGCCGTTTTAAACAGAGTCAAGATAGGTTTAATCTTTGCACCATTAAATAATGCCAGATTTTTTACTGACATTTTGCTTTATTAAACAGGGCTCTTCTTTATGGGGTTTTCAGCATTCAGATTCAGTGTGCTAGCAGTCTGGCTGAGCCTCACTGCCCTGGTATCACAGTGGCAATAGGCTTGATCCAACACAATTCTTGTGCATTCATCTAGCTTTGATCAGAGGAGGAAAGCAGTTTAAAGATGTGGAAAATGTCCCCCTTCTGCCAGATCGTTATTGCTATTGTTTTCTGCTTTGCACAATGTTTTTTGCTAATGTTTTCATCCTCCTTTGTGCAGAAAAACAGGTTAAAAATCACAAAAAATGTCACAAGAAATAGAACATCTCCATGATGGCAATCATGTTTCAGAAGCTTGTTTTTCTTCTTAAAGACTAGTTTTCTAGTCATGCCTTCCTAAACAAAACCACCCCAACTGACGGTACTGCTGCACTCAAGGCAAACAGTGGCAGTGGTGCTCTGCCTGCCCTCAGGCAGGGTAAGCCACTGCGGTTGCTCTGGCAGGACCCGCATTCCAGCAGCCTGCTTCATGCACTTGTGCTGCCCGCCTTATCTGCAGCCTGGAGATATTCAAATAGAGGGGCTCGCAGGAGTGGGTGTATTTTTAAATACATGTATCATTACAGACACACTTATTTCTGTGTTCCTAGAAAGGAGAAGGCATTTCTAACGGCCCCCATAGCTGGCACTTCAGTGGGCAGTTTAAGAAAACAAGACTCACTGAGTTGAGCATGATCCTCCTCCTCCCAAGCATCAGGGAAAGCAGGAGACAGACGGACTTCTCACGTGGCTATGCTGGGTGTCCCAGCGTATTCCACAGGCAGCCCAGCACACCCTTCAGATTAGGGATCAACAAGGTATCGAGAACAGAAGTCAAAAATAAGCAAGAAACCTCAGTTTTTGGTTACATATTTTTACAAGGCAACGACTGGTTGAATAATCCAGCAACTTTTGCCCCTTCATAGCTCTAAGTGAGCGTACAGTTCCCATGTATCCTATATAGCTTGAAGTTCAAACAGAGAGTGAGCTGGACTTGAATTCATGCAGTTCTTAGGAGACACTGGTGATTCTGTACATGCACACATTATGAAGGCAGCATAGGCTGCTTGGAGACATCTGTGCAGTGTTCATGTAACTAAATCAAACAGAACCATCTCTGGGTAACGAAAGTCCGAGAGCCACTTATGGCCATTCAAGCCTGTTTTCACCAGCTCACTAAAGAAAGGCACCAGAGATGCTCCTTGTTCCTGTCCACCTCTGACTTGTTCACTGGGTCGTTAGCATCTCCTGCTGCTCCATGTTCATATGCAAGGCCCAGGGTCTTAAAACCAATAGGCAGCAGTGTGAGGTCCTCTCCTGTTCCTCTCTGTGGCCACAATGGTCATACCCCAGTCCTGGGGGACATTCACTCGTTGTGATTTCTGGTTACACTTCTTGCACTGCACAGTTCTACCTCCCAACTTCAGCCATGCCCAGAGCCCAGCCCACCTTGGGCACTGATTTCTGGTCTCATGAGGAGCACCCATTAAGCCATTTGTTAACTGAGAGGCAGAGACCCCACCACATTTTGAGTTCTGCATTTCCCTCACAATGCAATGCCATCATAGCATGCCTATGATAGACTGGGAATTCATTCTTAAAAGTTTTATTTATTTATTTATTTTTAAAGATTGAAGATCAAATGTTATTATGTCTCTGGCCCAGTACAGCATTCTGTCTCGGGGCTTTAGAAATTGTTTGGAAAAAAGTTCTGGGAGAAGGAAGTTACATCAAAGTAGAACTAGAAGTACATGTGTGCATGCGTGTGCGAGAGAGGAACAGAGAAACAAGGGTGAAAACAAGCTGAGGATGCTTTATCACAAATCAAGCATTCTAAAGCTAGGAAACTGAGCACTTCAGTGAGCTTAAACAAAAAGATTTAAGGTCTGTTTATAGGCCTGCTGGTATAAGAAGTGCACAATTAAAGTACAAAAATAGCTTTACCATTTCTTCACAGTAAGATAAGGAGGAAAAAAAAAAAAGGAGAAAAAAATGAAGAAAATGTCAGCTGAATCTGTGTCATGGTCACCAAAATGTCTCACTCACAACAGTGTGGTAGTGCAGATCAGAAAACAGGACATGGTTATCATCTATGGTCTTGGTGGCCTAATCCTTCTGGGGTATTTTTCATCCTGGCTGTCCCTGGCTTCCAGTGAGAGCTTCTGGCTGTGCTCTTCCAGCAGCATATCTCTCTTCCTTGTTTTGCTGGGCCAAATTCAGCCTTAGTTAAAGCTAGTGCACCTTTCTTGAGGGTGCCAGAGGGGCCCAGTTTGCACAAGGACAAGACTTGACTGACCACCGCTGCAGAATGGCTGCTAAGGCCTTGTAATATACTTGTTAAACCACCTGTGTTTAACCATAATTGTCCCTTCAGGAATTAACACACACACACACACACACACACACCCCAAAGCTTTTATTTCATTCCCCACGCACAATAACTTACTTCTGCCACTGAGCCTTCTCAACCTATTCATTCCCAGCCCTCCCGCTCTTCATGTGGACGTTTTTAAAGATCACATATGTAGACCATTCATTCTCCTTGGAGGTCAAAGTAAAACAAGTGTCAGGAGTAGTTTTCTATGAGCAAGTAGACATAAGTATGTTGCAAACCAGTTTCAAAACTTTTTGAACAGCAGTGCCACATACCACATCCTTGGAGGTCATGAGATAATGCATTTGCATTCTTTGGTATTGTGAGAGTAATGTTTCTGGTTGCCATTGTGTCTGATGGAAATAATGGCTTCTGGTCACCGCAGGTTAGTAGATACAAACAGCAGACTATATCACAGCAACTTTGCTAATGCAGAAACCATTGTACATCCAGACATTTCTGCCTTATCCATGACAAGTAATTGCCTAAGTGTTTCATTGCAAAAAATGGCACAGTCCTGGGAGTGTCAGGGATATAGCATTCACGAATCAATTGTTAATTTCGTTTCATAGAAGGATGTCATTTTTTACTATAATCGCAAAGTATCATCTTGCATAAGTGCCTATTATTACCATTGTTAAGCGCTATGGCACAGACGAATCAAGTTTAATTTGTTTTTGTTTTAGATAGTGGAACTCTGTATTTGCACTTTTTCTTCATTAGCAAAACCTCCATGTATGTAGTCCATGGTGAGCATTTTCATTCACTTTTCCCATGCAAATACCCTCTTTGGTCTACTCGTTTTTGTGCAACTTAATTGATGGCATACTACAAAATCTAAATTTCAGGCATTGTCCTCTTCTTCATTTGTTAGGCAAAAGTTTTATGATGGTGCCTCCAGTCAACATTTTCCAGAGCTGGTGTGACTACAGGAAATATCAGTACATTGTTTTGCAACTATTTTCAGTGCCTCTAATGATAATTGTGGCTCAACTATGGATGTCATTTTTCAGAGCTACCAGGGATCCACAATCCCAGCTTGAATCATCTTAGTAATTAGAAACATAAGTGGTCCAAAATTAATAGTCAAACCTAGAGGGACCCTCTCCTGCAGGACTCTTCTGAAAGCTATGCCCATTTACTCAACATGACTCAGTGGCAGAGCTAATTTTCAAAGCAAGGAGCCTCTGACTTCAGACACCTCCTCTAATTCAAGATCAGCACTGCCTGGTCTCAGTGTTTATTGTCCATTTACCATGCTTAAAAAAACAAGACAATCTTTCTGGGACCATCTCTGTTTAATTGCTATGCAGTAAAAGCAAAGGAAAGGCTAAAGCATAGGTATACATTCACTAGGGTAGATAGGTGACAACCACTGAACAGCAGCTGCTTATCTAGCACCCATCTAACTGAGGATGTCATCATGAAGGCACAGAGAAGCTGTTTGGAGGGGACCTCTGGAAGTCTCTAATCCATATGCACACTGAGAGTGGGACCATGGCCAACACTGTATCAGGTCTAGAGCTCTCTTACAAGGTAGAGCTCTGTCATCTCTGTGTTCAAGCACGTTTATTTTGTATTGAATAATTAAATACACAATGGGCCAGTGAGGGATGGGAAATCCCAGAATAACCCAGGCTGGTCTAAAGGGTACACATGTTCCATCTCTTAGCTAGTGCAGAGAATGAATACTGTTATTGCTGTCCTGATGCTCTAAGGATATGTACGAGGCAAGGTTTTGCAGAGAGAGAACATGTTAGGCCAACTGATCTACCAGCAAGCTATCAGGCTCATGAACTCCTGCTCAGATTCAGTATCAGACCTGAAGAAGGATTCATATCTGTCTTTTTTCCCGTGTGTTTTCCTTCTCCAGCTGAAACTATTCACTGAATGAGAACTGCATTTGCAGATAGCTTTGGCTGCTCTGAAATAGCATTTTTATCTGATTCTTTATACTGATCACCTCTATCAGACATATCCCATATGGCCATCATCAGCAAGCCGCTGGTTCTGTGGTAGGCACCAGACTACCATTTAAGTTTCTCATATGCTCGTCCCACAGTCCCACTAGCTTTTTCAGTCTTTGAAATGGTACCAATCTTCATCGTCCTTCTGCCTACCGGCATGCTGCCACCTATACACTACTCCTCCATTCCTCTCCAACTATTTTTTATTTCATTGCACATGCAAGTTGCCGTGATGTTAAATAACAAGCTTGCAGCTAGTATTACTCTGTGTAAGTGTAATAAAATTGTTTAGACAAACTCCTCAGAGAGCTAATATGATTCTGCTCGAGCTTTCTATATGACGGCATTAAACTTCAGTCATCTTTCTCCCTGCAAGGTTTCTGGTTTGCAGTGTGTTGTATTACATTCTTCCTGCCTGGGACCACCAACACCAAACTGGTGTTGTCCTTCTGCTAGCCATCAGATTGCGGTTTCAATACTTTTGGGATTCTTTTTATGTACTTCCAGCCTCTGCACATTTAAGGTTTTTTTTTTGTTTTTTTTTTTTTAAGAATTTCTCTAGAACAACAAGTATAAGAAACTTTGCTTTTGTTGTTTTCTAAACAAAAGATTGAATAAAAGTTGCACTTTCAAGGTTTTTATAGAAATCTAAGTGGAAAGCTTCAGGAAAAAGCATTAAATAAAGATGCCCGTTAAAATTTAAAGAGCATAAGGTTTGAACTGAGATAACATAGCTCTGTCATGAAAAAGTAGATGCATATATAATCTTCGTATTACATGTATGAAGTTAGACGTTACATATGTGATTGAAGATCAGATGTCAACATGTCAACACTGCCTTTTAAAAATATTGATCAAGAAAAATAAAACTGGTAATTATTGTCATTAAAACGTGTCAAAATATTTTCTCTTTAACATATCATTAACAATTAAGCTAGCATGAAATGTATCAAATATAATTCTTGTATGACATAATGAGTTTGGTTTTCACTTTTTTTGGTACAGTCTCGTTCCCGTTAGCCAAAGTTTTCTGTGCATGTGAAAGATGCTGCAAGATGGCTTGGGCTAAATTATGCCAGGATGCGTGTGCCTGTTTGACCTTCACATCTGCAGGAATAGCCAACTAGCTCCATCACTGGCACTACCAGTTCAGTTCAGCCTACAATCTGGCCCCTACTGTGTTTATTATTAGATGGGATGGACGAGAATATATTCATTTTCTGCTGAACTTTTTGATGACCTTGCTCTTTCTTCCTTTCTTTCTATTTCTCATACCCCATCCAAAATTTGTTCTGCAGAAATTCAATGTTCCTGTTTTTTTCCTTTCCTTTCTTGAATTTCAATTGCAAAGCCAACGAGATTTCATCATGGCTTATATGCTCTTCCACTTGCTATCTGTAATCACAGTCATTGTGAAACTCAAAGCTAAGTCAAGAATTGTTGCCTTTTTATGGCTCCCTCTTTTATATATGTTGTGTTGGAGAGCGGTCGTTACCGCTTTTTTTGTCATTATTTCTGGGCTTCACTCCATTAGCTAGTGAACAGGCCTTCTCTCATTGCTTTCCTTCAGTAAATACTGTAACATTCAGCTTCCTTTCAGGCTTGTGCTTTTAAAGAAAATCTTTGTACAATTAAAGATATGAAATCGCTAAATACAAGGCTGCATTCATTGTTCTCCCTTTTTAAAGGTTTAATCACACTTAATGGCTCTCTTGAAAACTTGAATTTTCCATGTTGATGGTTTTACCCCACTGAAAGAGTTTGCTAATATACTTTTCAAGTGTTTTCTCCTTAAATGAGCTATTCAAGAAGTTTTGTGCAGAATAAGATTGAGGAAGGATATATCCAGAAACAATTATGAAAAGGGTCCAGGGCTATCTGTTCATTCATTGGTGGAGATTCATGAGCTCAGCAGCAGTCAGAAATAGAAAAGAGAAAACAGAGGCCTGTCCAGCTTTGAAGGACACATCTTGAAATATCTGATGTTCCTCCTACCAGACCAATCTCAGAACAACTGTTGCTCCATCTTGAACCCACCCAAGATGCAGTTCCTGTTCCCCATGTGATGAGCACCAATCATGGCAAGAACCAGGTTGAATACACAGGCCAGAGAATGGTGCTACTCCAGGAACTTTGGTCCCATGTGCCTTGTTCCAGCCACAGCCAGCACCTTGTTTTCTGAGAGCACCTCACTGAAGAGCAGGTAGCTTCAGTGCTGCCCACTCCAGGCTGGAGTGATGTTGTTATAAAGAGAGGAAGCACACATCTTTCCTAAATCTTTCGTGATCCTCTTTCTATCTGTGACTGACCAGCCAAAAGCCTACAGCCATAACTGTGAGACATAGACCGGACAGTCATGCATTGTTTGACTTTGAAGCTTTACCATGGCTGTTTATCACAGGTAGGAATGAAGCCACATGACCTGTGAAAGCTCTGAAAACTTCCAAACACAGCATCCCATTTACTCAGTAGCACAAATTCCTTTGTTTTGCCCAGTGTTTCTGTCTTGATAGTCAAAGCCCTTCAGGGTATTGGACTTTGCTTCCGGAGATATCACGTCTCCTTCCACCAACATGACCTCCCATGACATTTGACAGGAACAATCTGGACTGTGAACCAACAGTGGGGAAGTTTGTGAGCTTATGCAATGAAATTTTCATGGCTCTTGGATCAAGACTTCATAATATGCCTTTGTCCTTCCTGACAGCCATTGATCCCAATATATTCAGAACTAAATGTGCACCTCTTTTGCTGTACCTGCATACTTATTTTTCCCAAAAAGTTTATAAAAAAACCTGCAGATTCTCAGTCCCATTCACTTATGCTTAAAACCATAAACAGAACAAACACAAACCTTAGGGGACATATAAACAACAGGAGAAGAAGGGAGACAGAGAACAAAATCATCTCTGCTATTTTATTTATATGTCTAAATAGTTGGCAGTCACTCAGCTACTTTGGTAATGGAGACTATGTAAGTAGGTAGGTGCAAGGATAGCGAGATGAAGATTATAAATTAAATGTAGCAGGAGTAATATTTCATCTGTCTGTCTCAGGCCTGATACCATAACATAAATCCTGAGATACTTTAGATTAGATAGATGTGATATGCCAATCTCCATTTAAATATTTTGGGTCTGCTCCCAATAAAGTTAATGGAAGTAGGATCAGCTCTTTATTGCTCCCATGCCATCAGTGAGTCTTCACTTCCCATCCAGCAATTCATGTTCTGTATTACATTGATAGAAAAGCCTCATTCTGCTCATCTCAAAGTCAGCGGGTTTTGTTTTATCAGTGGGAGCCCCACTGGGATATTAGCACTTTTAGCTGAACCTCCTAGACTTGGTTCATGTGGTTCAGAGCCCCTTGTTCACACTGTGAGCATGCTGGTATTATGGTGTGAGCAAGAACAACGAGCTCTCAAGTGAGACTTGAGACTGATGGACACAAGACGGCTTACAACATCTTCCTACTCTCTCCTTCTCCAGTCCCAGGTGTGTCTGGAGCCCTTATGGCACCAGGACCATCAACAGCAGCTTTTGGGCAGCTCTGCATCGGGCTGGATTGAAACCATCATGGCATGCAGCATGGAGAAGCTGCACTCAGGGGGGCAAGAGGAGACGCACTAAGGACCCCCCACCACCACCTAGGGACTGTATGCTATGGGACTGCAGTCATCATACACACTTATTTTAAATGAAGTCATTCTGCTTGCACTCTTAGACCATCTGGATTTGCTCAAGTGGCTATGGCCAGGAATGGGATTTCCTAGCAGAGAACCCAAGGGGACGCAGGCAGAGTACATAGGGAGCGCCCTTCTCAGGACAGAAGCTTAAGGCAGGAGCGGGCTGTCGGATCACCTGCTGTTAATGGCTTTGGTTTATCTAATAACCCTCTTGCTGTTCAGCCCAGGTATCTCAATTGTCACCTGCTATGAACTCAGAGATCTGCTGGTCATATGGAGCTGAACAGCAAATGCTACACAATCCTGTAGCACTTCTGGATTTGTTACACAAAACCAGGTATCTGGGGAGCTGTAACAGGGCCATGCGGTGTACGTAACAGGCCAATACAGAGCGGGTTTTCTGCATTTATAAGGAACCATTCCTGGAGGACTCCTGCTCAGAATAACAGCAAACAGCAAATACAATCCGTGTTTTAATTGTAAAGCATTTGAACAGGAAAAGAGGAAACCCAGGGATTAAAGACTTCACTGCATACCACATTCTGCTACATTTGCACATCACCTGGTACCCGCAGTGGTCCTGTCTGGTCACCCAAGCTGCACTCAGAAGTTCCTGTGCATCCCAAAGCACATGGCCCACTTCCACTGGGGCCAAGCATGTGCTTCAGGAGTGCTGTGATTTCGAGCACCTTGCTGCAGACAGCTGCCGGATGGGGCAGTAAGATAGTGCTCCAGGTGAGTGGATAAACCCAGGTCTATGACCTTTTCCCCCACAGATGGTTAATAGGCACAGTGTGCTATCAGGTTTCTTATGACTGCAATAACACTTCCTGAGTCATCCCGGGGTGCGCATTGTCAGACAGCTTTGTCTTGTGTTCTCGCTCAGGTTTTCTTGTAGGCACTGTGCTGGAAAATACTCAGCTCTTTATCATCTCAAATCCACCAGGAACGTCACACAATGCATCTTTAAAGGCCATGTGCAGTTCGTTCGGTTTGTTTTCTTGAATACAGAGCATATCCAAAGTTACTGATTAATTTCACACAGTGCAAGGAGAACTATTGATTTCTTGTGTCTGCTTCTGACCCTTTAAGATCTAAAAATGCAAATACATTGCTGAAAGAGAGTATTTATTTATGCCTTGCACCTGCTATCACGTGTCTTTAAAACAATAAGAATCTCTTACTGTTTTTGTTTTGTTTTGATAAACTCTAGCACATTTGGTATTTCACTGAAACAATCTGCTAGCACACTCATTTCTAAGCTCTTTCTCCCATCAAAATCACCCCTTTCTGCGTGCAGCTCCGTGGCTCTCCAGCACTGCCAGAGCACACACAGAAGTGATGGACCTGCAACTTTGCTGGCAATGTTTATTTTCAAAAGACAAATATTGTGCCAGTGTTAACTTCAATTAGGAGACTTATTTGACAATCTGACTACTCCATCTGATGCCTCAAGGGCAAATTTCAGCACTTTATGGAAGATGTTGGCCAAAGACTGATCTATATGAATAAAATATAGAAGGGAGAAGTTTTAATGAACGTTTGAAAACAAAACTATCAAGAATTCATTGCAAGTACTTACATTCAAATGAAGGGTTTGTTTTATATCCACAAAGGCTAGCGCGTTCAGACAGAAAGCTGCCACGCCATCCTTTAACTCGCCCTGCAGCACCTCCGTGCTACGAGTGTCTGAAGTGGGGCACAGTTGGTGCCGTGGGAGGTTCAGTGCGCAGCCTCGGCGGGTGCTGAGCCTGCAGTTGGCGCGGTGAGGTGCTCTGCCTGCCGAGTACCACCATGGGCTGCGGCACCTCCATGGCTTGGCTCCAGGTTTGATCATTCCTATTTACATTTAATCATTGGTTCAACTTATTTAGTATTTAGTTTTGATTGCTTAATGGTGTTTTGCTCGCAAAACATTTCCTGAGCATGTAAAGAGCTCCTGTGTGGTTCAGCAAAAAGCTGCTCCCTTCGGAGAGAAGCTCACCTGCCGCAAGGAGCCTGCATAAGGCCTTGTACCACTTAGGAGCACAAAGGGAGCTACATCTGACCCTCTTACAGCTCTTGCTCAGATGAAGCTCCAGATGACTTCAGTGGCAGCTTTGCCTGAGTGAGACAGTGCTATCTGCTCCTCACATTGGTACAAGGTCACTGGGAGGAAGGTAGTGTCAGATCAGAAGGAAATATTTTCAGAATTGCTTCCATGGTCCTATCCAGGTGCTAACAATCTGGCTTGTTGAAGGGGGTTTCTCCTTGTTCTTCAGGACTCAAACGTTGCTATTTGAGTCAACCAAGGCTTCCTAGCTAGGGGAAAATTGCAAAATTCAAAGCATTTCCAAGTCAAAAGGAAGGGCAACGCATTCAGCTTGTACTTAGGGACAGCACAGAGGGAAATCTGCACGGGGCGGTGGTGGTGGCTGCCTGCCCCTTTCTATCGCAGGCAGGGACAGGTGTGCTTGGCCACACACTGAGGCTCCACGATGCCGCTGGCACCGGGGCCTCCCGCTCCCCAAACCCATCCACGCGGATGGCGCAGGCGGGAGCACTGCATCGGCTGCCACCCAGAGAATCACCCCCAACAGCACGCAGATAAAACAGAGACAAAGGTGACTTTGTAGCGCTACTCTGGGTGAAATTCCACTTTTTTTTTTTCCTGTCTGGCAGTGTCTGATGTGCCTCTGCTGAAAAGGTTTCTATTTTGATGAGGACACAAAAGCTTGAATGCTTTTCTGAACCAGTTTGGTGGTAACTGTGAGCTGGGAACTATTCTCACGAGACTTCAGACCTGCATAAATTATTAGAAAGAGACATAACCTTGCAATGTAAGCCTCAATTGTCATCTCTAGTGCTTTATACTAAAAAGATGCAATCCCCTATAGCTCCTTCAGGGTCATGCAAATACTCCAGACCCAGTCCTTGGATGGTGGGAACTCATGGACTGGTTCTGAAGACGTTTATATTTGCATCTGACTCTGCTCACCCATCCTTATTTCACAGCCAAACACACAAGCATCTTTTTCTATAGACTTTAATTCAAAGGTCTCTCAAACTACAGCAGCTGGGAATGCTCTGTTGGAATGACTTTCTGATGGAAAAATCTGCCTTTTATAAAATTGGGATTTCTTTTATGGGAAAATTTCAATTTTGCCAGAAATTTCTGATTTTTCTATTAGGAAAATCAATCTGATGGCTCCATGGCTGCTTGGCTGGAAGGCCCCTGTCGATTTTGTTGTCGTCTGCAGGGAGAGAGCAAAATTGACAATAGTCTTCCAGGCAGGCAGCTGGGGAGATGCAGCAGGTCTGGAAGAGGGAGGAGGGGAGGTTGAGTGCCCTGGCGCTCTGCCGGCCCTGCAGCCCAGCTGCCTCCCCAGCAGCCAGGCTACAGGGAAGGCGAGAAGGAGGAGGAGGAGGAAGAGGTGGAGGAGGAGGAGGAGGAGGAGAGGCAGGCACAGGGTGTCCAGCCCGCAGCAGCCTGCTGATGAGGCTCCTGCCGCTCCCCCTTTCCAGCAGGCAGCTGGCAAACCCCAAGAAATTCGTTTGCTTCCCCTGAA
>VXAA01003896.1:222512-311192 GCA_013399115.1 Anseranas semipalmata | reverse complement strand
CCCCCCCTTTTTTTTTTTCTTAAATTCATTGAACAGTTTCCTCACTAGTTTCTCCCTGGTAACAACTAGCACTTCACTGGTGTGAATACTGGGTTGCAGCGAAGGATGCAAACACTGAATAGCCAGAAACAATTCTTAGCAGCCGATTTTTTCAATGTTGAATAGCCAGAAACACTTCTCAGCAGCTGATTTTTTTTTTTTAACTTGGCATTCGCACAGCCTGCCACAAGTGACAGAACAACAGCAACCCAAACCATTTTGTTCTGTAGAAAAGCTCTTGATCTCTTAAGCGTTCTCGCTTCCCAGGACAGGTCCCCAAAGTCCTTAGAAACAAGGAAGGCAGCACGGGAACTTAATAGCTGCTCTCCCTGGTATCCTGCGATCGATCAAATTCCTAGCCAGAATATTCATTTCTGTAGCATCGCGGATCTCAGCGTGCTTTACAAACAGCAATTAATTGCCGTAATCCTCGGTGAAGGTATTATATCTAGTTCACCAGTAGATAAACTGACGCACAAAGAGCTTCAGGGACTTGCCCAAGGTCACGCGCTGAGGCAGCGGTGAGCTGGCAATGAAGACCCGAGGCCAGGTGCCCGGTGGGGCGATGCGGTGCCGTGCCCGGCCCGGCGGCTGCACAGGCTCCCTCGGCTGAGCCGAGATCAGCAGCTGAACCGACAAACGAGTGGGAGAACTAGGTATGACAGACATGAGGTGTTTGATGGCTGGTCTCTTCCCCTATGCCACCTGCATCCCTTTACAACATCACATCATTTACATTTTTAAAGAAAGTGTATTCTTTTTCATCATGGGCCACTGGTGAGCCTAACGCTATCTTTTGTGCGGCACCCCCGCTAACAGAGGTGGCGGAGTATCAATCACAGCTCTCCCTGGGGTCATACCTTACTATGCTGGCTCTTGATCAGAAAGAAGCAGATGGTTATTTACAAATAAAATAATCAAGACCTCAAGAAGGTTGTTGTGTTTTTTTTCCCCCTAAACCCTCCTACAGATGAGGCCAAAATAAGGTAAAGTTGCTTGTGCCCCCTTCTGCCAGCTTTCAAGGATGCTGCCTGTCCTACCAGCACCTTTAAACGTGTTATCAGTTAAATTTGCCAAAGAAACGTGTGGCACCTGACAGAGTAGAGTTGCCTTAGATTATTCAGTGGCTTTCATGAGAATCTGGCACTTAAACCACAATGTGTATTACTGCTAGATTATTGTGCAGGAATATTGTTATCTGCCATACACTACGTGTTTGCAATCAGTTCTTTACAAGCAACGCACAGACTGCCTTTGAATCTTTTTCAGTAGCCATAGTCACCCTCCTTCTTTATTTAGTGTTAAGTGTTATTCACTTAGCAGTAAAAAATGAACAAAAGAGAAGAAAGCAGGTGCTCTAAGTTTACTCTACAGCCAGCTGTCAGGAAGACATACTTTACTTATTTATTTATTTTTGCAGTACATAAAGGGGATTTATTGAAAGTGTTTTGAAAAAAAAAATGAAGCATACGTTCAATCGGTCTTTTTTGTAATCAATAAGGTTACTGAAGCAGAAAAAACTGTAATGAGTTGTCACAGAATTTGAATTCCCACTTGCTTCCTTTTATATGTATTCAGGCAGAAAATCATCATGGAAAGCTGAAGTTGGGAAGCAAGGTCTGGCTATGAATCTGGGGTTGGGTTTGTTTTGAATTTACCAGGTAGCATTTGACCAACACCTTGCTGCATGTCAGGGGCAGGCGCAAGCCTCTAGTATGGGCAGGATAAGCTACAGTCACAGAGGTGTAATTTCATTGTGTCTCAGGTGGGGAAACCTCCCTGGTGAGGTATGACTGATCTTGATTTCCAAAGATGTCCAGCCACACCAGTGTCTCTCGCTGGGATGACTGCAAATTTCTTCCCCTTCCCACTATTCAGCATTTTCAACCAAGGGTCTAAAGTATCCCCAGCTATAATGTAAAGAAAATCAGAGCCCAGCGCATAGACTGAGGATAGCACTCTCAAAGGCACCTGGAGAAGATTTGACCATAAATCCCAAGGATTTTCATGTCCTCCCTTCCTTTCCAGTACACTGTGAGAATTTTTTAAAAGAATTGCCATAGCATGGGAAAAAAGGAGGTGCAGATGTGCTGGGCCACCTACTTCAGTGCCAGGATCCCTGCTCTGCAGAATGGTAAGGCTTTGTCAGATTTCTGCTGGTTTCTACTTACACCTGAGAGTCAGGATCTTCATGCAACGGTACTGGATGTTGTGTGGGAGCTGTAGGTTCCTGCGTTGCAGGTGGGGATGGGAACCTGCTAGCATTCATGCAAATTGTGAACTACCTCATCTTGAGTCCTACATGTCAAAAATTTGTTGAAGGATGTACATCAAAATTTTTAGCAACAAAATCCTGCCCTCACTTACATCAAGGGACATGACTGAGGAACCATGGATTTAAGGCACTCTAGCTAACATCATTTTGGTCTCTCAAATCATTTCATTCAAGATTCACCCAACACGGTGTTGGTTGTTCAGTTTGCTCTCAATTTATCTTTCCTATTTATTATTCATGTGCTTTTTCTTACCTGTGTCCCTGTTGCTTTTCAGAATATTCCTTTCATTTCATTGATATTCATCTTTTTTAAAAAAAATTCAGAATGTTTATCCAGAAGTTAACAGTTTTGATTTTAGAATGTCATGGTACTTCATGAGCTTGTAGCTCTTGCATTTCCCAGCCTGATGTTCTGCTAGCTGTTTGGTTCCATGATTCTCCAGTCCCACTGGGGACCTGCTGAAGAACTATTATTTGTAAGAATATATTATATTTATTAGATAGACAGGATGTACTGATCTAAGATTACAGACCAACATGGGAAAGATAGGCAGAAACCGAGCCCACATAAAAGAGTAAGAAATTAAGGTATCTGAATTCAAATTTCTACCAGCCAGCACAGCAGCTTTTAAAATATATGCTCCTGATCATTTTCAGTTGAAAACTAAAGACTTTTTACTTGTATGTTCTCACATATTTAAAGAGAAAACTTAAAAATTTCCATGGCAGATAGTGTCACGAAACATAAAACCAATTGGTCACCCAAAACAGTTTAAAATGGAAACTTTCTGTCCAGCTCTAGACATTGTTCAATCTCTCTCGCTCTCTGAATGTTTATGAAGTGTACCTTCTCCCTTCTCCATCACTACATCCTGTAGTCCTTTGGCGATGGGGATTTAGACTTTAATCTAGATGATCAAGTCAAAGTCAGAGTGAAGAAAATTCTTTCTCTGAATGGTTTTAATCTCTTTGCTGTTTCTCTTCTCAATCTTTTTTTTTTTTTTTTTCATCCAGTCACAGAATTGAGACAGGGAAAATACAGCACATTGCCAAAATCACATAAATTTTAATGGCTTTCCTGTTCACTTAACCCCACATCAACAGTGTGACCTTGCTAGCCTGAACCATGAACCACCAGGGTGGGGAGGCCAAGAGCAGGGTGGATCTGGCCTCGCTCCAGTGCCTATTGCACAAAGGAAAACGTGGGACATTTTGTGGGATATTTTTGAAAACACTGGGTGTCTTTTTCAAGACACTTGTGCCCTAATTATATGGAAGCTGGCAATAGATTTGGTAGCTAGTCAGCACCCACCCCCAACAAGACTAACACACGATTAGCACTTGGGCAGTAAATGTTACTTGAGCTCTATCTACTATACTAGTCTACGTTTCTTCAACATATCCTAAAATTTTATATGGCCCGCATGTCCAGGGTATTTGCACATTTCAAAGTCCTTAATGTATTTGTCCTGCAAAGCAGGGAATTGTAATTATTGTTAGCAGGAAGGAAATTGAGGAATAGCAAAAGACTTAAGGAAAAAAAAAAAAAAGATGTTCTAGCATCACAAGAATTAGAAGCACATATTGTTAGTTCAGAAAGGACAAACATGATGATCTTCTCTGACCTCTTGTACAACATAGGCCATTTAACTTCCCCAAATCAGTTCATTTTAAGTAGAACAAATCTTTTAGAAAAACATTCCATCTTGATTTTAAAATTTCCACTGGTGGAGAAAGTGCCACAACCCTTGGTAATTTACTCCAAAGGTTAATTATCCTCCCTGAGAAAAATGTGCACCTGATTTTTAATCTGAATTTGTCCCTATAAAACTTCCAACCTTCAGAGCCTGTTATTTTACAGACTGAAGAGCCTTCATTTTAAAAAATACATTCCCCATGGAGGCAATTAGTGTGGGATTATCTCATTTAACTTTAACCACACAAAAATGAAGCATCTTGTCTCACCTAGTGTTTGGGGATCCTCCTGTAATCAAGTGAGAGAAACAGGCACTACCAGAAGGCAATTCATTGCAGCTATCTCCATATGGGATTAGTTGCCCACTGGAGATATCCAACTTCTGTATTGAATGCACGAGGATAACAAAGCAGAGAGCCTAGATATATTCCTATCTTTCAGATGGGGAAAGTTGGACAAAACAAATCCCATAATTTTGGATCATGATCAGCTCACCTCATTAGTCCTCTATTTGCTGGGCAAAACACTGAATTCATTAAGCTCTTCATGATAAATCTCCTCTTCCAGTTCCTCGCCTGTTCCTGGGGACATTCTCCCAGTGCTCCTCAGTTTATCAGTGCCCCTCTTGAGCTGGGTCTCAGGATGGGACCCTGTGCTCCCAAAGGGGTGGCATCAATACCAGTATCAGTGGTGATAGAAACCCAGCCGGCTCAGATCTGACAATTCCTGCTGCACATTCAATGAATGACACTTCTAGGCACCACACTGCACTGGAAGCTTCTATTTTGCTCATTATCCACCTGTAATGAGTCCTAAGTCTTTTAAGAAGTCATATCTACTACAGGTAAGGTCCTGCAAAGGTCTACCTTTGCTGTTTCTAGGTAGAAAACATTAGAGTGTGGCCAGTTTGCCAAAACATCTAGCTTATTCTTTATCAGCAACACATCCACTTTACTGTTGTCTGCTCTCCTGGTGTTTACATAGTATTACCTATAGAGACGGCTATTTTTTTCTTTCAGGACATGGTTAGGAATGTTAAACAGCTTTGCATCCAGAACCTTTCTCTGCAGGACTCCAATAGAAACACACCTGCTTAATGACGCTTTCCCATTTACAATTACATATTGAGATGTACCAATTAGCTATTTTTTAATTCATTTGATGTTTGCTGCAATGATTTTGTAGCATTCTCATTTCTTAATCAAAATGTCAGGTGGTACCAAGTCAAATGCCTTACAGAAATCTAAGTACATTACATCAGTGCTATTACCTTTCTCAACCAAGCTTGTAATCTCATAAAAATGATATCAAGCTAGTTTGACAAGATCTATTTTCCACAAACCCATGTTGAAAGGCATTAATTATATTACCTTCCTTTAATTCCTTATTAATCAAGTCTCATATCAGCTGTTCCAGTATTTTGCTTAGGATCAATGTCAGGTTGACAGGCCTATAATTACTCAAGTCATCCTGTTTAACCTTTTTAAATATTGGCTCTATATAGGCTTTCTTCTAGCCTTCTGGAACCTCCCCAGGGCACCAAGATTTGTTGAAAATCATCATTAATGGTTCAGAGAGCTCCTTTGCTAGATCTTTTAAAATTCTTGGTTAGCTTCTGTAGCCTCTGTTACGACCATATGTCATTATTGCTGCAAAAAAAAAAAAAAAAGGTCTGGAAGCTCCACAATAACATATCTTCCAGTATCCAAATACCCGCTCAAACTTGGCCAGCAGTGAGCTGCTCAAAGAAAGGAAAAACACAGAAATATGAATGCATTTTCCCACTCTGCCCCAGTCACTGTAAATACCATTTATTCATATGAGAGCAAATAAATTCACATGAACGCTTGCCACACAGTCCTGCCTTCAATAAAGCCATCGTATGACCCCACCTCAGTCTCTCAAGTAGTGGCAGGCACTTCTAAGGAGTGTCACAAATTTCTTCCAAGAAACTTTGCTAGTACTGCAGTGCAAACCTGGTCTTACACTCTCTGCTGCATCCACTGATATTCAGTACCTTTCGCCCTCTAAAGGCACAGAGGTTTCCCTCTGTACGCATCACTGCACAGCTGAGCTTAATTCGGGCTGTGGATGAACCCCAGCAATCTGACTAGTTCAATTAAGTTTGAAAATACTTGATTCTGATAATTTCTACGTGAAAGAAAAGAGACTAGCTTCTGCATATATTAATTACTGTCTGAGCAAACAGCAGTACAAGGAAATGGAAAAAAAGTATGCACTGGTCATTACTTTTTAATACAGAAATATTCCAACTATTCAGCTGTAGGATATGTTTCCAAAACACTGCAACATACAAACGGGACACTGCCACGTTATCAGTAGTGGCTATTGCATTATTTGGATAAGGGAACTGATGCTTTGGTATGATTCATTAAAAATACCATAACAGAACTGCATCCTGTTGTAATTTTTAAATGTCTTCATTTAAGTCCAGTTTTACTACTCAGAATACTTTGTTTTGTGGGTACCCAGCCAGACCATCTTCTGACCAACTGAAGAGCAGGTATGTCTGTGGTCCCATTCCCTGTGAACTAGCAGCCTCTGTGTAGCAGGCAGAAGGGGTGTTTTTAATTCTAAGTGGGCATGCCTAATTTAACTTTGCTGGTCATTTAGCTAAGTTGTGCACTGAGATTTTTTTGTGAACAAGTAATAAAATGCATGGACAATTTTCCACATAAACATTTTCTGAGTTACTTGCATACCATCTGAATTCTCTACATGTTCCTTCTAACAGATGAAGCCCCCAAAGTTTTTGTTTCTGTTGGTTTTGGTATTTTGTTCAGGTATCCTTGAGATTAGTTAATGAATTAATTATTTTCTAAATTGCCCTGTGCCAATGCAGCTCATAGTCAGGAAGCATGAAGGTACAGTTGTTTGAAAAGCCAATTGAAATAAGCAGAGCCAGTTCGATGTGTGTGGGTATATACATAACAGACACATAGATAGATATAGATCTATCTATCTGTAAATTTATATATATGTGTAGACATCTGTCAGTTGGTAGGATTATTATTTGGATAGAGAGAAAGAAAATCACCCCAAATTTAGAAGGGAAATGCTACAATAAAAATTAACAAATCTAAACTGATGAACATTTTAAAATTAAATCTAACCAGGTGGAACACTTTTTGAATCGTAAAGGTGTGTTAAGTGAAAGAAAATGACACTAAAAGTATTGCACTATTAAAGAAAAAAAGAGGCATCCTCTTAGCTAGTGTCACACATCTGGCTGCCTCACTGCAAAAAGATGCAGCAGGAAGAATCATTACCAAGAATGGAAACAAAAGTGGTTGGATGCATGGGCCTCCTTCCTTCTGTACTTCAGGTTAGTTCACATGAAGATGAGCAAAACTGTATGGATTAATGAATAATCTACATGGGATAAATCCGAGACTCCTAAATAAACTAATGCAGTAAAATTAAAAATGGAAACACAATTATTTTACATATCATATATTTAACCTATGCAACAATAACCTAGGAGATAGTTTAAAAGGCAGTAGTGGGACTAATAATGACACAAACTAAATTACCACCAGCAGTTACAAAAACCTATATGAATACCTAAATATTGTAAACTAGGAAATTTTTTCCTTGGTATCCTATGTGACAGTTTACATTTTTTCCAGAGCTGTTTGTACCATCGTTGGAGGCAAAACATCTAACTCGATAAACTGGACTCATCCGAAATTATTTCCTATAAGATAAATTTCCACTGCTCACCCAGTACTACATTGCTAAAAGTATTCAGTTACTTCACACTTACCTGTTATCTGAGCCAAAGCTATGCAGTGACAGTGCTCCCTTTATTGAAAGAGCATTGCTGATACCGCAATTAGCTCAGGGCAGCAGTTGTACCTGGGAAGCAGTGCGTACCGTGAGCTAAAGCAGAACACATGTCAATGTTGGCACTTTCTTGTTTACAAAATGCATCAGTCACAAATAAAAGTTGCTGTTTTCGAAAGCTTTGTTTTGGCAAGTCACACATGTGGAATAACAGTTGCAAATCATAAATGTCATACCTTTGTCGCCAGGATTTGAAGAAATCTGCAGGGTTCCTGTTTGGATGCAAATCCCAGTAGCCACACCTCCTGTGATTCACATCAAAAAAAACTTTGAAAAAGGTTTTGATTTTGGCAGCTGCTGTCAAGGCTAAACTTTCTTTCAACTCTCACCATCCCAGTTTGGGGAACGCTCTGCTTCTTCTGCAGAGAGGTCTTGGCTTCCATCTTCCAGCACCCCTGTCTTTGAAACCTAGCAGGTAAATTGAAAGTTAGTGCAAAGTGTTTCTTTCCAAGGCAAGTGGGTCCCTTTACTGATTTCCAGTATCTGTTAGTACCTTATGACATGCTGACAAAGTTTGCCTTTTCCCACAAACACCTCAGAATAATGAGATGTGTCAAACTAAACAACATTTGCCTTTTATCAAGCGTAATCTTTATTTTTTAATGTTTAATGCCTTTTAGGGCTCCTGGGAAGAGCCAGGTTGGCAGCCCAGGCTCAGCTCCACAAAACAGATACATTCAGGATGCTGCCCAAGGAGCTCCTCCACGTGGCCCCACACCTGCCCCCAGCACGGTGGGGAGAACAGGGACTGGTGGGCAGTGTTTCTCCTATGTCCCTTCACCCCTGGGTCTCTCACAGGCTGGCCCCTGCCAGCTCATACCTGCTGCAAGGGCAGAAACCCCCGTGCACCGCTGCAGACCAAATCATGGACGTCCTTTCCAACAGGTCTAGGACTGAGTCTGAGGAGCAACCTCTCACCAGGAACTGTATAGAGAATCCTGCTGCAGAGGCTGGGAGCTGCCATCCGACATGGTGTCACCCATCCCCAGTCGGATGGAGGCAGAAGGAGCTGGGGGAATCACAGTAGCCTTGATGGGAATCTCAAAGAAACTAGTGCTGGGGAAATTCAGAAAGACATGGGAGTCTCCACCCCATCCAGCCCCTCACCCACAAATCCACACCTGTCTGCAGGCTTCTTATTCCTCCTCCAAAAGAAAACAAAATGTTAAAAGAAACAAGTTCACTTCAGTTCAAGTTTCCTCCTCTGCTATTTTTCTTGTCCTTCAGGCTGGCACTGTTCAGCCTCCGTGTTCAAGCACTACGCGTTCCCTCTAGAGCACAGTTAAGAAGCGCACACATGATCATTTAAGTGCACACTTTACTTATCTATCCTTAAGAACACAAAATAGACCTAGGAAAAAAAGACGATGTCTGTATGCTCATTAAAACACTTTCAGCCCAGGGCAAGGATTTGATCAAAAGGTTTCCTACCAATGGAAGGGCATGCTAGAGCCATTGTAAGAAGTTGTGTGCGAGCGTCCGCATTCCTTTCCTTTTCTTTCTTGTGCCCTGTCCCTTCCACTGCCACCTCCAATCTCTTTTCTTCCAGCTGGGGGAAGAGAAGAGATTTCAATTCCTTGATGACAATTGTGTCCTTTGAGCAGCCAAAGCAAAAGGCACTTTGAGTTCAAATGAGACTGTGACTTAAACCAATATTAGCCAAGACCAACACATGTTTATTGTAATATAAGTAACCTTCATTCTGATCAGCAGGTTTTCCTCACCCCACTGCAGTTTTACTCATTGCCTCTTTTATTCTTCCAAAATGAATAAATGAAATGGCTGCACATTTTTATTCACAGCAGTGGGTTTTAGAACTTCAAATCAGAGAGGCGTTTTGATTTTAGAAATAAACTCCAGAGGAAACAGTTTCAACCAGAACTTTCATTTATTTTTTTTTTAACCAGTTTAAGGTAACATCAAAACTCACCTTTCCAAAAAAATGAAACCTCACAGCATTCTTTTAATCCAAATTAAATAAAGTGTCATCCCTGTGTCCTCTTCCTTCATATTTAGAGGGAAAGAAAACTATCCTGCCCATACTTTAATGGTTTTGTCTGCAAATCCTAAATGCTCTGCTGCTGCAAATTTCAAATGATCTTATACAGGCAAAGTCTCTTTGGTGTCAGCAGCTGCCCAGGTAGCAACACAACCACGAGAACGCTGCTGATCAGAACAATGAATGCCTGGTCTACAGATGTCATATCAAGGTAGAAATCTTGATGAGCATTGTAGTGACATTACAAAGTGGATTACACATGCTGTATCTGGGTCAGAGAAGGAGTTATTTCAGTAAGGTCAACAAAGTGCTTCAGACCAAACTTATTTTTCTACATTTAGAGAGAGACGCTTCTGTTTGTTATTTCATGTTACATTTAATAACAAAATTCCCTCTGTACTTCTGTATCAGTTTGCAAGCAAAGTTAAAAGGAAGGCAAACCAACCCCATGCCTGGGGTTGCGTAATTTTCAGAGGCCAGGTTCAGCTCCCTGGTCTACTCCCTTTTGTGACCGGGGGCCCAGCCACCACATCCTAGGCTCTTAAGTGTGTTCAGGTGTTCAACATCACTTCAGAGAAGTTTTTGAGCTATGTGCTTAAAGGGTCTGTCCCTCAGTTTGTCCCTACCTTCATTCCCCACCCCATAAGAGGATACAATTAGGACGTTCTTGCTTGCCAGGTGTGTGGGGTGTTGAGGAAGCAAATATAGAAAGGTTGTAAGATCCTCAGATACTCCATCCCAGGGGCTGTGCAAGTCCCCAAACACTTAGCCTCAGATGTATGGGGCTCTATGTGGCAAAGGTCTCACTGTACAGCACAAAAGACACCTTATCTTGAACCATCGTTCCCAGAAATGGACAATAGCCCAAAGGCTAAGGTAACTCATCTACATGGCAGACAGGAGATGAAGTTGCTCTCTTCCAGGAATGCGGCATTTCAAAGCTGTTGGCTTACAGCACTGTGGGTGTGAAGTATGGATACTTGCTTTGTGAGATTTTTTTGGCTATCCCAACTTCTTTTCTCATTTTAATTTTAAATATTTTTTCTTTTATTCTTACAAAATGTAATACAAACCATATACTTAAAAAACCCTGCCACCCAAAAAAGTACTTCTTAACTGTGGATATCTTGTGTTTCCAAATGCAATAGGCTCCTTGGGATGCTGACCGTCACAAAGAAAATTGGAAAAGCTGCCCATCCCCACTGGCCATCCTGGGGCTCCCAACACCAACAGCTCTGCAGCACCCCAAGATGCCCGGCTGCCCGGCCTCCTGCCTCGGAGCTGGGGAGCATGAGGCGGTGGGACCGGCAGGCAGCAGTCAGAAACCTCCCACCCAAGGCTGTCAGCACAGCACAGATTCGGGTGACCATCCCAGGAGGTCCCATCCAGCGGAGGAGATTCTGGAGCCTGTGCCCATGGGATGCTCAGGCTGTACCTCAGGGTGCAGGGCTGCAGGGACTCTGCTCTGCCTCACCTGGACCGGGGAGCAGGGGTGCTCATCAGAGCAGGCACCACAGAAATGCCCAGCTTTGGTCCATGGCAGCGAACTTGAAAGACTGTGAGGTCACTCAGCAGACTAACAGGTAAAATAATGGTGCACCCTCTCTGAGCCACCGGTATGGTTTCATGCTGGTTACTAATAGTCAGCTCAGCTGTATTTACTTTAATACAGGTCCTCTGCACCACAATAGCTGGCCTAAAACAGCAGAGGCAGATGTTAAACTGAAGGACAGGGTAAGCTCTAAATAACTTAAAACTAAGAGTGTGAACAAAAGCTCTTCGATTGTGTTCATATTTACTTGTTATTAAAAAGAAAAAATAAGAAAGGGGTACTTACTTGAGGTATTGGAAATCCTAACACCACAAGTCTGCACACTAAATCTGTAACTGAAAGCCGCAATTATCAAGACTGTAGAATTAAAAAAACCAACACCTCAAGTTGTGAAAAACTCTTCAAGAGGGTAAACAAAATTGTTTCTTTTTCCAGTTGCTGTATGACATATCAAAACCTGTGAAATTTTATGGTGGTAATAAGTAGCCTATGCTGTATTTATTTCTTGGTGATGACAGTATACTCCATTCCAGAGCAGTGGTACATATATCAGATACATCAGACTCCTGAGGGTATGATCCAACACCCATGGAGGACAACTAGGATTATCCCACTGACTTCTACAGGCGTTCCTTCAAGTTAATATGCTGCTGGTGCTGCATTACTTTCTTTAATGGATGATTTTGAACAAACACCTTTGTTTTAAAACATTGCTGGTGTTACGTAAAGAATGAGTTTATTAGCTTTTATTACAGTGTCTGGTTCTTATTCTACCAATATGCTGTAATCCATGGTTTAAATCTGATGTTAAACAGTCAACTTATTTAAGTGGGAAAGAAAAGCACCCCCCACTTTGTTTTAGTAAAGCTTTACCACATACATAAATAATGGGCACAATTTGTTTCCATTAGGAAGATAAGCTTTCTTCAAAGCAGTTCACTATTTAAGGCTTTAAATTTTTCCAGCACTTGCACAAGGTTGCAACAAACCTTGACTTATTTACAGAGAGATGTTGAGTGGAGATAAAACCACTTAATAATCCACCAGTTCTTGCTAAATACATTTTCCTTCCATGCCCTCTCTGAAAGCAGGTAGGATAGCACTCCTATTTGGAATACTCTTAAATTACTTGCATATCCTTTTATTTTACTGAAAGCTCTTTGAACTGAAGGCTTTACAGAACAGTTCAAATAAATGGGGTTTATTGCTTTTCTTAACAAAATAATCCTGAAAGTGTTTAGGGTTAAAAACAAAACAAAATAAAAATGGCCCTTAGCTATTCATTTGAAAATGATTATACAGTAACAATAGAAGAGGGAACAACAATAGCATAAACAAACCAAAACACGCCTCTTTCAAGAAAAGTTGACCAGGTGGCCTCAGCGAGAGAAAAAACTTCCGATTTTTGGAACTTTTGTCAGATTCGCAGCAGCAACAACAACAACCAACTGCCCCAAATGCCCCAACTGTTGAGGAGAAAATATTCCCATCAGTAGAAACACCTGACCTCAGCACTTCTGAGTGCATTCCAGCTTTTTTCTGTGTTTGTTCACAAGGACTGCGCTTGAGTGGACACCCGCTCACAGCAAGACCTGACTTAGTAAAACTGATATATTGCCGCAGGGACCCTAATGTATTTATCAGAATTTCCCCTTCCTTTGTGTTCAGCTATTCCTTCAATGTTGTAAGGTTGCTTGCTTTTTTTTTTTTCTTTTTTTAAGTGTTCATTTCTTTTTATCATTGCATTTGGTGCAGTTCTGAGGCAGCCTTGCGGTATCTCTCTCTGCTCTCCTTAGAAACGTGCCACTACAAGTTGCCCTTTCAGTCCTGTTCCTGGCCCTTGGAAGCCAAAGGAAAGTCTCCGTGTGCCTCTGTCAAGCTTTTGTTCCACCTCTCACTACCCCATTCCCAGCTGCACATCACTGTCTCAGGTGTTGTTTTATTATTTCAGCCATGGCACACTTTCATCATAAATCTCTTTCTCTCACTGGAGCACCCAGCCCTTATCCCTGCCCTGAGGGCTCCAATGCTTCCCAGGAAGAGAGAGGAGTCTCACTCCATCTCCCTTACATTTGTCATCTCTTCATCTTCTCTCCCTGTAGGATTAGTGGTGGTGACCTTCTACATGCTGAAATAGCCACTCCACAGGTGAAACAGTGAGCATGGCTACTCCAGCTCTGTGGAGGGACTGGAAGTTCAGAAGTAAGGGAGAGTTTTGACCTAACTTCAGGACTTAAACAGCTTAAATAAAGGGTATATTCCTCATGTGTGACTGCTGGAGACCGCAGCAGGTGAGGCAAACCTCTGAACCTGGAGGAGTTTGTGCCTCTTTATTAACCCTGCAGAAAACATGGTGAACACCTGGAGCGTTAGTCATCAAACACCTTGCACAGCTCCCTCCCCCCGGTTATTGCCTTTGTCATTTCGCTGAGGAAAAGTGCATCTCTCCCCACGTGAAGGGGGGCTGACTGGGATGAGCCCCACGCCTTCCCCTCCAAGCTGCCAGCAGCGAAAGCAAAGCAATCAGCAGGTTCTGTTTGCAGACAAGGTTTGAGAAAATCCCTCTCTGCCCCCTCCTGCGGGCTCTGCACACGAGCGCTACGCGGGAAACAACAAATACAACATTAGTCATTTCCTCCTTGCTGCCAGCTGCTGATGGTTTGCATAAGAAGAACCCTTGGACTTCAGATTATTTCTTAAAATGCCTCTCGCCCCAAATCTCTCAGCAAACATTGGCTGGAAGGGTGCCTGCTAGGCCAGCCATGCGCTGCTTCCTGCAGCATCCAGCCACCTTCCCCCCTGCCACCAGCCACACCTGGCCCTGCACGCGTACATCTTTCACCTCGCCAGGATACAACACCCCAACATCCCATTGAGATTGCATTTTTGAAGCCTTGTGCCTATATTGTAGTTGTGTGGATCAAGGGCAGAAGTTCAGGCTTTGCTGCTTCTTTTGCGATTAATACTTAGGGTATGGTGGCATCTAAAAATTTCAGTTATGGGTCAGGGCCTGTGTGACACTATAAGGCAAAGTGACAAAGGAAACAGCCGTTGCCCCCAGAAAATAGATAGTCAACAAGCAAGTCAGGAAACTGAAGTGTGAAAAAGAAAAACAGGTCGGATGAGTCAATAAAAAAAAAAAAAAAAAAAGAGGTTTAGCAAAGAAGCCAAAGCCTCATCTTCACAAATAAGATTTTAATTTTGATATGACCCTCGCTTCCAAATCAGAAGGTGAGTGCTCCATGAACATTGCTCCTTGTTTTGGAGCATTTTGACTTGTTTCTTATTTGGCGTGAACGTGTTTCCTTAACCCTTCCTTTGCCCTCCTCAGAGAAACATGATCCTAGGGAGACCTGGCATTGGCTTCCCTGACATAAAAGCCAACATCTTGATCCAAGTAATTCCTATGGTTTAGTACATGATATCTCTTACACCTTGAGAAGATCTTCTGTCTAAAGTTTAATGCCTCTTTTACCTCTTCACGACGAGGTGAAATATCTCCCCCAGGTAGGTGAGAGGATGGCAGCACATCCCGCTGGGTATCAACTTGAGGCGTTTCCCCACTGTGGAGTGGGACGAGTCACGGTGAAGCCCGAGGTGGCAGGAGAAAGTTGGATATCTCCTGATCCTGCTGGCTGGCCCTGGCTGGAAAGATCAGCATAGTTAGCACAGCCTCAGGACACAGGACAGGCAGAGAGCACTAGAAAGTTTCAAAAAAAAAAACCACCAAAACAATTCTGTAGCTGACACCATCACATAAACAAGATCCTTAGGAGACAGTGAGGTTACAGCACAAATCAGCCTTATTTCCTTCTTAACCACGTGGTTTCCAGGATCATCCACCAGAAGAGCAGATATGTGTTTGTGGGGAATTGAGGCCCCTGCTCTCAGACATGGAGTTCATTCTGCCTTCGGCATGGTCTGGTTCTGAGAGCACATCCTTAGGCGCTTCGTATGAGCTCCGTGCCCTTCACCACACACCATTTTATACTTGGCCAGATTTTGAACTTGATTTACCACTTCTCCACTCTTTCTATACACCCTACTGTATTGGATGCCTCTTCCTTCAGTTACTTTATATTCTCCCTTCTCTGGTGATCCACATAAGCTTTCTTCTTTTATCTTTTTGTTTTGTTTTCCCTTCCTGGTGAGTTTATTACTGGGATTGTGTACAACTCTTAGGCATTAGTCTCATTTAATTTATCCTGAAAATGTATGTTTCTTCTCTGTCACCACTTCATCCCTGTTTGACTGCATTTCCAATTTCTTATCTCAAACAAAATGGTTTGTGTAGTAAATCACAAAATCTGCATTACTTACCTTTACAGGAAAGACATGTCTTGCTTCAGTTCTACTTATAAATCAGTCACTTTTTGAAAAATCTGTTTGGACATGGGGCAAGCTGGTGGAAACTTTCTGATTCTCTTCAGTGTTTCTTTTTCTTCACCCTCCCCCCATCACCATGATCCCAGGAAATTATTGTCTGCCTCTGAACCCGCTCCCCATCCTCTAATGTGAGCACACCGAGGCAGTGAATCCATTAATGTTTCTGGCTGTCTACCTATGCTGTCAATAAATCATGTTCACCACATCTCCTTCAGTGACCCCTTGTTCCTTACATACTTGAGTACTTTCTTATTATTTATGTTAACCTCCTCTGCAATCTTATTGCATTTTTTACCTGTTCTTGCCTTGTCATTGTTTTACTGTCTCATTTTGCAGTCATGCTCAGACACATGCAGCACCTCTCACATATTTGTTATATATTTGTTCATTAATCACTGGGCTTGGAGGACAAACGATGTTCTTCACTTGTTTCCCTTTTGGAGCTAAATCACAGATCTCTCCATCTTTGCTTCCTTCTGAAATACTCTATCAATGTTAATATTGTAATATGATTTGCATCTGAATTTGAGCTGATCACAGACTTATAGTCCTTAACCCAAAGAAAATTAGCTTGCCAGGAACAACAGAAGTTAAAATAAAAAATGAAGATATGTGAATATGGGTTTTCTTGCTGAAACCTGTCTGCCTGCCTCCTTTATTCTGTGGATATTGCCTCGGGACAATTTTCTAGGTCTAATACAATGAACTCTGTTTCTAAGGTTTATATTCTTGTTTGTTTGTTTGTTTGTTTAATTTGGGGGTTGGCCTCTGCCTTATATCTCCTCATTGCAGTTCCTTCCCTACCTCCCCATCTCTACATACAAGTAGAAAGAGTAGGTAGAATTTTGCACACAAGTAGAGATACGGACACATGGAAACGCATCAGTTGAGCTACCCTCTTATAGATCCAATAGATGACTCTGATAGTGTTGTACTAGAACTAGAGTGTCTAATACATCAGAAGAAAGGCTATTTTCACAGTATTCAAGCTAAAGTTGCAGGTGCTAGTCTTTGTAACCACTCGTGCTGCTGAAGGCAAATGAGACCCAAACACATATTCCAAAGCATAAGGGAGTATCCTCAGTATAACTCCTCTGACAACATTATAGGATGATATGTGTTTTGATACCCATAGAAAAAGGGCAGCTGCTCAGTGTCAAGCTAGTATTGTTTATGTATGAATGAATTTTCCATATCATATTTTCTAATTGTGTTATTCTGATATTTCTTGTGAATTTGGGAAATAGTCTTTGGCTGCATTACAAGTACAGCTGCACCAGGGATCACTATTCTAAGTAGGCTTTTGCCTGTGTAGGCTGACACACTACCAGCTTCTGATACATTTTCAAGTACTATTGCACACTCTTGAGAATACTTGATCAGAAAGCAATGGATAATTTTGTATCTCATGTTCATTAATATATATATATATGTCAGGGTACTCTCTCTTTTGTTAGATCTCCCTTCATATTGATCAACGAGTAACAAAAGGGGACAAATTTGCAAGCAAAGAGTTTCTTACTGGAATTCACTGGGAACCATTCAATTCTATGACCTAGTTGGAGCAATGTCTTTCTTCATCACTGACATTTGTTATTGATAGGTACTGAAACAGGGTGCAGGGGACAGACCCATCCCAGTCTGCCAGAAGCCCAGTGGATATGGCAGTAATTAAGGAGGTAGGAGACACCAGTCTGTATCTGCTTTACCTAGCATAATCAGGGACATCCTATAACTGAAACGGTGGCCCTGATATTGCAGGCTGAGTATAAGCTTCATCTGGCTACTTCTACATGCCTTCAATACAGGCTTCTGCATCTGAACTCATCATCCATATTGCCTTATGGCTGCTGGAAAAAAGAAGGAATTTTTAGCACACATTATTTAAGCCTTAAGTATAACTGTTGCTCTCCATCAACTATAAATCACAGAATCACAGAATCTTTTGGTTGGAAGAGACCTTCAAGATCACCTAGTCCAACCTAAGACCTAACACTAACAAGCCCTCCACTAGACCATGTCTCCAAGCTCTGCATCCAAACGTCTTTTAAATATATCCAGTGATGGTGACTCGACCACTTCCCTGGGCAGCCTGTTCCAATGTCTCACAACCCTTTCAGTGAAGAAGTTTTTCCTAATATCTAACCTAAACCTCCCCTGTTGCAACTTCAGCCCATTCCCCCTCGTCCTATCACTTGACACATAGGAGAAGAGACCAATCCCCACCTCGCTACAGCCTCCTTTAAGGTACCTGTAGAGAGCGATCAGGTCGCCCCTGAGCCTCCTCTTCTCCAGACTAAACAACCCCAGCTCCCTCAGCCGCTCCTCGTAGGACTTGTTCTCCAGACCCCTCACCAGCTTCGTTGCCCTTCTCTGGACCCGCTCCAGCACCTCGATGTCCTTCCTGTAGTGAGGGGCCCAAAACTGA
Organism: Anseranas semipalmata; assembly: GCA_013399115.1. Classification (NCBI taxonomy): domain Eukaryota; kingdom Metazoa; phylum Chordata; class Aves; order Anseriformes; family Anseranatidae; genus Anseranas; species Anseranas semipalmata. Next base: position 292,950 of record VXAA01003896.1, on the reverse strand, counting down.
ACACAGGACTCGAGGTGCGGCCTCACCAGAGCCGAGTACAGGGGGACAATCACTTCCCTAGTCCTGCTGGCCACACTGTTCCTGATACAAGCCAGGATGCTGTTGGCCTTCTTGGCCACCTGAGCACACTGCTGGCTCATATTCAGCCGACTATCAACCAATACACCCAGGTCCTTCTCTGCCAGGCAGCTTTCCAGCCACTCATCCCCCAGCCTGTAGCGCTGCTTGGGGTTGTTGCGCCCCAAGTGCAGGACCCGGCACTTGGCCTTGTTGAACTTCATACAGTTGGCCTCGGCCCACCGGTCCAGCCTATCCAGATCTTCCTGCAGAGCCTTCCTACCCTCAAGCAGATCAACACATGCACCCAGCTTGGTGTCGTCTGCAAACTTGCTGAGGGTGCACTCGATCCCCTCATCCAGATCATTGATGAAGATATTGAAGAGAACTGGCCCTAATACTGAGCCCTGGGGGACACCACTCGTGACAGGCCTCCAACAGGATTTAACTCCTTTCACCACGACTCTCTGGGCCCGGCCACCCAGCCAGTTTCTCACCCATCGAAGCGTATGCCAGTCTAAGCCATGAGCAGCCAGTTTCTTCAGGAGAATGCTGTGGGAAACGGTGTCGAAAGCCTTACTAAAGTCAAGATATACCACATCCACAGCCTTTCCCTCATCTACTAAGCGCGTCACTCGGTCATAGGAGATGAGGTTCGTCAAGCAGGACCTGCCTTTCCTAAACCCATGCTGACTGGGCCCGATCGCCTGGTTGCCCTGCAAATGCCGCGTGATGACACTCAAGATAATCTGCTCCATGAGCTTCCCCGGCACCGAAGTCAGACTGACAGGCCTATAGTTTCCCGGGTCCTCCCTCCGGCCCTTCTTGTAGATGGAGCCAAATGGAGTGAATCAGATAGAGAGGTCTACCCTGCACACCCTGCAGCTGAAGAAAAGGAACCCCACTGACCACTGAGTCAACTTTATAAAATGAATGAGGTTGAGGAGGAAAGGCAGAGGCTCATTCCAACACCTATAGGTACAGTCAGCTGCCTGGACCAGTGGCTGCCTTTCCCTGATCTTTGCTGCTCTGTTCCTGCATTGTCATCTGCCCTTCTCTGCCATGTGCAGACCACTTTCAGACTAAGAATTTGCTGGGCAATGCCTTTTCTTGGTCTGCTCTCCCACTTGCTTTTATTGCTCTAATCCAAGTTCAGTGATATACCTCATACCTGTCAGCTCATCCTCTGGAAAGTCCATACGAGGTCATGTGCTCATATTGTAGTTACCACTACCACTGTTGTGCTTATGTATACACACTAATTTCCACACTCCCCCAGAAGGCTTCATGGGTGCTGTCTGTGCTGGGAACAATCAGGTACTGCCCATTAATTTCCTTAAACTGACAGAACATTAGTATTTTCCATGCTAGTGGATTGTCCTATCACCTGTGTGATTTAGTAGTTTTTATTACTTACCGTGAAGTAAGGCATTTTTTCCTCACCTGCCACTGCTAAAAGAGAAGGAACAGATCCTCTCTTTCTTAATGCTGCCATTTCCTTGCCCAATTAAGTCCTCTTTTATTGTCATCTCTTGGGACAGGAATTAGTTTTCTTTCATGTTTCTACTTTTGCCACAGAGACACTTCTTTCTTCAGACTACTCATGCCACAAAAAAAAATGGAAGGCTATGTTTTAGAAGCTCTGGAGCACCAATTGATATACCTGAGAGGGACATGGTGTAAAGGTATTATTATAGCTGCCAGGGACAGCCAGAGACAGCCACATAATTTAAAAGAGTGTCAGGGCTGCTCTAAAATATGCAGGTGTTCATGACCCCCACTGATCTCTCCATTAGCCAAGGATCATTGCAGCTATTAGCCTCTGCTGCCGTATTCCCTCTCCAGGCTGAACTAGGATGAATTTCAATTACTGCTCCACTCCCTTCCTTTCCCCCTTTATGGCTTCTTTCAAGAAATATCCCCTATCATGGTTCCAACACATTACAATATTCCAGTCAAATTTCATTAGGACAACTTTAATTTGCTTAACTCCTTTCTTCTTGTGTCAGGAGTGTTTGTGTTGCCACCTCTTGTACATTTTCTTTCTAATGATAGATGGTGTCACTGGATCCTAAGTACTCCCCAACTTCAACTTAATTGATCAGACTTGGCACATTTCCTAGAATTAGGACCTGAATAGCCTCAGACTATGCATGCTTGGCTGTTCAGCAAGCTGTGTGAGATGGCAATCTTGCATTACTTCTGGAAGCCCATTCCTCTGCTTCGCTTCTGCATCGTGGCTGTCCCAATCAATAGCCAAGTAATTAAAATCCCTCATGATCAATGTTCTAGCTGTTTTACAGACTTCTCTTATCTGTAAGAAGATTTGCCAACCTACTTTCTCTGCCTGCCCTGGGGGCCTGTAGCAACATCCAGGAATAACATGACTGCATTCATTGTCCTTCCTCAGCTTCTGCCCAAACAGCCTCTGCTCTGACAGGCAAAACATTTGTACTGTTTCCTGCTTTAGACGTGGATGTATTCCACTGTCTCTGCTACAACTGAAGAACACAGCCTGTCCCCTTTAATAAACTTTGTATCTCCCTACTCCATTTTCAGTCCCTTTTAGCTCACACATTCCAGGAATATCACACTTAGCCTTGGAAATGCATATTTCCAATTGGTGACCTTATTAATATGATCACAGCATTTGTATAGAAGATATTTTCTCCTCCCACCTTTGCTTTACATTCTCATTATCTCCTACAATGAGAACCAGAGGATACATTACTGTGAGATCCATGCATTCCCTCCTTTAAATTCCTCTCCTCCCACATCACTAATCTAAAAAAATGGCTAGATCATTTCCTTATTAGTGGACAATCTGTTTGCTCCCATAGGGTTGGGAATGATACAGGTCATCTCTCCTTTGCCATTTTGCTTTGTCTATGTTGTTGTTTATNTCCAGATACTGCATTTATCTGCAGTAAAATGAACCACTTGCATACCAGAAAACACCATTATGCTGATTTCTTCTTCCACTGGCTAGCTAAGGGGTGTAAGGCTTTCTTTTACAATACCTGCATGCCTTCCCTCTATATCATTTGTACAATCACCATCAATTATGCTACGCTCTTTTTAAAGCTATTTCATCTGCCATAGTCCACTGACTAAAAATCCCCAGTCCCTTCTTCTGGAAGCATTTGACTCATGTGTGTTTGTGCGAGGATTTGGTGTTTTAAACAGCAGTGACTATCTGCAACATCAACTCTGCTATCCACACTTCTCTGATCTAATTTTGCCGCAGATTTCCCCATGCTCATTTCATCATTTTGTGAGATCCTGTCTTCCAAATCGTTAAAACTCTGGGAAATGTTCTGGGCGCTGGCACAACCCCCTATCTCTTTATTATACTTCTTCCCTCCTTTACTACCACTTCTCTGTCACCCAGCCTCTGCCCTTTATGTCCTCCTGTTTCTGCTGGAACAGGGCTTCTTCTCCTGTACAAGGCTGTGCTTCCAATGCACTCATCCTGCAACTTGCTCACAGCTGGTTCTCCTCCTCCTCTGTCACTCCTTCAGAGTATGAAACCAGCCATCTGTCATCAGTGAACCTCTTATATTCATTGATCTTCCCCAGCACATCAACCTGTCTTTCTAATTCTACTCTCCAGTTTCTTAGTGCTACAGCTAACTGGCAGTGCACATACATACGTGTGCACACGCACACAAACACACACAGTGTTGTTCTGTCTTTTCCAATCCCCATGTTCAAAATACACACTAGCTGAAAAAATCATTTTAACTTTCAGTTTCTGAAGCCAGGGCAAGCAAGCAGAGGATGATTGCAATCCAGTTGCAGACAAATTGCACATTTAATGAAGTAATGAAGAAACAAGAAACCCCAAATACCATGAAACATCCCTGGTTACTGAAGAGTTGCATTTATGAGGAGGGGTGCAAAGCAAGCCCTGCAGCTTCTAGAGAGGCTCCTGCAATGAGTTACAGAGCCTCCTTCCCCTTCTAGCATGCAGTGCAGGGTGAGGTACAGAAACAGAGCTCCCTCCTGCAGTCTCCCTTCTCTCCCACTCCCTCACTGACTGATATGGATCCACCCCTTTTTGACACCTTCCCCAGCTCTTTGCCTAGCTCTGCCTGTGGTCTGTTTTCTTGCACTTTGATTGTCAGCTCCTGGCCTGTGTTTGTACAGAGTCTAGCACAACAGGCCCAGCCTCAGGAATAGTGCTAGTAGCCACAATGGTGTGAGAAACAACAACAGCAATAACAACGATAATATACAGTCACTGGGAGGCTGATGTTCCCACAATGTAAATAAAACCAGGAGGAGCTACTACTGTTTTCTGGTTTGCAGTTTTTGTTGTTGTTGTTGTTGTTGATGTTGTTGTTGTTGTTTTTATTTGGAGCTCTCCTAATAGCTGGACTTGGCACTTGGATCCAAACCATTCTTGTTCCACTAACTCAACCCCAGACTGCTCAACAGGGAAATCAGCCTGGCTGAAAGTTGTGTACAGGCGTTCTGGTTTCTTGGATCTATTTCTCTTAAAGTGTGTGATAAAGGGTTTATTTGTACAGCTCTGCTGAAATCAGACACTGGGATGAGAGTGACTTCTGTTCTTGGACAGCATGAAGGCATTTATGTTTTTAAAACAAAAATCTATGAAAATGTGATCCATCTTATTTCACCTGCCACTAAATCACTCTGCAGAGTCTATCTGGTGTCTTCCCTACAAGAACGGATACAACAACGGATGACATCAGATTAATAAAGCCTACATAGGCAATGCAGCTCACAGCAAACCTCATGGGCCTGTTGTAATCACTGCAAAGTTCTTCTGTGTCAGCCTGCCTGCTGCATATGAACATTATATCCCCATGCGAAAAATCCCCATGACATTTTCACAGAAGATATTTATTGCACATGAGCAGTGGATGATTGATAATTTAAGACTTAGGTATCTTGCCTGATTTTATTTTTTTCCCTCAAAATGCTAAAACTGATTAAAACATATGATCATGTAATCTTTGTCAAATTCTGTCATTATGGTAAGAGTCCTTTGCAAAGGGAGAAATTGGGATATCACAATGTACCCTGCCCCTCATTTTGCACACCTGTGCCTTGCCTTACATCTTCTTGACCTTTGGCCTTAACTGATATCTACAAAAATTGTGAGGAAGATGTTTCTTTGACATAATCCCGTTTATTTACAAATTACACCCAGAAACTCTTGTTTCCTGAAAGATGTTGTGAGAAAAAGTAACTTCCCTGTTTGAGAATTCAAGCCTGCCTCTCAGCAAGGGCTTTGGCCAAAGGTCATTCTCTCTCTTGACTTCCTTCCAGGGCCACTTCTCCCTGCTTCTCCTACCTCCCACTGCACTCCCAGCCACCATCTGCTCAACACCCAGGTGCTTACACTTGCAATAATAGAGTTCTTTGGCCTGCATGAATTCAAGTTGACTGGCTTCCCCTGAAGCCTAATACCTTAGGCAAAGACTTTCATTGTTTTCCTCTATCCTTCTTCATAACAAAACCTTTTCTTCTGTGTAACACCAGTGATACATGGCTAGCAAGCCAATTTGCTTTAATGAGATCAGCAACTGCCTGTAGATGAAAGACAACTTGATTGCAGCCATTAGCACATTCCAGCATGACAAACATATTTTAAGAGAATGTTTTAGTAAAAGGTGCTGGATTAATATTTCTGTACAGTGAGGTTCTCTCTTGACCTACAAAGTCGCTCCTACATGTGTATTTTGTGTGTTCTATTCTTGCCACCTACTCATGTTTTGACAGCCCTGGTGGCCAATCTAAGGCATCCTGACCATAAGGCTGCTTGTCTCCATGTATGTACAATTCTTTTTGCGATGTGGCCACAATTGCATCTTGAACTGGGTCAGGGAACTGATCTGGTTGAAAAGTAACAAGAAAAATATAAATGATTTTTCAAGAAAAACATTTTTCTGAGCTGGTTCACTATGCCCCCTTAAGAACCATGGGCTATGGCTGGGGACTTCATACTGCAAGAGGACAGCAGTCTTGGATGAGGACCTATGGAAGTTTAACTAGTCAAAGTCAAGTTTATTTAGTCATCCCACCCCAACTGTTGTCCCTTCTTCCTATGTGGGTCAGCATGTGGTGGATTCCACTAAAGATATTGACATGTCCACTAAGAACCTAACTGAGATTTTCCACTTATTTCTTAGAGTGGTCTGATAGTTGGTTTTGGTTTAGACTGAATTCAAATAAATAGTTTTCTTCCTCCTCAACTGATTTCTTATAATACAAAATTGTTTGTCTCCAAGTTTCTGTTCTCACATTGAAGACCAACAGCTTCTGACGTTTTTTCCTACAAATTTCCTTCCTGAGAAAAGTCTAATTTAATTCCGGCTCCTTCAGAAAGTCTGAGGAGTCAGTTCCTGTGCAGACATGCACTGCATATACTGTCGCTGACAAAGATTACTCCACACCTGCAGACGGTGATATTCAAACAGTGAGGAAACAGAGAGCTTCTGCAACCAAATACAAATGATAGAACCAAAAAAAAAACCAAACCAACGAGAATCCTCAGTTATGACTGAGGATTATTAGAGCCATTATTAGAGCCATTTTAAGCAAGGGTAACACATCGTTACCACGTGTGTTTCTCACAGAAACATCACCCATATCCATACCTAATCTTTCTACCTTGGATGCATTGAACTTCTTCAGTCAAAATAAACCAGAGCCTCAAAGCAGTTACAATCAGTTAGAGAAAACTTGGCTCAGCTCTTGTTAAGGCCTATACTAGATTTGCTGCTGGGGATGAACATCAGGCACTCAATTAATTTGCCTAATGTAGAAGCTCATGGCACGGGTGATCCTGTAAGGTATTCCAGATGGTGACCACTGCTGCTTCAGGAAGGGTGTGGGTCTCTCTTAGGTCCATTATCACATCAGCTGGCCCCAGGGAAATATTTCAGATAACCAAGAGTGTCTCTAATGGCACAATAAGATTCTGATTAAGCAACTGAATTTCTCCCATTGTTTTTAAACACCTGTTGAAGCATGATGCAGCTGTGGGGGAGGGAACGCTTTCACCTTTGTCTCCAGGCTCGGACATGTGTTGTGGCAATGGACACACACGGAAAAAAATAGGGAGATGTGCTGTAAAAAGTTCTGCCAAGGGATGCTTCGCAGCTCAGCAGCCAAGCAAAATTGAACAACAAGAGATTTGGAAGTGATTCTTTTCCATAGCTGCAATTCACTCACCTTCTCAGAGGCTGAGCATGCCAAAAGTAGAGCCAGCTCTAGTACCCTGAATACTTGTTTGGCTCAGCCTCAGCCACAGAAGAGTAAAGCAGAGCTTTCTGCTAACCAGGGACTAGCCTATCACTGTCCTGCCTTCATGTTAGCACAGAGCAACCTCACTTTTTAGTGCATCTCTCCTGTGTTTGTCCTCATTCTCTGTCATATTAGAGCAAGGATCTCAATGTCTTCAAGCATGGCACCGATGTCCTAAGAACACCGCAAGATGCTGTCTTGCGGTCTCCCAGTCTACTGCTTAAACCGTTAAGAAACAAGATGCAGTCTTATAGCTCCTGGAAATCCAGTTCATCAATGCACACATGTATGCAGTCTTAAATGGCATGCCTTTTACCAAGAATTAGTAGCAGCATTACAGTTCCTCACTTCTATATTCCCATACACTTACACTTCCCTGCATGTTACAGAAAAGCTTACCTTTTACCATGCTGAGTTGTTACTCTACCTTACTGTCCCTTCAAAGTCAGAGACACAACTGAGCTTCATGCAATACAAGGAAACAACCTCACTGCAATGACATTCACCCTATAGTGCACCTATAACTTATAAACACTGCTAAGACTGTCTGCATAGGGAAAAGATAGAAATATGTGGGCTGTGGGTGGTGGCAGGGAGGTAGCTGAAGCTGGGAGGAGCTGATGGGTGGAATAGGCAGCTGAACAATTTAATTGCTTTTTATGTTTTGCTGTGGTGGAATATGCAGTGTAGCAACCTTAGCTCAGTGACTGACTTTTTTCTGTGCAACGACATATATAATTAACATAGGTAGTTGCACACTTAGTTCTGCATTATTTAAATGCTCCGTTGTAGAATATTGTGTCATACTTCATTTCCACGCATAAAGAATAAGCCACATAACTCATGTGGGTGCCAGAGATCTCAAACGACTAGTCTCTGTAAACCCTGGAGGGAATGCTAAATTGAGCTGAAAACTTCCTTTCCGGCATTATGCATCCACTTTCCCTGTTAACCTGTTTTTCCCTCAATCAGAGGTTTTTGGTTTTGCTCCAGGCAATACCTTCTCAGGAGGGAGAAAGTATGTGATGAGATTCCTGTACTGATTTTAAAAGCTATCCAGAAAGAGAGTCTGTGAGGACACAGACTGGATAACAATGAGTCAAAGAAAAAAAAAAAAAAAAAAAAGGCAAGGATGTAAACCATCCCAGTACTGAAGATTCAGTGGCTGAAGGATTTGATCCGCTCCAATATCTAGAGACACAAGGGGATGTAAACACCTAAACAGAGGAGTCAGTTTGGTGTATGAAAGATGGGACCTCACATCCTCCATCTGTTTGCAGTGACTTGAACCCTACATGCTTTGGTTTCCAGAAATTTGTGCTAACCAGTGGCCCACAAAGCAGGCTAGGAGATGGGAATACTCTGTTAAAGCTGTTTCACTTCATGTGGAAGATTTTGGTATTCACCTGGCCAGAGGAAGAAAAGAGCATGACTCTGAAATTCCCTGGTCACATCAGACTCCTAGCCAGCGTTTTGGAATAGTTACAACAGAGATGGAACCTAGAGAATATATTTCTGTATTTAAATTCAATGCAATACATATGGGTAGGATCTGAGGTGTCCACTCGGAATTGTAATGAATACTCACATAGGACAAATGCAGTCAGTAACTAGTACCTTATTCTTGTAGTCCAACACATTGCTTAAACAAATTCTGAGAACTTGAGATGTTAAAATGTCACTTCTAAAAGTGACAGTCTGATGTTCCTGGATGGAGAAAATATCTTGCACCTCCAAACACTGGTCACCTGCTTTTTGAGACAGCCAGCATTGCCAGTCGTACTTTCAAGGCAAGCATTACAGGGGTGGAAAGACTCATTGGTTAATGATGTGAAATCAGGCCTGGAGGCACTGTGTTACCCCAGGGAATGACACAAGGCAGCAATACAAATTCAAGTAATATGGCAGAAAAATATTGTCTAAGCCCCCTGATGAAGAAAGGTTTGTGAGAATTGGGTATTGGCTAAACAGTTAATCAAATCCTTCACAGTCCCATTATTGTTTCTCATTTCTTGTCTCAGTTCAGTCTCAGGCAAGAACAAAAGGTTGCAAAGGTTGCACCTTCCCATAACCAAGAATGCCAACATACTTTTCAGTTCTAGTAGCTCATTTCTGTTTCACTTTGGATCAGACATGAAGTGGTTGTTTCTATGAGAGTGAAAGAAGAGTAACAGAGGATGAAATGAAAGTGTGGTAAAACTAGAGCTGCCTTAGACTCCAGCAAAAACCCTGTACTAGGAACAGAAATAAAGTCACAACAGAAGGTACAAGAAAACAGCCAAAAAGTCTCCAGTGTTGGTTTGGATGACAGAGATTGCACAGAGCACTTCCCACAGAAAACTGTACATGCTGATCTCTTTAGCATTCTGACTTACTGCTAACATGGGTCATCAGCAGACAATTCATTTTTGGACAAATCATGATAGATTTCCAAAGCTATGTGTAGGAGGAACAGGACTGAGCAAGGCCTATGTGTTAATCATCATTCTGACAAAAGGCATCTATTTGATCTTTAATACTTGGTCACAGGCTCCATGTGACACAGTGGACGTTACAGAAAGATGATGAGTGTGAATCTTATTTCATTATCCATGTGCTCATGTGTAAGGAGAGGCAGTTCATACAGCCATCTGGTCTCCCTGTGCAGTCATGCAACAGTTTTTCAGATCTTTGACTTCTGATTGGTCTTCTTTCACTCTAATTTTCTGTCTTGTTTGAACTAAGAAGGACGAATGACTAGAGAGCAATGCTCGCTTTTGTCTGTCAGCTCACAGTATCACAGGAATGTATTTATATCAGTACCAGCTACAGATCTCTTTGCAAGTATGAAATGGGATGGAGCTGCCATACAGCATCCCCAAAGGGGCTGAAGAGAACTCTTTTTCTCATCCTCTCTTTCCACCTGCACTCATCTTGGCACATATGCTTAAAGAGGAGCAAAAAAAACAGTAAAATCAGGTTGTATACAAGTTCTTCAAAGCTTCAGAGTGATACGAACTCCCAGCAACCCATATTTTGACTCTATTAATCCTCCCGTCCATCTTCCACCTTCTCCTAATAAGTGTATAATATCTCTTATCACACCTCTTGCCTTTGTTTTGCTGCTAAAACGCACTCTGGTCCCCAGTTCACACACACTAAGGTGCTGGTACAGACAGTACGCCTGATCCTGCACACATGTAATGAACATCTGTGCACTTGAGGTCATTCTCTACCAGATGTTAGAACTAATTAGTGCTTTCACAGCTTTTCTTTTTTTTTTTTTTTAGCGGCTGCTGTGCTTGCTCTATTAAAATCAGTTAAAACAAAGCCGGTTAGCGCACTGAAGTCCCCTCTCAGCCTGACAGGGAAAGCCTTTGAGGGCAAGTGTTTCCCAACCCATATTTCAAAATCCTACAGGTTCTCAGACTTCCAACCAATCTTAACTTCATCTTGAATCAAAAGAAAAGGGAACGAAGAAATCTTTGTCCAACAAAAAGGCTAGACATGGACCCTCCAGGACAGCCAGGAACAGCCTATACTTTTCTCACTCTATTTACTTTCTGTGTTGGACTGAGAACTCGCTAATGACTGGTATGCCAATCGCTTTAAGGAGAGGAAGGGCTCAGGGATGAAAAGAGACAACCAGGGAATTCTAATTCAGACATTTATCAAGCTCTTAGAGTCAGATGCTCCTGAAATTCATTTGTAAAACCATGTGAACTTTCTCACTGAAGGAATATCAGCAGTGATACCATTGTGGGGGAAAGAAAAGATCTCAAGCTTTGAAAATACGACCTAAGTGCTTTGCTGAATAGTGTTCAAGTGGGTTTGAAACTAGGTAAAATGAGTTTGTCTGTCCCTACTTAAAACTGCAGATTAGATAAGTATGAAAATATTTTCTCTGCTAAGCTATCAGTACTTGGCTTCTCTTTTAATTATAGTCAAATAATGTAACAAAGGGCAATTTCCATAACATTTATTCTAACCATTTTTTACACTTTACATTACAAAATTATTCTGAGCATTTATCAGGGCATGTACAACTTCTACTGCCTTGCACTTTAGCTTGATGCTGATTCCTCTGAAAGAGCAGCAAAACGGAGGTACCTGCTAGTGGCCTAACATCTTGTCTTCAGAGGGCTGTTCAGAAAATCACCTTAATTTCTGGATATCATACTCTTAATGTACAGCTGCATAGGTCTTTGCTGATAAACCATCTCACAATCTGGAATCACTTGATTTCTGAGAATGTGTTGACCCTATTGTCTGAATTTCCAATGTTCAGCCTGGCACATTTTCAGTTGTACACACACTATTCACTTCATATTATTCATGGTGAGTAGATAGCTGATCCTCAGAATCAAACCACTTTTTTTAAATAGGAGATTATTATGAAAAAATGATAAAGAACAATCGCTTCCTATTAAAATTGCTACAGCATCTCAACATGGCAACAAATCCCCACTGAACTTGGGAGTTTTATGCAGGCGTAGCAGACTTCTTAGGTCTATTTAGATACCTTGCCAGACATCATCTTTAAATATGAGTTTAACATCTTCTTCAGTGGTGTTAGTGTACGAGAGGAGTCTCCATGTTCAGGAATGATGTNCCCCCCAAAAAAAAAAAAAGCTGAACAAGTAGTGGAAAAACTATTATGTAATTTTTAGACGTGCAAGAATTACGCACAGAGAGGATAAGGAAATGACAAATAAGACAGGTTTGGATAGTCTCATATTCCTGTTGTCTCTAGTCCAGAAACTGTATAGCTGAATGGTATACATTCAAGTGGTGCCAGCCCTGAGTTGTGTCCATCTTCTCCCAAGATGTGAATCAGTTGCTCCTTCTGAGGCTGAACAAAAGTTGGCTCATGTTTCACAGACTGAGTCTTATTCCAGGCATTAGAGAACTTCACAGAGAATGCTTAGTGAGCACACGGTGGCATCATTTTTAGGGGGCAACATTTGAAACCAAAGAAATTATAGCCTTGAAACAAATATGGAGAGTGAGGGGTCTTTTACATTATTATTTAGTGACATGTAATAGAAAACCAAAGCATGAAATATTTATAAACTCTGCTTTGAGGACCCCTATAAAACTGCTACTGAATTTCTTTAAAATGAATACGCAGTCCATGATTTCAAAGCATACTCTATCAGGTACTCAAGGTCTTCTAAAACAATCTATTTTCACTCTAGATATGAAAGGGAAACATAAGTATAAGAACTCTCAGTGAAAGCTTGAGTCTCTGCATTTCAGGTTATGGGTTTGGTTTTCTCTTTTTTATTGATCATTTATGTACTAATTCTAAAATGTCTTGCTTGCATTTAATGTAGATTTGCATTTAATGTCATATAGTAGAAAAGCATTGAAATATGTAAATTTTTAAAACACATTACAAATTCAGTAGAGTTCCTGTAGTTTTTTAAAAAAAAAGCGCCTAAAACACATTCCTCAGTATTAGAAATAATGCTATCTAATGCTTGATATCTAAATAATGCTATAACCCATAATATAAAATGTTATTTTTCTTGAAGTTAAAGCCAAACCCAATATAATTGTCCCCTTCGTTACAGTAGGAACAGTGTCTCTCACCCAGCCTGAGCCAGTGGCAACAGACTTGTTCAAAACAGAGTGTTTTATGGCATTTCTGTTAAAAGGAACGAAAGAAACATTTAAAATGGAGACAAAATTTCCCATTACCAGTTTTTCAAAGGAAAAGCAATCACTTGCAAGAAAAATCATTTTTCCACAGAAGATAGGGATTTTCTTTCCAAAAGGACTCTGAATTCCTAAAATGTCATGCCCTGTCTGAAGCACTGAGCTCCCCTGATACCAGCACAACGTCAGAGCAGCTGCAGTTCTTTGTTTAACGCAAACAAAATCCTCAGCAAACCAGGACTGTTCACTCCTTCTTTTTCGGATCTTTCTTAGGAGCTTTAAGATATTTTTCTGCTGCTGATTTGTTCATTTCCATCTGGGAGGCATCGATTTATTTTTCCGTTTTCTGAAAGGGAACTGGAGTGAACGTGGCTGTTTATTTTTCTACTTAGATAGTGCCTTGCCATGCCAAGACAACTCTGAGCACCAGCCTCATCAATTAATATCAGCACCACTCTGAGAATGGTGTTTGCTAAGAAACTGTTGCTACAGAACAAGCAAAATGAGGACAAAACATTGGGCCAAATGCTAGAAGAGGCAGAGGGGAGCCAGGATCTGCGGATCCTGGCCCAGGGAGCACAGACGGGGGAGTGCTGTCTCCCTGGCATCCTCCCCTCCTCTGCAGAAAGCCTCCCCGGGCTCCGGGCTCATACCTGGCTAGGAGGGGCTGCGCTGGGATGCTGTTCACACACCATCTGGAGCAAACCAGCAGAGCTGAATGCTGATTCAGCTGGGGCGGCGAGACCACACTTTGAAAGGGATCCGCGGTACGGTGGGGTGTTCCTTCGTCTAACCAGGTGTGAGCAGCAGCAAGCCTTGAAACAGCCCCTGAGAAATGACTGCCTGCACCAGCTGTCCTCCTCATATTTAATAAAAGTGAGGGGAAATAGCAAGCTCACCTTCCCAGGTTGCACTTCAGGTACACTGCAAGCCTTCATTGCTGCTGATGAAATGCTGCTGAACTGAAAGCAGTTGGACAGAAAGCGAGCACTTTCCGTGACATTTGCCACTGTGGTTTTGCTTCACCTGGATGGAAGAGAAGAGGTTGCTGTAAGGACTGTCTTTTCTCTGTACTAGCACACATGTACACATGCATGCACAACTCCATCTATGCTTCCTCTGAGGAAGTTCCCTGTGTATTTCTTCTCCTTTCCATGAAGCCCCATATTCTTGCAGCTGTCCCACCAGAAGCGCTATGCTACTGACCTTTGGCAATTGCTTTTCTTGATCTTCACAAGAAACAACCCAAGGTATCTTTTTCATGCCATCTGCAGTGGTGAATAGCAAAGAGCAAACTGTATGCTTTGACCAGTGAGGCATAAATGCCTTTTTGGGCCATAATTGTGAGTGTCAGTGTGATGACAATCAACTGCTCTCGGAGGAGTTTACAGACTAACTAGCAAGGCAAAAAAAAAAGGGGGGGGGAACAACAACAACAACAAAACATGGAGGGAAGGAGGAAGAGGGGAAAGAGAGGAGAGAAAGCGAGGTAAAATGATTTGCTTAAGATCCCACAGAAAGGTTTTGAAAGAACAAGAGACAGGACTAATTTCTTACCACCCAATTCAGTGCTCTGTGTATCGTTGCACACAGGCTTGGCTAAACTGCTGCTACAACACACTACTCATTGTACAACTCAAAGTTGACATTAATATTTTCTCTGCTACTTTACATGATGCCATAAAAAGGAATCTCTCTGCCTGAATGTAAAAACTATTATCAGGCATGCAGTTGACCAAACTCTGCCCAGATGTTGCAGTGTGGTTGCAAACTATATGTCAGCTGTTCTTTTTGCTGCTCACCATGCAGCCAGCCTGTTCATCTGGCCATATGGAAGATCCATGGGAAAAAAAGAAAAGCTATTTGTGCATTGGTATTGAAAGTCGGAATAATAAAGCCTTTAAGATTTAATGGGTACTCAAGCTGGCTTACAAATAACCTGCTTTGTCTGCATTATTTTGTCTGTGTCTTTCCTTATGAAAAACAAAGAATAGAAAAGAAAGATCAAAGATTGCAAATGCAGCTTTGTTTTGAAAGCCAAAATCCCTCACTCCCTTCAAACAACGGGGAAGGCTTCTATACACGGGCTTCAGACTCGCACTGCACCTTGGCCTCTGCCTGTTCATCCCACCGATTCTCACCACCCCCTGTGAGGCACAGGCAGCAATGCCTGCGTGTTCAGATCCTGCGCCCCAGCACACCCACGGGACAGGGCCCCTGCAGCAAATTCAAGGCCCGGCGCCCCCCTGCTTCCTCTCCTTCCTTACAGCCACGGAGCCCACCAAAGCCTGGAGCTGAGTCCTCCTCCTGCCTGAGGTCACCTGCCGGCCCACCCGCAATGCCCTCTGCACTACCAAAATAGCAGCGGTTCCTGGGGGGAGCGCACAAATTAAGAGAAATGGATATTTCCTGTTAAGCAGGATAAGGCAGTTCGTAACGTGACTCCCAGGCATGACTGAAGCCAAGGGGAGAACCGAGGCGGCCACTTGAGCTTTGTATCACCGCACCGCTCTGGCACAGGCACAAGAGAGCTTGCACATCACGTACTGGAGGCTTATGTCCCGCGGGCGGGAGTGCCACCGGGGCCGACGGGACCTGGAGCTGCAGCTGTGCCACTGCCAGGCTGGGCTGGGGGAGAAGACATCAGGGGCTTGGACCGTACAAATTTAAGCAACCAGCCTGGGTGCCTACAGACTATACGTGCTCGGAAGCAATTCAGAGTGCCTAACTCGGGCTGCTGTCAGTGCCTGAACACTACAGCTTTGAAGCCTCTTTTTATCCCTGTTGACTGTTTGGGCAGTCTAGGCTTACAATTTAGGCACTAAATTCACAGTCTAAAGCTAAACAGTGCAAAAACATTTTCTTCTTTATGGCAAATGTTTCACCATGTCTAAAGCCTGTGCTTCTAACACCAGGGACCTGCAGGTATCAAACTCTTAGCTACAGCCTTCAGTCGCGCCTGGCTGGGGAGGGGGTCCTGCAAGAACGAGCACCTGCTCGTGTGCAGCTCTCTATCTGCTCCGCATGTGAGACAGCGAGCCTGTGCATGGCTGCACGGGCGCAACTTCAGACATTTGATAATTTGGCCCTGGCTGCTCTGTCAGCTGTTGTCACTTTCTGTTTAGCACGGCGTTCATAAGGCAGCAGCTAATGGGGTGGGAGCATGAGGAGGAATTCTGGCAAAGACAAGTCACCAGGATATTTATTTGGCCGTCCTTATGTAAAAGAGTGCAAAAATGGAGCAGTAAAATATTGTAAAACTTAAGCTGATACTTCCACTAATTCAAAGTGGCAGTTTTTAAATAGGGTTGCTTCTGTTTGTCACTTTCAATCATAGGATGCCAATAGTGGTACTTAGAAGGACTTAATAGTCTTAAGAAAACAAATAGCCCCCTTCCCCCAAACCAGAACAAACAGAGCCATATTGTCATGCCTTGAGATACATCAAGTGTGCCGCGTGGGGCTGTCCGCGCGCTTCCTCCCTGGCCGACGCAAGCGAAAGTGACAACTTGTCACCTCTCTCCTCCTGTTCACTTTGCGTCCTGCTCGGTTCCTCATGCTCTCTTGCCTTTTGCTGTCTGCTCTCCCTGCTGCTTCCACTCCCAGGCTTCAAAAGAAAAGGATGCTCCCACGTCAGCATCTTTTAACTTCATTTTATTTGTGCACACCCTTTTCCTGAATAAAAAATAACTCCTCTTCTCCCCCTTACTTTTCCCAGTTGTACCTCAGTTGTACCTGATGCAAGCACAGGCATGGCTTAGGCTTATTCAGGGAGCAGAGGTATCTTTTGCAGACAGGGAAAAGCAGAGTAGGAACATGCGGCAGACTTGCTGAGAAGCGTGAGACTCCTCTGCCACCTTCTCTTTCCCAGTAGCAGGATGAGTCCGTGCCATTCGCCATCATTATTTGCAATGCCAAGCTTTGCAAAGCTGCCCCAGTTGAGGGCCAGGGCCTTGGCTTTGTGCACAATCCACTTCGTGCTAAAGGGGTCACTGATGTGGTGCCTGCTCAGGTTTATGCTACATAGACACCATTGTGCAACACCAACCTCAATATCAGAAGCACACTTTATTTTCCAGGGAGCCACTTCTTGATCTTCATTGCATACCTTTCTCCCCTCCCTCTGTCTGTTCCAAATTGTGAATCCAGTGCCTTCTCCCAGCAGTAAGTGCAAGTGACAAATGAAACAGCAAATAAAGTTTGTTTTCTTTATGCTGGACAGGCTTCACAGATTTCAGTGACAGAGGTGAAGCTCTCATCTGCCTGGAAGGACTTGCACAGGTAAACCTGGGTGCACCATCCCAAAAGTCCTTTGTCAGCCCCTCCATGACTTGTTCCGAGTCACCATGTGAATGACTTTGCCCAGCAAAGGCAGCAAACCCCAGTGGGGCCACTGGCAGGCAGGAGGGCTGGCCGTCACCACAGCGCAGGGCAGGGGGGACAGGGAGGGTCCCTCTGGCATCGCCAAGGAGCTGTCCCAGTGCAGGGACCACACTGGTGGGGCTGGAGAAGGACCAGGCAATAAGGGGAGAGGACACGTGGGTCACTGCAAATCTCCCTTGCATCAAGGGAGATTTATGCCTAATAATTTAATAAGCAATAAAAAGCAGTACAATTTAAACAAAAGCTTCATTTAAATCAGAAGAGAGACGGGCAGATTTCTATTCTGAAGTGAAACTAGGTCTAACAGCTAAGGAAAGTGTGTGTGTGTTTGTGTGTGTGCGCAGGCGTGTGTGTGTGCAAATCCAGGAAGGGGAGTCAGATAAGAAAGAACGATTAACTTTGTGCGTGAAAGTAGTTAAGCTGTCATCTTAAGCTCACTCTGTCAGAATTATTGCTGTTTATTCATAAGACCGCTAAGTAACAGATGTTCACCTGGCCAAGCAAACCTCCTGAAAGGAAGATATCCATATGCGGCAGTGATCAGAGTGTGCTCTGATTCTTAGAAAAAAAAGTTTTGTTTCCTGGTATTGGTTGAAGCTTAATAAAAGAGTGGGAGGGAGAAAATAAAAGGTAGGTGGAGGAGATGGAGAGGGAAAACAAAGGGAGAGAGTGCAAAGACACAAACAAGAGCCAAGGTGAACTTACAAAAGACAGAAGGAACTCAGGGACATTTCTTGAACATCAGTAAAAGCGTTTGTAAGAACAATAGCTACACAAGAGTCAGGATAATTAAAAGAGCACAAGCAGGAAAAAGAGAGAAGAATTTCTTTTCATAGAGTCTTTCTTCATGTTGTTTCAAGTTAGCAGACAACATGTGCAAGCAGTGTCAGTTCTTCTCTACTTCCTAAAGCGTTTTCTTTGCTTAGCCTTTTGTTTTATTTATCTAATGGATTTAGAGCATTGGCATCCTTTTGTGTTGAAGCTTCCTGAATCAGCCTGTCTGCTACAGCCAGGGACAGGCACATCCTCCAAACACAGGCCAGAGCATGGAACAAAGAAAACACAGGAGACACGAAGGGCTCGTGGGTACCTTAGAGGTAACAGGACATTCATCCTGTTTAATATCTGTGGGGCTGCTCAGAGTGGCCTGGAGCCGGTCTGGTCACGAGCAATCAGGACAAACAGAAGACCAAAACTCAGGCTTTTCCCTGGGCTCGCACCAGGCTGCCGGAGCACTCAGCCACCTTGTTGGTGCTTCAGCGGGGAGCCAGGGGACGCAGGGCTGCGGAACGGATACGGGCCCCCTTGCGACGCGGGGTCCTGCTCCCCCTGAGTTCACTGCCTGTAGCTCCGAAAGCAGGGCGAGGGAGGTAGAGGAGATTCCCTGGCTCAGCGGGGAAGCGGGACACAGGCCTTGCTCTGCAGGCTACAAGTGTTCAGGACCTGAACAATGCTGTGGGAAGACACAGGGCCATGTTTGCACTTTGAATATTTTTAAATGAGAAAAGCCTATTATATCACGGCATTGCACAATCATCTCTGGAAGAAACTGCTACTTCAACTACTACTTTGCAAGAACCCTATTAAAAGGCAGTAAGTGAAAGCATAAGTTCATTTCAAGTGTTTTTTCACCCAGCCAGGTCCCCTTGTGTTCAGAGCAATGGGTGACAAAACTATAGCATAAACCATGTCAAGCTGTTCTGTATGCTCTGCAATCAGTCGGATATTCCTTCTGCTGGAAAGACCACTAATTATTCAGTGGGCATTTGCCTGAGTGAGGCCTCAAGATTTGGTCCAAAGACAGCAAATGTTCTTACTTGATTATTTTTGCAAATTAAATGAGAAGAAATTAGAAAGAGAGCATATGAAGCTTAGTTGTAAGACAGATGTTAAACAAACTAGCAGCTTCCCACTATCCCTCTAATACTTATCCCCAGTACCCAAAGATAGTCCCTTAGTCTTTGTAATGAGACAGGAATACTTAGGACTCTATTGATAGTATCCTGAATAGCCTCACAGGTCAAGGAGCACTGAATTATTTGTGCTACTAACAATATTTTACATCTACTTCAGCTCATTTTGAAGTGGACAGCATTTTTCAAGTAATTAATTTGTTCACTGAGAAATGCAGTTTTGAGTCAACCAAAAGTATTCATTATTGCAAAGCATCTGAAATGGAAAAAAAAATGGAAAAGTCTTTTTTTCACTTCTCATTTTGATACAATGTTTTGGAACTAAAGGGAAGTGTTCTTTACCATTTAAAAAGTGATTTTGTGATGTACTCAGGAAAAAAAAGTCTCATTTTGAAATTTAAAGCAGCTTTTAAGAAAATTTTTAAGAACATCTCTTGTATCAGCTGCCCTAGAATGATACTTTCTATCTTTTAGGGGTCTTAGGGCAATAACTGAAAAAAACATTTTTTCCTCCAGCTCTCCACACCCTCGGGCCACCTCGGGGACTGTAACGTCCATATGGGGAGCCCAGGGTGCTCTGCCCAGCAGCGATGCCCGTCCCTTCCCCACCTCCAGACCTACTTCCCTGCTCAGAGCAGCCTCTGCAAGGCATGAGAAACAACCGTCATTAGTGCACACTTTAATGAGCATATATTGCCCAGCCAGCAACAACAGTCGTAACAGATTTCAAGATATGGCATATCAGAATCGTAAAGCAGCTATTTGTTAGCCCTGGAGTCGAGTCAAAATATTACTCAGCAATGTTAGGAATAGCAACTGGTATCTGAACAATATTAGGACACAAAAATAGATTTATTAGTTTTTGCTTAATAAATTGCATCTAGCCTTCTGAAAAGTAGCAATGTAAATACTGAGGAGGCATTCTGTATAATTTTTTCTCACTGTGTGCCTTCCACATGAGCTTTTGTTCTGTTTGCAGACCCAAAGATGATTTTCCTGATACCAACTCCGCCCTTTCATCCTAGGACCTCAAAATTCCTCTGCCATTAAGAGCTTCAGCAGTTGCAGGGCTTCCACTGCCCAGACCTTCCTGGGACCTGTGCTGACATGGAGGCCCAGGAGAGCCCTGTTTGCTTTCACACAGCTGTGCTGGATGCCGAAAGCATCAGCCAGGATTCAGCCACACAAGACCTAACTGGTCATCCTACAATTTTGCACAGACTGCTTGTGTTATAATGAGTAAAGGGGCACTATTTTTATGTAGCTGCTTTGTTATATTTTAAACAAAAACATTTTTTTATAGGAAACAGAAAGAACATATCCATGGCCTTCGGCTGCTGTAGAGGCACATAGCTCTACTAACCTCAGCAACGTCCCACTAGTTTACACAAGCTGAGAAGCCAGCTCAGAAACCAAGGGAACAGGCACCACAGAGGAACACAGGAGACCTTTTTTAGGCTCCAACTTCCAAATGCTGTATGTACAATCTTAACTGAAGTGAGTCATTCTTCCGACATGCACAGGGCTCCAACAAGCTCCAAGACCCATAATGAACTTGTCCAGGCTCAGAACATTTGACACTGAATCTGTCACAGATCAGATTACTACACTGTCCTACTTCTGAATACATAGGGACATTATCTTGGCATTCTTACGTGCCCATCTTGAAGACGATAGCCAGAGCTGTCAGCACACAGAGGTGACGGACGATGTTTCGCTAAGAGGATGGCACTCCCTGAGGAAGAATTCCTGAGCCCCAGAGATATGGACAACATAGATACATGTTCCTTGCAAGTGCCAGCAAAACCAGAAGCTTCATTTTATTTCTTTTTCATATTAGTTCAAATATCTTGATTTTTAATTCTGGCCAATAACTATGCAAAAATAATGTATTCCATCTGTAGCATTATTGTAGTATAATGGATAAATATTGAAATAATGAACGCTTTCTGTCATATAACTACTACTGTATTTTCTAAAGGCTGGACAGGATTACTTTTTAAACCAATTTAAAAAGTGAAGAAACCTAAAGAAAATAAAGATGAAATTTTTATAGCGAAGATATACAAACATGGATGAACTTTTGCATATCTCTGAGTCAATATCTTTACCACAACCACTCAAACTGCTGTTTTGCATTTGCCAGTGGCCCAGCTGATGCTCTGGTTTTCTCCAGCATGGAGAACTCGGTCTTGTCACTTCCTGTCTATTTTGAGACCTCCCTGACTTTGCTCCTTCCAGCAGCAATGTTTCTCGGACCATTCCTGTTAGCATCAGGGAAGAGAAATGGTCTGGAGGAAGGAAAGGCTATCACTGCATTTGAATTCTCCAAGAAATTTCTCCATGCAACATCTTTAAAGGCTTGTGAACAATCCTTGTAACATCCTGTTTTTTTCTTCCTTACTGATTAGCACATCGGTGTTGGTCATTTCCTCTGCCCACCTGCCCCATTCCCTCTTTCTTATGCTACCTAACCCTTCTTTCCCACCATCCCCACTTAAGCTTTGAAACCAGACCACATCTGTAAATTTCTTCATCAAAGCCCATTTATATATCAAGTGAGGAAAATGCAGCCTAGAACAAATTATTGTTCCATTTCACACTCTACCCTCTCCCCTTTGACCTGAATCATGTCCATTTGCAAACATCACTTTTTATATCCACACCAGCATCCACTGATGTACTTCACATCCAAGCTTGCCTATGGACCTAGGAAGCCATCTTTTGTGTGTTACGAGATCAAAAAGGTTTCTTGTGGATCAGATCAGTTGTAGCCCGGCCTTTCTTCAGTCAGTCTTTTGTGACTGTCCCTAAAAATTCCAGTAGATTGTCGCTTCTGTGCACCTACAGACGGTATCCAAAGCAATATCGGAAGTCTCAGTCTTTTCATTCCCGTTCAGACTCTGATTTATGATTTTCTTCTCTTCCAACTACTAAAATCAATCAAACCCATAGACATGCAATTTTCTGGATCTTTCCTAGATATATTTTTGAACTACCAGCTGAATTTCCTGTGATACTGGTACTGAGGAATATGCCAAAGCATCTTTCCCTTATTGCACAACTGTGTCTCTGAAGCAAAACTTTCATGTTATCTTTCTGACTGCCATGCTTGTGAAGATAACCTTGAACACATTAATGGACCATAAACCAGTATTTATCTGACATTGTGGATAGCTTGAAACTATAGCTTTGAGAAGTGTGGACAGCCCCATTCCTTTCAATAGTGTGTTAATGCTGAAACAAAAATTGACAATTTAAATTCCAGCATTATTAATGATTCCACTGATGATCATTTTAGCAGAAGCATCCAGCCAATGCATTTACTCCACAATCCCAAACTGCCTCCCATGCCTTCCCAGGTGCCAAAAGCTCCAACTGTCCCCTACCCAACTGCCAAAGTCTTCAGCTTCCCCATGGCAACTCCTACAATGCAGTTCTGCATTTTTCTTACAACATTGAACCAAGCAGGGAGTGAACGTCAGGAAAATAGCATCAATTAAATTGATTTCAATATCAAAATAAATAATACCAATTGTTTTATTCATTTAGGTACTTAATTGAGTAAACTTTTATATAAATTTAATTTAAACAAATCTGCCATCGAACTGCAGGCTGATTCACCAGAAGGCTGCAGGACTAAGGACCCTGCCAAACAATTGAAGTCCAGTTTGTTACAGAGTCCATAGTTCCCAGAACAGAAATATTGCTTTAAGAAGTTAAACTCCATCATTATACGTAGCTTCTTCTTCTTTTTTTTTTTTTCTTGTCTATGAACAGTTTTGATGCAGTCCGCAGCAAGCTGACAAACATTACGGCACCAGAAACTTCCCATGAATTCCACAGAGTCCTCCTGTTCCACAGCCCCCAGAAATTTGTAGTATGTCTTAGCCATGTACTCTCCTACAAACAGGGCCTTAATGTGCCTGCCTGGGATTATCCTACCTTTCTTGACATTTCCTACTGAAACCAGACTGAGTCCCATCTGACCAAGTTATTTTGCAAGTCTTCAGATATTCTAATTTCTTAATAACCTGTTCTGGCATGATCCTGATTTCCTTCGGTGTTTCTTTCTCCTCCCCAGGGAAATTTACGCTTGTTTCTGACACCTGTGTCCACCACCACTACCTTCTTTTCAGAGCACAAGAGCAAGAAATGCATTGAATATTTTAAGCAATATCTACCTTTCCTTTCAATAATTTTTCTCTGCCATGTCTTAAAGGCCCTTCTGTCTCTTTCACAGACCTCTTTTTCCTTGTGTACTTGAAAAAAGTCATTATTTTTCACAACCTTCTGCACAATCTTTTTTTTCATTCTCAGCCTTTGCTTTTCTTATCATTTTAATACTTTCTGAACTTCACTTTGTAATCTTTCTGGTCTTCCCCTGTATTTGATGTTTAATACCTCACATATGCCTCTTTCTTACCCTTGATTACTTTTTGGGGAGGGCTTGTTCATCATAGTGTGAATTTATTTCTTTCAAGCCTGCATATCAGATGGCCCTTGGGCATATATTAATTTCAGTTCTGCACATTTTCAGTTTCTCATCAATGCTCTTGTCCTCTCCATTACTTTTCAGCCAGCCCCTCCCACAGACTTTTGAAACTTACTCTGAAATTTTGGAAAACTTGCACAAAACTAGTAGTGTGCTTGTCAAAGGGAACTGGTTGCAAGCCCCAGAGGAAAACATGAGGATCAACATCGCCGTGACCAAGTTATCCTGGATGTGCCGAGCTCTCAGCCAGTTTCATGCCTTTCCCAGGCTCTGTTTGATCAACACTGATCAAAATGAAAGCTGAAGCATCTTGTGGGCTGACTGCCCTTCTGCCACAGGAGGACACGAGGCTGTAGCACACCTCTGCACTGCCCTTCCTGATACTGCTGCACTCCCTTCGCATCTCAGGAGGTGGGCGAGCGGGCGGTATGAGACTAACTACATCAAGGGCCAGACAGGCAGCTCCATGTCCTGTTTGCACCAGCAAAGTGAACCAAAAGCAAGTTTGCTGAGCCAAGGTGTCCTGCTGCCTGTCCTGAAGTAATTTAGATCATCTTGTCTTAGAGATGAAATGGGAAGTCATTTAAAGGACTTTTACAAATGTCTTTGGGTCTGCATGATTTTTTAGCAGTGCTTTCCAGACATCCACAGAAGAAAATAAAGCAGGACTGATTATGAATCTACCTTTTGATATCCACTCTCTCCCACTGAAGGCAGATGTTTTGGCTGTGTGCGCTGGGAACTGCTGAACGAGGCAGCAGATGTGGACTTCCCCGCACAGCCCAGGGTGTCTCAGTAGGTCATGCTCCCCTCATCGGCCCCAGCCTCCACGTACAAAATCCAGCACTCAGAGGTGCTGCGAAGAATCATAGCCTCTTGATGATGGCCTGTAATGAACAAGTGCCACCCATTGCCTACAGCTCCTTTGTGTGAGATAGGTGGACTCACTATCACGAAAGGGATTTAATCTTTATAAAGTATTTTCCAATATAATAGATACCATTTTTCTTTTTAGATAGCCGTGGCTACTACAACCTTTCTGAGGCCCAAGACATCTTTTACTACCACCACCCCACCACCAGGTCCTGCCTGGAGACCAACTCTGGCTTGAGAGGGGAGTGCGAGCCACTCACCTACTGCACTCCGCAGCAAGGAAATGCTCATGAACAAAGAATAAGGGGGCACAGTTTCTGCCACACGCTCCAGTCAGCAGTCAGCACAGTGAAGTGCCACACACAAACCAGTTTTCCATCTGAAAGGGCTGAAACATCTTGCTTTGTTACCCAAAGAGGGGACAGAAGAGAAAGTCACAGTCTGTTATGGGCACACTGCTGAGTCAGCATTAACATTGAGGGCCCATTCTCATTAGCACCTATTCATATAATACAAACACAAAATAAACCTGTTATAGGAATACTATATGTTTTATAGCTGGACACAGAGTACAGGGAGTATCAATATCCTAGTTCTTGTAAACACCTGTTAAGGCTGTCATCCTGTACAGATATACAGACCTGATTTACTGGGAGTTCAGTAAAATGGCTCAGAGCAAATAAAGTTCATCACATACAAACATCTTTGCAAGACCAGTAAAGTTTTTTACCACACAAAGACATTTTTACCTCATTTCTTATGGAAGATGGCACAGTATCACCTGAATTTTCAGCTTCAGAATAATGACTATCTCCTTCCTTTTTATTATCCTTATTTTTTATATGCCTCAGAAAATTCTACATAAAAATATTATACTAAAATATTTTTTAAAAATTGCAAAATCAAATTCTCAGCCTTTAAAGAAATTCTGAAACTTTGAATTCTGAGACATAAGTCTGCCTCTTGTGGTCAATGTCTTGAAACATTCTCATACATACAGAAATATATATATACAATAATATAAAATGACAACATGTCATGCAAGCTTTCATTCAGATTCATACTGCACTATATTGCCAAATAAAACAGATTTTTCATAAGGGATAATTTTCTGAAAGTGACCTACCATTTTTTTCCTAGAGTTGCCATGTGTGATATCACACTGCAGCTATTCCCAATGATTTTTTATATTGATGCGGCTTATAGTAGCCCTTTCTTGGGAACTTCAGCCACAGATTAAGGCCATTTGTACATAAATGCAAGGAATAACATAGTCCCCACCCTAAAGGCCTTACTCTAGATTCAGCTGGGTGTGGAACGCGTAATTCAGCGAGGAGTAGGTTTGAGTAATGAGATGGATAACATAAACAGGAGTCTGGCATAGAAGTAGAATCTTACTATCAGCCTAAGAAGTGCATTGGAAAATAATCTGCAGCTGAGATGGCATCCCGGGGCATCCTGGGACCGAGGTAAGAGCCAAGTGGCAGGCGGTTATTGAGAGAGGTGCAATATGGGTCACGTCTGACTTGGGCATGGCTAGCAAAGCCCTGCTCACTGTCACACCTACACACCCCTAACAACAGAAGCAGAAGATGACAGTGGAAGTTCCTCCAGCCCGTATGGCATGCAGAAATTTACCATTTTTCCTAGCTGTTCTTTTTTGTCTCTAACAAAGTTCAGATTGAGCCCTAAGGGCACTAACAAAGGAAAA
This sequence comes from Anseranas semipalmata, assembly GCA_013399115.1. Lineage (NCBI taxonomy): Eukaryota > Metazoa > Chordata > Aves > Anseriformes > Anseranatidae > Anseranas > Anseranas semipalmata. Next base: position 266,600 of record VXAA01003896.1, on the reverse strand, counting down.
AATGCTTCACGGCATTTTCCCCTAGCTATTGCTTTGGGGTATGTGTAAGATGAGATCAAGTCAGTGCTACACAAGGAGCATTCCTAATTCACTGTGTGGTCTGTGGGCAGACTCAGATTTGACGATTTATCGCATTTTGAACAGAAGCGCTGTGAAGTGAATGTAGGAGGCACTCTCATCACATCAGCTGGGCATTTGCCATACAGTCTTCCTGCAGGCTGGGAGAAAAGTGGGAAGATTTAGTTGTCTGCCTTTGGCTTCTGCCACCCTGAAAACTGAGTAGATTGATGTCTTCTCGTGGAGAGCAGCTTTCACTGTTGCTGGTGCCCTCCTCTTTCTGATCTGCCCCAGGGGTGCAAAGGGGCAGGCATGCCCCTACCGACATCACTGCCCCTGCTCCTTACAGGCATGCTCCTAGGACTGCGTGTGGTAGAGCATCACCTTTAACATAAGCAATACCACAATGTGCTGATCTGATGAGCCACTGCTGGACTGTGGTAAGCAACTTACAATCTCAGACCTTAAATCCTTAGGACAGTGTTCATATCTGTAGTTGCAGATGATGGTAAGGCATCTCTCTCCCATAATAAAAAAGTATTTAATGTAACTAATACAATGTACATCTCCTGACTAGAAAGCCCCCGGATCAGAAAGGCACAGTCAGTCTAGTCACAGACGCTTTTCAGGAGAATCTGCAAGCAAAGAGCATCCCTGTTTTGCTCAGGTTTGGTTTATCCACCTGCAGCACCTCTGTGTTAGGCCTTTTATCACAGTATTCAGAACAGAGGAACAGACATGCACAGTAGTTTCCACATTCATCAAGGAAAATTGTGAGGTAGTAGGAACCGGACCATGAAAACAGTATCATGTTCTCAACTTCAGTTGTTGGCATCTGTGGTTTTACAATCACAGTTTGCTTTATGCTTATTTATTTTTCCCTACTCCTCATTAAATTGTTCTCCTTTTGTAAAAGACCTGGCTAACTGGTGGATTCGTGGATTTTAAGGCCAGAAGAAACTACCATGAACCACTCACTAATCTGTCTTTTAGGAAATCGGAGCATTTCATTCAGCAGTTCCTGCAGAAAGTCCATAGCTTCGGCCAGAGCACAACTCTCAAAATGATGACAACCACCATCTCTTTGGGTGTGTTCTCATCATGAATTGCTCTTTTGATTAAAAGAAACAAACAAACAAACAAACCAAACCAAACAAACAAAAACCTAACCCATTTCTATTCTATTTCTAAATGGCCATTAAAAAGAAACAGTGAATCTGACTAACCCAAACTGATGTTAAATTCATACCCTAAGTAGAAGAAATTGCCGTGAAGATTTGATTTCCCAGCTTACAATGTTTATATTAAAGATGTCTCTTTATGGTCAGATCTAGAAATCTAGCAGCATTTTAGAACAGTTACATATAATACTAGCTAGTGTTCCACTTTTATTAAAGAATTTTAGGAGCAGACAAATGATAGACAACTCCAAAATGAAATTGAATATTGACATACAGTGAAATTTCTATATTGGATTTCCTCAGAGAATCAGTTTCTGACCTGCTGTTAGGAATACAATAGCTTTAGCGATGTCTGCATCTAAAATCCTGCATGATTATTGCTCCTGTCTTGTTATTAAACAAGTCATTAAATCCATGGTGCTTTAGAAACAACAAAAATTAGTGTTTCAACATCTACTACTCTGCTCCTGAAAAGGGCTGTGGTATTCTTTGCATATGGGGGGCTACATTAATAATTGCAGCAGGTAAACATGGAGTGAGGATAAGCATAAAAGTCTCAGAAACGGTTTTCACAATAATGCATCTGTCAAAAAAAAAAGTATAAGACTCTTTCAGAAATGAGGTTAAATTACATCATTACAGACTGTGACATATTATGCAAAGACCTTCCACCTTGCAACAGCTAAATGAAAGTTCATTCTCAATAAGCAGGGCTGGCTATTGCAGCATGAATGTAGATTAATTAGCCTCACATAGATATTATTTAGCATGCTGGTGATTCCTTCCCTCACTCAGGTGTACCTACACAGTGCTGTACAGACTGAATATAATCAGTCTTGCTGAATAAGGATAAACTTCTGAATTGAAGCCAAAGCATAGTTTAATTCTCACATTTATAGCTATCACTAAAGTGCCTGTGTCCTGTGACTGTCTTGCAGCTGCCTGTGAGAAACAGTTGTCCATTACTGGAAAGTAAGCTAAAAGATACAGGGAAAGCTCATCAAAGAGTCAAAGCATGTTGCATCTGCAGTTAAAACATTTTAAGGGATCATAGTTATTAGAAATTCAAGTTTTTCAAGTATTAAAAATAAATCTTTAATTCCCCTGCAGATTCCTAGTATCCAGAGTATTTTATAGAAACATCTGGATAAAGGAATAAAGGCAAATCCATTGTGTTCCTAGACATTCCTGGAGCACTGATGTTCTTGAGATTATGCTATTGGATTACTGGTATAAAAATAATAAATATTTTCAGTACTTAAAGCTGTAATGCTTTATGTTGGATTTGGATTTTGGTCTCATTTTAGTAAAAGGTGGATGGAGATTCAGACTCTCTTCCTTAGCCAGAAGGATGTAGAGAGTTTATTGCTTAGTGACCTATATTTTTCTCCTCTACAATATTTGAAAAGTTATTTAGCAACTTCTCTGCCCTTCAGTCAACCTTTAAAATAGCTGTCAAGACAAAAAATGGTTAAGCCTTCTTTCCTCATTCCCATGACATACGAAAGTGAGGGTTTGTTAATCTATGCTAAGAACGCTGTAAAATATCCTGATCTGCACAAGACGCATTAATTTGTGTTTATTGGTTTAAACGGAGGGCAGTAATGCATCAGAAAACTGGGTCTCACATGCAAGGGGTGAGAGAGGCACTGAAGTGAGATCTTTGGATATGTTTTCACAAGGTTTTGCAATATTACAAATATATTTTCTACAGGTCACTAAGCTAACCAGGAACTTAATGATATAACTGGCTGAGGCTCCTGTTTGTTAACAGAAAATGTATACAACCCTTGCCAGAGGTCCAAGGATTAAACAGTTATAAACTTCAGGCTGTGCCCAGAATGTCGCTCCGCCATAAACATATGGCACGGTTAAGCACCCACCCCAAGTCTGTCCCTGCCTGGCTTTTTGGAGAGGAAAGCACAAGGTGCAGCAGCACAGAGCAGGCTTTCAAAGCCCCATTTGTGCAGGGTCTTCACCCTTCCTGCTTACCATTTCTCTAGGGAGCTGCAGCGTGTCGTGGAAAGTACTGGTAACCAAAGACAACAATGCAACAGCTAAGCCCGATGGCTCCAGCCCAGTCCTTTCACTTTATCCCCTTTACTGTTCCCTCCCCTGTTGTTGCTTTTTTTTTTTTTTTAACATGCAAGTTGCCATGAAAAATTTGTTAATGAAATATTTGCTTAGAAGTCTGCTCTGGGCTAGGCTGATAACCTATCTGTGTTTGAGTTTGGCTTCCCATATTCTAAATACTCATCTTCTCTCTGTTTAGCTTATTGATTGGTTTGGCAGGAAAAGCAGCCTTGTCATCAGTGACCAAGGTCAAACCAAACAAAAAGGGACTGGAGGAAAAAAAAAGAAAAGAAGAAGTTGGACGGATGAGCTCAGTGAGACAGGAGTGGAATATCCAACCTCCCTCAACTTTCCTTCAGGGGACGGGCGCTCGTCTGCCCAGGGGCTTGCTGGCTTTTGCAAGGTCATAAGAAACCGCTAGCATCATCACATCCTGCATTCGTAAATCACCTTCCTTTCAGGAGCATGTAGAGCTGGGAGTCAGGCAGAAACAACAGAGACAAAATGTGGACAAGACCACACCAAGGCTGGGGCCAAATGCCCAGGGGAATAGAGCCTGGGACCTCCAGTGCAGAGCAGATGGGGCGCCGAGTCAAATATCTCAAATGCCAAAAATTAGAAGCTTAGAGCCCATGTCTACATATGCAAGCAAGAGTCACCTGTTCCCAGAGGTGCCTGAAGCCCTGTTTCAGAGAGCACAGCAGCTGCAAAGAAAAACGGGATCTTTTTTTTTTCCCCCCTTAAACATTACCAGGTACGGGTTTTTATAGATCTAGTTCTTCAAACACAGTTTACAGATTTTGGCCTCAGCTTTTCAGTTCCAGTCCTAACATCTGGAAAGAGAAATGTGTGGAAAACAAGTCAGGAAGTTTACAAAGGGCTAAAATAACCCCAACATTTATAAGATGTAAGCATGTGCTCTCACCAATGCAGTGGGTACCTTCCTATCATGTCAAGTTCAGCCTTATTTTGGGGGGAGATATAGTTTACCTGAAAGTCCTTGTTCATAAAATACATATAATGATCACAGAGCTAGACAGTGCATTCTATCTAAAAATGCAGACGAATACTCATTGAAAAACCTAAGTGTAAGGTTACTCTGCGCTGCCTTGCCATTTCAAACCATGCTGCAAAATATTCCTATGTTTATGTAATTCAGTGCAAATGGCAGTGTGCAATTTCACAGAAGATATGTGAAACTACAACAGGGGAGGTTATGTCATGGCTAAGCAAACTGAGATTGACTGTACCATACTGTGGTACCTTATTGTAAAGAAAATGTACATTCTGTTTGTTGCATATAGTACAGCTGAGGTTTTCTGAAAGGAGGTTGCAGCAGAATAGACCTGCTAAATAAAATACCTGACGATATTGTTATCTGGTACAATATGTTCATGTTAGTGGCTTTACAAATGAGTAAGAGGGTGCCAGAGGCTAATAATTATGTAACATGAACTAAATGTTAAATCCTGCAGTCTTTACTCAATATTTATATAGCTTTGACTTGCAGGGTGTTTAGCTTGATATATGCCAGGATAACATAAGTAAGACAGCTACATCTATTCCCAGGTTTCTCTTTATTCTTTTTACTTTCCTTCCCACTAAGCAACTAATTCAGCCATCAGTGTGTTATTCACAGTATATGGGAAATGTTATACTGGAAACATTATTTTAGCAGAAGTATTTTGTAGTTTATAGCAGGTGGCTACAGAAGTTGAGAAATTCAGCTTTACTGGCCCAGCTGAACTGATGAGACAGAAGTCCAACTTCCTACCTGCCAGCATGGTCTCACTAACAAACTGAATTAAAAGGGTCCTCATGATAGCTTAGAAAATGGATGCAGAAAGATGCTGCTTGTCTATAGAAGGTGGTAGCAATTTAGCAAGGAAATCATTCTTTTTTCTGCATCTCCACTCACATTTAATAAAAAGGACAACATTTTTCAAGGAATGCAGAAAGCCAAACAATCTTTTTGCATGCAAGATACTGAAAACAAGGTTAACTGATGACTGTCTGATTTGCATAAGCAAAGACCAAAGGCTGTACAAGTACATAGACCTCTATTTTTAGCAAGAGCAAGTTCCTTCAGTGGACTGATGCTGAACAACATTGCAGGGGATGATTTTGAGGATAGGCTGCAGGGAACACCTCTGAAAATCATGCTCTGTCAAGATGTGTCACTGGGAGCTCCCGAAATCCCTTGTTGTTCTTGATCCTTTTGGGCAGGAAGACCTGACTGCCCCAAAGGGTTACAGGAGGAACCTCACGAGAAAAGTTCAAAGGCCTCTCTAAAAATATGGGGCTATGTGTATGGTGCTGATTTCCAATGCAGGAAGACTTACTCAGGATTATCCAAAGAAGATGGAAAACTGGGTAACAAGATCAGAAGAAATTTGATGTCCCTAAATAAACCAAGGCTCTGGTGCCTGACATGTGGATTTAGCTACCCTTCACCAAGAGTGCTTTAATTTGTATCGCTGTAATCGGGTTAAGAATTATTGTAGCCAAAGTAATTAGCAGCAAGCTACCAACCAGCTTCTTGACACAGAAAGCAAACGGTTTCTCCTCCAAGTGTCTGTCCCCCTGAGGGCTGGGAGGTAAAGAGCAGAAGGAGGGAATTAGGGGTGACCTTGCATTAATGAACAGGAACATGCTCCTGGATCAATGGGCGAACCTGGCATAGCTCAGAGAGGAAGCGTCAACTGTGTCATCGAAGTATCTCTGATATCCACGGGGGTTTCGCAATGGATGCTTATGCAAAAGAGGTAAACACAAATGAGGCTTGTGTGACAGAAAAAAAGAGCTACAGGAAGAGAGAAAGAATGTGTGAGGATGTAAACGAAAAATAAACAGAGAAATTGCTGTGGGATGGTTTATTTAAAGAGCCCCTACATTTGCGTTATTGGATTAAGCATTTTGACCAAAGTTTGTAGAATTTATTTTGGCCAAAAATGACTAATATGAATATTGGCCTCATGCCTGAATAAAGGAATGTAGTTTCTCTATCTAATCAGGTTGCAACAGATAAAGGCTAAATAGAAATGAGTAATTCACCGTGACTCAATATTACATGGGCTGTATTTTAGGAGCTGAATTTTAAGTGCATTTCTGCTCTTTATTTCAGCTGCGCTATCTTGCACTCACCCTCGCTAAGCTCTGTGTCAGCCTGGCTTGGCAAACCGGGAATCATTTTCTTCTGCGAGCCTGATGTACTTTTTAGGAGACTACATCTTCCTGGAAGCAAAATCAATTCAAGTATTCAGGAGGCCTCTAGTGGCTTATAGTTTCAGAGGAAGTTTCCTCTGAAGCCTAGCCTGTGAAGCTTGCTACAAAAAATACACATAAGGTCAGCGAAACAAAAGGGACTCCCCACTTGTTGATTAACACCATTGACAATAAATAGCAAAGCTCGGTCTCTGACTTCAGTATCTAGGAATCTGCCCTTCCAGGCCTGAGATACATTTACACAAAACACTCGGAACGTGCAGAAGAGAACAATAGGGTCTCAGGCTTGTTGGTGTTTTACATGTTTCTAAGCATATACTGGGAAAGAATTACAACGTGATGAGCTGTCTATTTGAAACAGCTGTCAAAGGAGAGCCTATGCCAGTTTCATTTTGATCTGCAAATGTTGATGCTTTCTATTACTGACATTAGAATACGCAATAGGTTTCCAATGTGGTGCATGGGTACGTAATTCCCCATTTGCAACTCTTTACCCAGTTCTCACACCAGGCTGAATAGATAGGGCCAGATCCTGACTGGGGTAATTGGCATCAGTCAAGCTATCTCTGTTTCCAACAGCTGAGGCTCTGGCCCATACACAGCTATATAATATTACATATTAGGTGAGAACCCAGATCACCTGTATGCTATTTTCGCATGCAGGGTTATTAGAAAGTAAGAGAAGAGAAATCATAAAAGGAGGTGAGAGAACTGAAGTCCCGCTGTTCCCCTGAGGAGTTTTGGCCTAGACAGTCAATTCTTTCTTCATCACATATGTATTTCCCTTGGCCTATTTTTGTATGTCACGGGACAGTCGAAGAAATGTCCTTAATTCCCAGCACTTTGATTCACCTCCACCAACTAAGCCTTGTTGTAGGTGACTTAGCAACCATGTGATCCACCTATTATTAGAACAGAGTTAGCCCTCCAACCCCCCAAACTCCTGCCTCCCCTTGTCCTTATATATATCTGTCTCCTAGCAGAAAAGTGGCACATGACCTCCTATCCTCAAGAATACTTGGCACAGGTCCCTGCTTCTCAGCCGAACCTATTGTTCTAGGAGAGAATGACACAGGCGTGCAAGAGTCTTGCTGACACTTTTGACTTTAAACACGAAATGCCATTAATCAATCAGCTGCATCTGTTTGGAAAAATTAAGTGGCTGGAATCAAGGCAAACACAATAAATAATCCTTATGCAAACAGGAAAGAAAATAAGGGAAGACATGTTTTTGACTTCTTGTTACTTCATATTCATTTGATCTTTCGCATCCTCCTTACAAATATTGGGCTTACCAAGTGTACAATATTAAGACACCAAACTCAAAAGGCTTATGCAAAGTACTGCCACCAAATTAGAGGTGCTAAGCTTGCAAGATATAAGTGTCTTCACTGGAATTTACACATGGCATAGCAGCAGAGGGGGGCTGAACTCACAGATGTGAGCCAGATCAGGCTAGCAAGAGGAGCAGGTTATGGCCAGGCATCACTTAAAAGGTTGATTTCTCTTGCTATCCAGCAAAGTTGCAGATGTGATTTATGGTCTCAAGAACATGTTCATTCCTGCTACAAATGCTTCAGAGACTTAATACAATATGCAATAATTCCTGACAGGTGCTGATATCCATCAAAATCAGCATTTAGTGGAGTTTCAAACATCACAGCTCCTCGCAAGATGTGCACCCAAACGGTACCGCAGTACTTAAGCGCCTGCTGCTGTCACCTCTGTTTGAAGGACTGAATGGCCAAGTACTAAGCTGCAGTACAGCCCTCCTGCAGTGCCCTGGTGGGAGAATATCTCTGGTGGGGCTGAAACAAGGAATAGCTTTGGACAAGGCATAGGGCTCAAGAGGTTACTCGACTTCCAGTCTCTGAATTGCTTCTAGTGTCCCCTTCCTCCCACCTCTCACCTGCACAGCCTGGAGTCCAGGACTGCACTCCAGCTTTATTTACCTCTAAAACTGGTTCAACGCACAGGGGAAGAAAGGGTATGAAACATTGCTCCCTGCTAATCAAGCACCATTTAACACTTCCCTTAACTACCATGCTTATGACAATGAAGACCTGAAAGCCAGCTTTAAACAAGCCACAGGGAACCCTCATCCCCTTCCTCAGCTATGAGGCTGAAGAACACTGCTGCTCCTGGCCCACCAAGCTTTGGAAGCACAAAGCCACCAGTTTCTACTGTGGGCACACGTGGAAACTGAACAGAATCCACCCACCCATTTCACACAGGCCATTAAAGGAGAGTAATTTCAATCCAGGCTGATGACACCCCAAAATGTCCATCTCACTGCCAGTTCCTGCTACAAGATATGCTTGAATGGTATAAAGTTATGACATGAGTGGTGTAAGCTGGTCAGAGTGCCACAGGGGCAGGGGGTAGAAAGAGACACTCACAGAAGCAAAGCTGTGTGTGTGAAGACCCATCTTGTCTGCTAAAAGAGAACAAGAAGTATATATTTGGCTTGCCCAGAACTATTTGATTGGGCTCAATTTGAAATTAGAATTTCTTTCACTTTGGGGGCTACTTAATCCTTTTAAAAGCAAGCTTTCAAAATGCAAATGTCATTTTGAAATCAATACTTGCTTTGTGCTGGCAGAAATACATAAGGGCAAAATACTTCAACTTTGAAGGAAAAAAAAAAAAGAAAAAAGAAAAGAAATCCACTGTGAGGAGGGAACTAATCTATAGATATTTTTGGTCCCTTACACAACCTGCATTTCAGAGTGAATTTCCTGTTTGCTCAACAACGGAGCTTGTCAGCCTCTGTGTGTTCCTGGAAAGCAGCATGTACCTGTGCCTCTGCTGCAGACTGAGACTCTGCTGACTTAAGTTTAACTCTCTGTTCTGCCGGTGTCCTAACAGAATGCGCTTTACTTGTGATGTCTTTTTTTTCCCCTTCCATCGTTGTATTTAGGACAGAAACATTCTGTTACTCTCATGCATTTTGGTCATACACGCTGCCACAATGTTCATATTTCCAGTAATAATATCTAGGTAAGTAAGAGTTTGTAGAAAGACCTAATATCTTTTATTAGACTAGCTGATATAACCAACAAAAGTGAACAAGTTGTGGGGTTAAGGGTCCTTCACTTATGCTAAAGTGTAAGTGAATACGAGAGAATATGCTAGAACACTCCAGTTCCAGTAGCATCACTGCTATTGGATAGAAAAATAGATAGAAACCTCGCTATGCAAAATGAAGTGCACATTTGAAATGTCCCCGATCAATTCCTCCAGAAATCACAGAAAAAGGATTAGAATGACACACACGTTTTTGAAGGAAAAAAAAAAGGTTAATAAGAGTGAAGAGTCGTTTTTATCCCCCAAACCTTTTATATATGTAAAATGAAGTCTGCAGTAACAGCTCTCCAGAATGTCAAAAACACAAACTGCTGTCAGTCATTCCAGCTGTAGTTGCCTGAGGCAACCGCTTTCACAATTATCAATGGATTCACTAACTTGTTGCAGTCACGAATGATGCAACCAATTTTTTTCAGTGGTCAGGTTGCAAGTGAGGGCAAGAACATTTAGATTTTCTAACCAGCAACATTAAATATATGAGAAGTCCTCTTTTATTATATCAGATATGCACACATATGAGGCCAGGCCTTGTCAATTTGATGGATATATGGCAAAATACACGGTTCATGGAAATGAAAACTGGATCTGTCACTGTGGCATGCCAGCCAAAGTTGTGAATCCAGTGAGACCAGGATGAAGCTGGTACACAAGACAGCACACATTAAAAGCCTTGATGGTACCTTAGCAGATTCCTTTGACTTTGATGATAACCTGGTGCTAAATAAGCTCTTTTCTGTAGGAAATAAAAGCTCATTTTACAATTTCTGATCTTTAAAATAGCCCATAAGTCCTCTCATATTATAGCTAATATGACATACTCAAGGTCAACAAGTTCACTACAGGAAACAGCTAAGAGTTTTCATCCAGAAAAGCCAGATCCTGAATCCCAGCAGAGGGTGACATTCCTATGCACTCATCACTGCTTTGCCACAAGTGCTTTACAAACTTCCGAGCTGTTCTAAACACAGGAAAACTGAAGTTACACCAAGTTTAATTTAAGGAAAGAAACTTCCGCAATGGATACCAAAATCACTGTAACTACTGCAGTAATCAACTCCAAGGTTTACAGGGCGTTTCAGTTTTTCTGCAGTTTTATGTGGTTTTAAAATCAGAGCTTATCGTACCAGTTATTTTTAAGTGCCCCATGCTGGGTTCGTGGGAGCTTTGAACGAATGCACTGAGGACCCCAGAGTGAAAAAACAATACAAGTTTTTGCAATATCTGTTATCTGATATGTCTGCATAAAACTAAATGTCCAGTTAATACCACAGTGCAGTTCTTTACAGATGACAGGAGCAGCCACTAACTCCATTGTGGTTAAAATGCCCAGTACATCAGCTTTTTAACAGGCAGAAGAGTTTTTTAGGGGCCTAATGTACAAAAACATGATGCCCAAGACAGACTGGTAGCAGCTCTGCCACTGAACAACAACAAAGCCTTCAGTCACCTCAAGGAAAAGACATCTAAATGTGTTGTCTTTTTCAAAGCCATCCTTCTAGAAACAGCTAGCTTGGATGCACATAATGGTAATGAAACCTCTAGAAATAAGTATGAGGTTCCATTAAAATTTGCCAAAGTATGCTGCTTTACAATTAAAGTTATGTCAGAAAATGAAAGTGTTTTAGAACTGTATAGGGACCAAGTTTCATTTTCATTTACAGGAGTTTTATCTAGAGATATCTCCATCATTTTCTCTGGAGTCACTCCAAAGTTACATGAGATTAATGAGAAGGGGGGGAAAAAGACAGCAGTAGAAACACTGACATGTAGAAGCTTCTACTTAGGTTTTGATGAGACTGCTCTGTTTCCAGGAGCCTTGCAGCCCAGACTGGCAAGGCTGTTCATTGCCTCCTGGAAGACTACTGTCTCTCAGCGCTTCAGCTACAGTCAGATATGGATCTGGTGGAGAATTTGAAGCATTGACTGGTGTGCTCTTTGCCAGCACAGCCTATTAGTGGCCTTGCATGAACCAGACCAATTGGAGATTCTCTAACAAAGATTTCCATCTTATCTGGGTTGTGTTTGAGCCATTTCAGTTTCTACCTTGAGTCTTGTTATACCCAGACATGTACTTAATCACACCTATTTTACGTGAATTTAATCTTCCCCATTTGGTTTCTGTCTTAAAAACCTCTGCATTTTCATCCTAACTAGACACAGTGTCTTTTTCTAGACCTAAGAGACAAATAGTGTATGCTCGGGTACGTGCAGATTTCACAACACACAATGTGGCATTTGATGAAGACTTATACGTTCCCAGTTGGAAGTTAATTTCTGCCTTTATTATTCACAATATGATTTAAACCTGTGATAAACACTGATTTAGGAGACTGTAAACCACAGTCAAGCTGGTGGTAACATTTGTCATCCTTTCTCAGACCTGAATCAAGGCCCTGCTGCAGGGCACTGACTGACAAGGAGAACAGGTAGAGCCAAATTCTGGGCTGCCACAACCCGGCAAAGCATAGGGCTTGGCCCTTCTGTGAGGGGAAATGACGACTCAGTCATTTTGCAGTCTATGGACTTTTCAGAGATATTAACCCCACAGGAATGGAAACGATTGCCTTTGCTGCACAGGGATAGAGCTGGGAGTTGTAAGATGAGACCAGAGAGAGGAACAGTGGGAGAAAACTTTCCAGCTATCACAAGCAAATGTGACCAAGTTACCCCAGTTCTCAGTCGACAGTTGCGTTACCATTACAGACTGTTTAAGAGTTTTTATTCCACCCCAGCCACAGACCAAATCATATTAAGAAGAGACCTTCTCAATACCACGTTATTTACGTCAGCTGTAATTTATGTAATTTTGCTGTTGGGGCAGGTTAATGTGTTTTTGCTCATAATTACAGTGGGCCACCTCATTAAGCCTCAGTAACCTGACTGTCTTTGCTTACAAGTTCACACCCTGAAGCTGAGCACAAGACCTGTAAGGAGAGCACTGGAAGGTTGGACGCTTGAGATGTTTAAAACTAAATTGGAAAGAGTACCACAAAATGCAAGGTAAGGAACACTGTACTTGCAAAGAGACGGCCTGGGTGATCAAACAGGTCTTTTCCATCACTAACATGCTGTGTCCAGGAACAACCCATTTAATTTCAGGCCAGCCATTTATTATGACAGAGAAGCAAAGTAGAAGGACATATATTCTACTGAGGAGAACAGTATTTTATTATGCCAACTGAACGCAGAGGAAAGGCAGTGAAAACATTCTTTCATTTTGTACTATTAGCTCAGCCAGGCCTCGGCAATGTAACATTCTGTCACTTTCTGTGGATTAGCTCATTTACAAAAACGTGCTGTTTTACTGAAATTAGCACAGAGAGAATATTGCACTTCTCGAGCTGCTGCAGCATAACTGTTTGTCAGTAGATTTATGTAATGGATTGTTTTCCTGCAATCCAGGATAAGGGAAATACTTAAACAATAACTGCCATGGGGAGTGTGGACAAGGCAATAATTACTTTCCATGGTGTTAATAAACCTCAAGGCTACTGGCCAAAGTATATTTGCACTGAAGGAGATGTCTATAGAGATTACATAGGAAATTTTAAGATAGACAAGGGTCCGGAAGCCCATCCAGGTCTGCTTCCTTTGTTGCATTAACAGTCCCCTCCTGCCTAGTCATAAGTGTTACCAGAAAGCTTTTTTTCATCAAGCACTATCAAGTGTTCACTAGTTCCATCTTTGGTGTACTCTGCTGAATGACTTAGTACACCAGCTAGGAGATCCATAATTTGGTTGTTATCCTTTCATTTCCTGCTCAACTTTTAGCTAATGACTTTTTAGCTTGAAAATTGGAATTTCCAGTCCACGGGAAATGCCTTAGTTTCTGAAAACTAAAATTGTTTAAGAATAACTGAAACGCTTCAAACCTAAGTGACCCCTGGAAGCTCAACACAATCATCACTTCCACAAGTTCTGTGCTCCCAAACCTCTGCCAGCCCTGGCAGGCCATGCTGGGGAGCCCCGCATCCCTAAAATTCAAGCTGGTATTTTAGGGCTTTCAAGCTTCCTGTCACAGCAGCAAAGAGATAACCCTGAGATAAAATCAGAGCTCCCAGAGTTTTGGAGCAGCTATCGTTGACTGTGAGACTCAACAGTACCTCGCGCTGGTGTTTGCATAAGACCCCTCTGACCTGATACAGACCTCTCCCTCCTCATGGAGCTCCATCCAAGAGGATGTTCACACTGACCACTAGTCTGGAGGACATTTCTGTGGAAACTCGTCTTCACACCCACATTCTCTTTCTTTTGTAGCAAAACAAATGAGGAGCAAATTTATTAAAACTGATAAAGTGACACTAATGCAAGTCTGGAATGAAACAAAAATCAGGTTGTCTGTGCCATCCTCTGACAGTTATGCCATGTGGTTTACTGACAGTTAAAGCTTTGTTTTCACTGGTAAATTAAAAGTACCTCAGACCACTCTCTGACACTGAGGCCAACTGGCATAAAACAGGCTGCATCTATGCTATTAAACAATCCCTGCCTCCAAAACAGGATAGTTGCATCCAAACCACCTACTGGGAATATCCTCTGGCCTGTGCTAACCCCCAGCCATGCCAGGGAATCGTTTGGGGAATGGTAGGTGTCCCAAGTCAAAGCTTCTTCTAATAATTTAACTGCATAGACAATGAGGTTCCAGCACCTGGTCCTATGACCTGGTACCCACCTGGTTTATTGGGATAGACTGGCCTATCTGTAACCTACCCAGGCCTCACACATAGCTAGTATTAAGCAGTGTGAAGCTACCAGTTGTTGTGTTTGCCCACATCACCAGTGAGCAGGGCTTTAAAAGGAGATTGTCAGAGTGTGCTCGGAGTGCTGGGACTGGTTACGCCCATAGAGGTCTCCAAGGAAATGTGCTTCTAATTTAAAAGCCTTGTCAAATAAGTAAGTGGTAACCAACATTGAGAATGGATATTGTGTGCTAGATTTGACTGAGGCGACTGACTTACAACTTCCCTCACTACAGGAGTGACTAATCACACAACTATTTGTGGCACAGAGCACATCATCCTTGTTCACATGAGTGAGCACGCACTCACACGTCACCCCACAGGAGGCAACACAAATAATCCTGGGAAGAAATACTCACCAAAGGAAGGGCTACACAACCCGTTGGTATGGATTCAACCTACCTGCAGTGAAGAACATGAAAAAAATCATGTTGCCTTATCAACTCTAGACTGACTTTCTCTTTTGTCTGAGCTGTCTCATGTAAAAGGAGTAACCATCTGTGGCTCTCTTAACTCTGTTGCCTTCTGTGTTGTGATAGTGGAACTGCTGGAGCAAGTACCTTCACTCCAGCCCATGACTGGGCAGAACAAAGCACAGCTGTGTTCTGTCCCCAGGACACTCCCTGCCTTCTGTCTTATGCAGGGAGGGGAAAGAACACCTGGTGCCGGAGGCAGATCCAGTAACTCTCATCCTTGGAGATTCTCCACTTTCAGAGAAATTCTTCACTAGACATTGTCAGACAATAGATGAGAAAGGCCTTAGGAGAAAAAAAAAAATCTAAGTATTGCATCAAATTCCATTTTCCATTCATTGCAGCAATACTGACTTGTACCAACTAAGAATCTAGTCCCACGCCTTTTCAAAAAAAGATCTTTCCTATGGATACCCGGGAACACCTGTAGAAGGTAAGTACCAAAATGCAACATGTTTAAGGTATTTTGACTAGAGCTTAGAGTGTTGTTTCTTACTTTCCTATCATGAGAAAGCTTCCTATACACTTTCATATAGTCACAATAATTTCTCAATGAGTAAAACAACCTTGGCTTGAAGCCATGATGGTTACCAGTACCATGGGAGGTCATCATTGCCTTATACATACTCCCCACAGCAGTTAAGTATTTCCCTTACTTCAGAACTGCAGGAAAACAATACACATGTAAATTAAGCAACTTAAAGCTAGCTGTGACTTCAGAAGCATATAACAGTCTTTTCACCTCCATTTGACTAAAAAAAAAGTTCAGTTTCTAGACAAATTGGGCCCCAATGAGGCCACAGGATGCTGCACAGAAGCGGCTCAGATGCGTTAATAGTGGCCTGAAATGACAGGCTGTTTTCGCTGTCAGTCCCATCAGTTCAGCTGGCACAATGATAAGACATTATTTTTCTCAATTAATATCCCATCCTGACACTGTTTGCCAGTCTTCGAAGGTCACAGGGCAGTCCTGTGTCAGCCTGACTCCTTCCCCCTTTCCCCATATTTCTTCATCCTCCCCAGGGAAATTTATGTCTGCCTGTGGCATCTGTCCCCTGTCCTCCTTTTGTGAGTATCCAGCCACAGCATACATTACATTTAGAAATGTTTTCTGACAATAAATTACCTTTGTGATGTCTTAGAGGCCTCATGCTCTCCTTCACTGACCTCACGGCCCTTACGCTCTGGAAACATTTCTCATTATCTGTCTTACCCTCCTGTACAATCTTCCTTTCATTCTCAGCCTTTGCTTTCCTTATCACTTTATTGCACTCTTAATTTCATTCTGTAATCTGTCCAGTTTTCTTCTTTCCCTGGTGTTTTATACCTTACGCTTGGTTACTCTTTACACATCCTTGTCCGTCTGTACCATTCATTTGAATTTTGCACAGGCTTCTCTTCCCTATGGCATACGCAGCCCAGGCAAATTCCCTGAACCAACATCTTTTCAGTAAACACTGTGGGACAGAAATTCCATGTTGCTCACATTTTCCAAACTCTACACAAAAGCAATCTTCTACTGGTTTCACCAACAGTGACAGGTTGCTTGGTCTACTATCATGTTTAGACTGCTGCCTGAGCTCACTTTAAACATTGTCTTGTCACAGTCACTCTCAGAAAACGTGGATTTGAACAAAGTTGCAAAATTTATTAGCTGGCAGGTAGCTAATGTATAACGTATGCACACATTCAGTTCAGATCAAAAATTATTTTGCTAGTAATGTTGTTTTCAATACTTGCTCAGCCAGACGTACCCTTCCTCTTCACCTCATCATCAAAATGTGACAAATTTTGTCCTATTAAATACTAGAGACCGTGATTTCTTCTGACTACAGCTGGTGATCACATTATGCCCTGAAGCATAAAGACTGAGAACACTTCTCTCTTTCATCCCAATTACAGGCCTTTCTGCAATGCACCTACCCCTTTCTTCTGCAACAGGTGAAAAACCAAGAATTTCCAATTGTACTCTGATAACAAATCTGAATATATTTTATATTATTAATTACTAAATAATGAATTATGTTGTAAAAATGAGAAATTTTCCAGCAGAACTGCTGGGGGGGACGGGGACAAAAACACAAAACAAAACAAAACAAAAACAGACAAACAAAAAAAACACAAAACCAACAACTGCACAATTTTCCCTAAACTGCAAAGATTATATTTGTCAAGAATCAAAATGGACCATTGTTAAGTGTAACGTACTGAGGTTTTTGAGACACTTGAAGTTAAATGCCATCAAAATCAACAGAAGACACCTTTGGACATTGAGAACAAAACATTTTCCACTGTTAAAAAAACTTAACTTTCAACTTATTTGCCCTTTAAGGAGCAGAGAAAAATTGTAAAAACAGAAAAGTAGTTCTAGGGAAAAAAGTAGAGCAGTTTCAGTTCTAAACTGGATTAGAAAAGAAGTAACAATCAGGCAATGAGTACCACTGCAGAGGCGTGAAAACATTCCAAAGGCAGGAACACAGCAGCTTGGTTCTCCAGACCCCGAATCAATGAGGAAGAGAAGTTCCCTGTCTGCCACACTGGATTAGATTTGAAGCTCAGCTGACTCCAGTAGCTTGAACCAGGGAATCTCTAATAGCGGACCAGTGTTCAGTAGATCTCAGGTCAGAGGCAGCATATGTCAGCTTAAATCTTTGCCTCTAGCTATTACATAGTTTTTTCCCAAATTCACTAGCTAAATAAGAACCTATTCTAATTTTTAATCTCACTAAATTAATGCTCTCAACAACATCTTGTTGCAATGATCACTACAATTTTTATGCTTTTTTCCTATATGTTTTCCTGTTATTTGTCTCCTTCCTAAGGAAGACAAGTTGAATCTCTTCATTCACCCTCATTAAAAATTTCTTTCCATTCTTTCATACCATCTCCATTGCCTCATCTGAGCTACTACTGAGAAACATCCCTGTGCCAAGGAGCAGCTTGTCCCCACCTTATGCAGGACTTTTCTTTTCCCTCTCTCAGCTCAGAAAATACATAGGCGGGTACATATATTTTGCAGGAAAAAGATATTTAGGAACAGAGGAGAGTACATGCCTGAAGAATTATGTTATCTTTGGCTCTGCTCATGAATGTGACCTCAGAAATCACAGGTGTCCAGAGTGCAGTCCCTGACTGGTGGGAAGTGGCCTGCCACCACCCAGGGAGAGCCCCAAGTGCAGGTGAGCAATGAGGGGATTCACACAGCCATGGGAAGCGATACCAGGCCGTTTCATTATGTGCCTGTTCTTCCCATAGAAATTTATTTGCCTTTACTGGCAGCATTTTTCACTGCCGCTGTGCTGCCCAGTCCCATCCAACCCAGCCAAAGCAACCCACTGCATGCAGTTTTGTATAAGCAGCAGACTGTACCAACACGATGATCGGTGGCCCTGTTTTCTGAGGACATCCGACAAATACCCACTTTTCACACTGAAATCAGCTCTCTGTTCCCTTTTTCTTGCCCAGCACAGTGTCAGTGTCGGGACACACCATGGTTAACTCTCCCCACTAACACTGACTGCGCACGCTTCCCCATGCCTGATGCATCTCCCAGTCACGCTGCACACTGACATCACTCCTGGTCAATAGTTTGGGGTTAATTTTTGTCTCTTTCTGTGTCTGGTCATTCTTAGCCAGCTGAGCTCCAAACCATTAATCTGATCCACACCTGCTTCTCAACAGCCTTCAGTTAATAGAAGTCTTGCTTTTGACCCAGTTCGGCAGAGTGACCTGACAATGTAAAGATGTTTGCTACCAGTGCTGGTCCCCTGAGCCTGCATTTGACTGATCTTTTAGTAAAGCTTTTGATTTATGTAATAACCTTTTTCCTTATCCTTCTGATCAGGGGAACATTAGGAAATCCCCCATTGCCAATTTACTTTCTTGCTGCCTTCATTTCTAAGATGTAAGAAACGTAATTCAGCTGCAGCCTTCCAGACCATCCTTCCCTGGTTGTCACAAACTGCCCACTCCCTGCTCTCCCTGCCATCCCACCCACTGAATTTTCATTCTTATTTACTAAGCCTTCACTTTTGGTATGATAAGCAAACACTCGGATCAAACTGCTCTGCACTAAAGATCACAGACAAGGAATTAAATATTGTATGTTCTTCATTCATCTTTAATATCATTACAAGTCTGTTAAAGGATTTGTGTCCATTGAACAAAAAAGCTGGAGGCATTACTGAAGCTGAATTCAGATTGCTAAATGTTTAACAAGGATGCTGACATTACAAAAGCTGGAGTCTCTGATCTCTCCTCTTGAAAGCTATTCAGGTTGGTTGCAGGGGAAAACTATGTCATGGGCACCTGGGCACCTGCATTTTATTCTGTCTCAGTAACCCCCTCTCAGAGGAAGTGAAGCCATAAGGTCCTGTCCCAGTAACAATGAAGAGAAACTAATGAAGAGCTGGTTTATAGCCTTTTCCCAATCCTGATGTCCTGTCTGTGTCTGGAGGGCAAGTATAAAACATGTTTTTCAGTGCTACAGAAGGAAGTACAAGTAATTAGTCCTCACCAGGCAATCCACACACGAGGTTAATCAGGCCCCTCGCTGGTTTTAAAGCAGGGAGGACAAACAGAGCAGGCTGAGCACGCGGTGAGAAGAGGAGGTCAGCAAGAGCGGAGGGGCAGCAAATGGGAGCCTGCATGCATCAGCAAAAATGGATCTGGGTAAATGTTTTTAGGGAGCCTACCCTGGCTCTTTCTCCTTCTCATTATCCTGGCTTTATCACTTCTGTGCTCTGCAAACAATTGCTAGAGAAGCCTGTTTAACACGCCAGACACGAGGCTGTGCAAGCGGCCCCACAACTCCATGGAGGTGCTCCCTCCAGGGCTGGAGAAAACATCGCGCAAACCCTGCTCTGTCCCCAGACCCAGCAGCCTATTGCCCTTCTGTCACCCACAGCAGGCAGTGGCATTTCAGCCTCTCCTGAGGTCAGATTGCTCAGCTCTGGACACACCAGGTAACACATCAGGGCAGACCACGTGCAGAAGTGTGACTTGTGTGTTCAGATGTACCAAAAGTGCGGGTGTTTGACTTGGAAGAGGTGCAGTTCCCTCTCAAGGTGGGAGATTTTCTCCTCCTTACTACCCAGTGAAGGCTGAATACAGAGTTTTCTTTCTGCAGCACAGCTTTTATTCACTTAACATGCACACACAAAACCAAGCTAGCTCTGTAATGTCTTACCCAAATCCAGGATTTTGGTGGAGGCTCGCATGGTGTCACCCTTTGCTCCAGGGCTCTGCAGGTGGCACAGCACACTTGGCTGCGACGAGGGGCATGTCCACCTTCCTCTCATGGCTGAGTTTGGCCAAGGTTAGAGAAACCTGACTAGGAGCCCACTGGGACCCTTAAACTTCAGTAACTACCATAAGATACCAGAATTTCTCTGAGCTTGAGAACACACCAGTCTCTGAAATTAGGCTTCTTAACTAACCAAAACCTACTCCTGAACCTGAAACACCCACAATGTCTATAACTGGCTTTAAACTCTAGCCTCTATTTCCAGGTTTTCCTGACCCCAGACAATTCCCCCTCCCCTACCATCTTTAGTTTTCATTATCAAGCAAGTATACTAGCAGTACCAAGAAGATCCTGTCATATTATCTGAGGGCAGGAGAATTCATCCAGTGCTTACTTTCAAAGGCCACAGAGTTAGGAGCTAGAACCTTGCTTTGAAGATGAAGCAGCTCCTTGGCTTTATGAATACTGGATTTAGTGCCTAACCCATGAAAACCACAGCAAGAGAATGTTGCCTCCTGAAGAAGAACCACGCGCAGTATTTTGGAGCCAGTAAAAGATTTTTTCTCTGTTTCTACAGGACATTCACAATGCTCTTCTTTAAACAAGTGTGACTCGACTTCACTTTGCATCAGGCCCTAACAACTCTGATTTTTACAGCAGTATAGTGTTCAGTCTGCAGTTATTTTACAACCTCAGCAAGACTTCTTTATCACTGATGTAGTTCCCTCAGCAGTATGTTTTCACACTGACTTCTGTCACCCTCAGTTTGAACATCCAGGTGTAAATTCTATGTACATACTGTATAATTGTATACACATAATCCTTTCAAATTTCTCAGCAGCAAATACATTCCAGATGACTTCAAGGCCAGCGTACACAGTCCTGCTAAGAAGCAGAGGAAGAAAAGCTAACCTCAAATGTTTCTGTTTTCTGCTAAATGCAAGCTGAGATGTTTTCTCGCCCTCTTTCAGGCATTGTTCATTCTGTATCAGGCTTTTCCTCCCTATTCCTTTATTCATACTGAATAGTATTTTACTCCTCAACCAGTCCTATTGACTTCAGTGCTACTCCAGACAGGGGTAAGGATTTGTCTGTGGGGATCAGATTGCAAGGTCAGGGCCTCAGATTGTAAAATCTTCCATGCCGGGCATGCCATTGTAAAGTACTGCGAACACTTACCATACCCTGAGATGGATCCCCAGCACAACAGTATCCACAGTGTCAGAAACATTCATAGTGCTTTACAACAGTATGCCAGGCAAGGAAGATTTTCAGTCTATGCCCGTCACCCTGTAATCCAATCCCCACAAATAAACCCTCACCCCTATACAGAGCATCATCAAAATCAATGGGGCTCTAAACAGATGCAGAATACTTCCTGAATGACACAGATGGAAAGACTGTGGCACAAAGGGGCTAAAACTTGACAAAGCCAGTTCTGCTCTATTCCAGTGGCTTCTGGTTTCCAGAGCTAGAGGACTTTAAAAGCAAGAGAGCTGGTCATAAGGGTTTTGAAAGTGACAAAGGAGAGAAATTGGAAGGTTAAATGGTTGGTCTCCTCCATTATTGCCCACAATGCCCAACCAGTCCCACCTCTCTGCTTTTTACACAGCTCCATAGCTGGGAGCTCAGGCATGCATCCCAGGTCTGATCCTTTGCTTGCTGTACAGCAGTGTGATGCTGATTACTGCACCCATCCTTTAAGCCCCAGTCCAGCGGAGAGCTTGTGCCCATATGTTACTTTAAGCATGTGAATCTGTGCCATTGCTGTTATTAAGTCTGCCTAAGTGTCTGCAGTTACACACATGCTTAAGTGCTTTGCTGGATGAGTGCTCTTTGTTTCTGGAAGCCAGAGAAGATGCAGGCCTGGAAACGGCAACCAGTACAGGCCCACCTCTCATTTGTCTCAGTTTTATAACTTTGAAACTCTTCCTTCACTTTGGTAATAATGTAAAGTATCAACTAAAAATTGCAATGCATGCATTTCATTTGAGTTTTATTGCCTTAACAGACAGAATTAGATTACAAAAGAGGACATTTTTCTTCTCAGTTTTAGCTTATTCTTATGATTTATGATTAGATACAGCAAGAGTTCATAAACTTCCCTGACCTGCTGACAGTTTTTACAGGCTCCTTGATTTATTTCCATCTCAAACTTAACAGCTTTCATGTGACTGATATTCCTAGAGTCCTGGCATGGCTGCAGCACAGCCTGTGAGAGCTCCTCTAATCTCCATGTTACTAATTTAAATGAAGTCTTGGTCTGTTGTTTAAAAAAGACATTCGTCATCTCACGGAGGTTTACAGATCCTCTTGTAATGTAATGTCAGACACTTCTGAGATACGAGTTTTATAAAGCCTCCCGATATTGAGTGTTGTAAGACACACCAAGGTCACTTCAATATGCCAAAGAAAAAAAACATTTGCAAAACAAGAGAAGAGGGATTCCTAAGAAACTGCATTGTACCGAGGACATTTAAAAATGATTTATACCATCTGTGAGTACATTTCAAAGATAAATCTGGTATTGGGGAGAAGGGGGGGGGGGGGGGGGATAAATTTGAATCCAGAAAAATCCACAGACATCCAGCCAACAGCTATGAGTTCCTGATAAAAAACAACTCACAGAGCAATATTCTCACAGTCATAGAGGTTGCAGCATCAACAGTTTCCCAGTGTGTTCCGAAGCTACTGTGCTAACTAAGGCTGCTCTTTCAGCAAAGATGCAGCTGGCATTCTGTTTTCATTGTACACATTCCAAACAACAACAAAAAAAAGATACATTTTGTAATAACAAAGACTAAACTAGTAAGAGAGAGAAAAGGGAAAGGGAGGGAGGGTGAGATAAGAAAAGTGGGCGTCTCTCTAAGCTCACATACCGCCCAGCTGAAGACAGAAAGATATCACTATTTTTGTCTCCCAAACATTTAGAAAGTGGCAAAAAGGTAGGTGATGTGAAGGTGTATGAAGGTGGAAGGATCCTAAGGGGAAAACACCAAGCTGGTTTTCTTTGATACTGATGGGTACAGCAGAGAGAGAACAACACCCGTAAATATTCGTGGAGCTTTGGAGGTTCTCAAGTGAATATGCTTAGGTGTTTGAGGTCAACTGTGATCAAGCCTTAGTCTGACAGAAAATTGCTTTTGTAATATTTGTAGATCAGATAAGAAATGACAAGTAACACTAGGTTATGACATACTGGAGATATAAATACAGGTTGCCCAGATAATATGATTGATCGAACCCTTTTATTTCTGCTGAAGAAATTTAGCTAGTGTTGCTGGCAACACACACACGGCACTAAATAAACGTTACATAAAGTAGCTTGTCAGAATTTATAAAAGAGCAATCGACATTTGCTTTACTGTCAAAACATCAGCCTACGAGTTTCCTCTCTTTGGAAGGAGAATCTGGGAAATACAAGAATGCTATACAGTGTAATACCTTCAAATCATAAATGCCACAGTAAGTCTGAACCAGAAATGATAGCTGCTCGCAGGCAATGAACTCCCCATGTCCTCAAACAAGAACAACTTGCTTGCAAGTCTCATTTCAAGTCACTCGAAGCATCTGCTGTATAGCACAGAATATAAAGACAAATGTGGATTTATCACAGAGCTTCCTATTCTACAGTCCAAACACAGATACATTCACAGCAGATAGATGTGGAAAAACAGTATCACCAGGGCTGTGCAGTGCCTGGAACTATATTGCAGCAAAGTGGATTATTGGGAACACAAAGGGACTTTATGCTCAATTTCAGAGTTTGCACATGTATAGGAAGTAAAGTCCAAAGACCTCATTCACAATTACACTGAAGCGCTTCTAAGATTTCTTTCCACTGTCCAAGCAACATAAAAGAGTCATGTTGCACATGAAATAAAATCTCCTAGCAGTTTATCTTTCTAGGATTACATGATTACATGGTGTTTTCAATGTAAAAATCACATCCTCTGTTGGGCAAAGGCTCATTTTACAAACCAGATCCACTGGATCACAACAAAGACTCTGCAGTAAATCAGATCTGTGGAGCTATGCCGATGTTCACTTGCTGGTGTGTATCTCAGGAACCACCTTCCAGCCATTTGTATAGGAACAAAAGTTTGTTAATAGTATTTCCCCAGAAGATGGGTATTTTTCTACAGGTAGTAAAAAGAAAAAAGCCCAGCAACCCATTAGCTACCTCTTTTCACTCTGATAAGGGCACAGAACGTGTCTGCAAAGACAGATCAACTGTCAGCAAAACTACTTCCCTGCTGAATTTAAATGTGTTGCTCATTCTTGATTAACATGTTGCTAAAGAAGTGCTTTTGTACCTATGTGCATATCTGCCGTTTCTTACAAGGAACTCTTATAAGCAATCTTCCCCCTCTCCCTGGGTGGTACACCCACCTCCACCAAGCCCCCAGAGAAGAGAGAGTTCAATGGGTCTTTGGAGTCCATCCATGTGACTTGTAAATCCATCGCAGTTGTATCTAAACAGACGATAGACGTGGCCAACAGGTTAAGGAGAATCCTTTTCACGATCTAGCCCTTGTTTCACTCCTAGCTTTATCTCAGATTTGCCTACTTCTGACTGTTTTGAAATGAGTAATATCAACATTTTTGATCATGTAAAACAAATGCCATCTCTGGCTGCAAGGGTATCCAAGCCTTCCTATAGACAGATTTGAGGTCATAAAATCAGTAGCATAGTCCACTACCTCTGTGTTAACCCCGTTTTCTATGTTTTTCATTCGTTCTTAGAGAAAAAGGAGGCTTGACAATAAGCAAGTACTTTATCTAGAAGACATACTAATGCCTCTTTTTTAACTGTAGGAATATCAACAGTCTCTATAGTGTTTTAGTAGAAGCTTCTCTTCTTGTTCTCTCCACGAGCTCTAAGGTAAAAAAGGGTGCGTTTGGAGCACATTCCAGGCCAGAAAGCCTTACAGCAACTCAAGACCTGCCAAAATCTTCCAGCCACTCTGAGTCATATTATGAACAGCTTCCACATATTTCAGTACGGCAGAATCCATCCCTGGGGCAGTGCATGACATCATTCAGCTCCTTCTCTCAGTGGGTGGAGCATGCACATGTCAATCTCTGTGCAATCTCTTTTGTCAGGGTTAGGAATTGGTACCCACCTCTCAGATTCCATATCCTCCTTACAGGAAAGGTCAACAGATTGGTGGTAAGAGGCAAGGCCTGAAATAGAGCTGAGAACATGACAAAAGAGGGAGAAGAGAGGAACGAAAGAATTTCAATACCATACACTAAATACCCAGATGTTAATAAAAAAATCCTCAATGGTTACTTGACAGGGTCTCACAGAAGGAAAGCTTGGAAAAATGATCTCTCCATTGTGCAGCATTTTTCTTTGTAACTCAATTGTATCCTTTATATGAGGCTTTCATCCTCCCAACAGCTATCTCAGGGCATATTTACAATAAAAATAGAAGTTGTATTTGTTACAATTTGTTGGGACTGCAGATTTCCAACTAAAGGGGGTGGTATTCCTTCTGTCTGTATAGTTTTTGCTTGGCTACTGAAAGTAATCTAACTGACCCTTTAAAATATCCTTAAAAAAATCACAAACACTGGTCTCCTTGAGATCCCATGATGGATAAAAGAGGAGGGTTTCTGCTTTGTTGTCCAAGGTTTACTCAGTAAAAGGTAGAGAATGCGAGACTTCACTAGTTGTATATTGATTGCACAGCTTTATTTCCTAGAACAAAGACGTTGTTCCTTCAAAGAACACTACTAGTAGCACAGGAAAATCATTTTAATATTTGACATCCATAATATTTAACACCGTGGCTGGATTTTGTTCAAGTGAAAGGAATTTATCCATGCCAATTACATAATTCATTGCATAGTTCAAAAGACCCTGATAAGAGTTACACCCCAGATCATACAGCTTTTCCTGCTTTAATCATGAATTTGTAGTTAAAGCACATGACAGGGTTTCAGGGCTGGGTTGCATTTCTGGTTCTGTGATGGGTTACTGGGGGCAATTTCCTTAATTTTAGTCTTCCTAGGCCACATCCTTAGCTGGTGTAAATCAGTCCAGGCCCACCAATTTGAAAGGCAGTCTGCCTATTTACACTGGCTGTGAATTGGGCCTCTTGACTGAGCAAAGAGAAGGCGGGGATGGAAATGCCTTTACTGTGTCAGAAGAGCTACATGTTGATGTTGGTAACACATTTAAGAAGTTTCATTCCTTTTAACAAATGAGACCAATGTCTAGCTTCAAAGATATGCATACAAAGAGGATGCAGCTGAATATTTCTAGAGCCTTTAGAATCATATATAACCTGTACTACATTTAATTGATGAACAACAGACAGAAACACATTCCAGGAACAGGATACCTAATTACACTGTAGTATTTTCTTTCAGTTTTCTTCCTTACATTCCATTGAATATTTTCACTCTTTCTGACAAACAGAAATAAAAATGCCTAGATCAAGTCTGAAAATAACTTGCTGCTTTTGCTATGGCTGTTTCTATCTGTCAAGTGTTTTAACTAACAGAGGGGGAAATGGCTATTTCTTACTGATGGTGCTATAGTATGAGTAACTGAACTTCAAAGATGCCGGGCCAGATTGGATAGCGAACATCAAAAGCTTTTGACTTGTGCTGAGTAAACTTTGTATTCTGACATACAAGTTCTTATCTGTTCTGTTCCAGACTTGAGAGAGAGAGGGGCTGAATCTAACCAAATCACATTGTTTTTCCTTACAGCTGCCAACTTGGAAAAATATCAGGGCACAAAGGAACCATTAAAAACAAAACAAAAAAAGACATGTTTTTGTTAGTTCCTAAGCAACACAATATTGCCAAGATGGTGGCTCCTATGAAAATTAGAAAATATTAGTTACACATCACACTGTTATTTATTTATACTGCTTTGTGAAGCATTTTTTTTCCTTCTTGCAAACTGACAGATATTATGGAAAATCTGTTCTTTTGAGCAGGGTGTTTACACCACAACTGTTATGTATGTTTTGTCAGCAGCTTATTCCATTTGTTAATTCCCATTTCTTTTTTAACATTTATTTTGTTAGTTACTGGGTTGGGGGTGGGGGGAGACAGACAGGGGAAGGAGGAAAGAGAGAGGGAGGGAAAGAGAGAGAGAGAGAGACAGAAATTTTAAAAAGACATTTAAAACTTTGAATCCACTAAAATGAGTCCTGTAACTAATATTGTCAAAACATTTTAAGAAATGGAAATCCTATTCCATTGCTTGTAATTACACACGAATTTAAGGATAACTTTTTAAAACCTTAGCCTACTTGTTCAAAGCACTCCAGGACAGTGTGGGACACAGGAAACAAGTGTGTTTCCCTCCTCTGTGTTCCTTATTCAGTCATAATGCGTTGAACAAATGGATCCTCCTACTGATAACAAAGCTTTACTTAAACTGAAGATGCTCCATGCTGGTGATTGAAATTACCGTAAGGTGGCAAGGAAGTTTAATAGGTCCTGAGAAATGTAATTGTAACATCTGCCTAGGAATCAACTAGCAATCCCTACATAAACTAAATTATCTTAAGAGTTTTACTCAAGAATTCAGTTTCTGGACCTAGAAAATGTGAATGCTTGCCTTAGAAGGCAGAGGTCACATTATGCATCATTTCAGTCTTTTGACGGAAAGCTCTAAAACACAATTGCAAATGAATGGATGGTACAGAACCATTTCCGACAGCCATGGAACAGTTTGTTTCCAGAAATATTCCACGTTAGTTGTCGCATGCACAGTCTTCCCATTACAGCTGAATGGCAACCTATTGGAGAGTGGGCCATAGACCAGAGATGGTGGTAGACGGACTGTAATGGATGCTTTTTCAGAAAGTGTGGGGAAGAGAAAAAGGAAGCTTCTCTTATTAAAAAGTTTTTGTTTCCTGCTCCATGGATCACAGACCTTCTGGGAGATTGCATTCTACTGTATGAAACTCCCACCTTTTAAATAGTCCGAAGAGTAACTGCTCCAAGGATAAATTCCAACACAAACACAGGAATCTCAGCACCAACATGAATATAAACACATTTGAATACATTTCAGCTGCACTTATTATAATGCATTGGGTAAACAAAAAGCATCGTAAGTGCACCCCAAGACATACCACCCAAGACCACAATTTTTTCAAAGAAACCACTGCAGCTTACTCTACAAAAGGCAGACCCCTTCCAAGACACACTTCCAAGACTTGCCAGAAATCCTCCAGCAGCACTCATGGTATAAGGTGCAAAATGGTTACTGTGTGGAGTTCAGACAGCACAGGATGGCACAGCAGTGACCAGGGGACACAAACCAGAAAGGAATGCTGCTGACGGTAATGTCACCACAGAGACTGCAGCCTGGTGCATTGACACAACTGTTGTGCTAATGCAGGACTTTATTTCCAGCTTGCTTTTCATACATTTGCAGGGAAGAAATTCTGTCTGTGTCACAGTAGGAGTAGTATCCCTTGGAATGGTCTTGTCTTCCAGATTCACAAGGCTTATTCAACACAAATGTTTAAAAACCTGGTTTGGAAAGTCTCCCATATATGTCTGAGGAAGGACATAAGAGCAAACAGCTCATCCATAATTAGGGTTTGACATGAGGTGATGTATTGCTGTATTTTTCAGCTTGCTGTAAATTTACCTCCAATGCACTTGTCTTGTGCTTGATGTCCTGCACCAGGCACACTTGGGATGACTGAATGAACAGCAAAGTTTTAGATTTCAGAATCACAGAATCACAGAATCATTTAGGTTGTAAAAGACCCATAAGATCATCAAGTCCAACCATGACCTAACGCTACCATGTCCACCACTAAAGCATGTCCCTAAGTGTCACATCCACACATCTCTTAAATACCTCCAGGGATGGCAACTCCACCACTTCCCTGGGCAGCCTGTTCCAAAGCCTAACCACTCTTTCTGTGAAGAAATTCTTCGTGATATTCAGCCTAAACCTCCCCTGGTGCGACTTGAGGCTGTTTCCTCACATCCTGTCACTTGTCACCTGAGAAAAGAGACTGACACCCTTTGAATGAAGCTTTAGGATAATCCCAAACTCCAGTGATAGACTGGAAGTTTAACAAATGGAGTGACTAGACCACTATAAGGCTCTTTGTAAATTGAGATATGTTTTCATGTGGGCTTTGAAAAGCTACCCACAAAATTAATACGAAACTCTGTTTTCAACATTTACTAGCTTGTTCTGCAGAGGGCTTCTTTTGGCTTCAGTAGTACGCAGGTATTTAGGAAGACCTGAGTTTGACTCAGGTATGACTCAACCCTAATTGAGATTTTCTGTGTGATTTTTGGAAGCCATTGTTTCTAGGCCTCTGCCCCCATGCATGTAACTAGGGTACCAATCTTCCACTTTTCTCACTGGGGTACCATGCAAATTAATACAGCTAAGATCATGAGATGCTATAATAATAGTACTTGAACAAAACAGAAACATTTTAGACAAATTTTCATGCACAGCTACCCAGTTAGGGACTAATTTTAATCTCAGTTCTGTATAACCAAATGCTTTAGAGGCCAAGTGTAAATCTGTTCTGTTTTGCATGGTGCTTATTTATGTTCCTTTACTTGCTTTGGACATAGACAACTGTGATTATACAAACCTAGTAAAGAACAAACTCAAAAAGAGAAAACATATTTCCTTTGGAAATCAATAATCATTACAAACATAAGAAGGCAACCCATGGAAACAACTGAGATTCAATCTTATTTTAAATATTTTCTTCAGCTAAACAATTTCTGTAATTTAGTGGAGAATCACTTGAAGCCATTCCGAGATA
Source organism: Anseranas semipalmata (assembly GCA_013399115.1). NCBI lineage: Eukaryota > Metazoa > Chordata > Aves > Anseriformes > Anseranatidae > Anseranas > Anseranas semipalmata. The sequence goes on along the minus strand of VXAA01003896.1, from coordinate 236,735 downwards.
CAACCTTACACCTTACTCTGCTGTAAAATTAACTTGTTTGGAGATGACAGGCAAGACACTAAATGCTACATATGAAGGATGAAAATTTTTCCAATAAAAGAACAATGTTTAGAGTAATCCAGACAAGAAAGGTTGCAGATGTATTTCAAGAACCGTTAACAGCATTTCAGTAACCAAGAAGGACATTACATCTGCCCTCCTTGGCCATATTTATGCCCTATTGACACCAGCCCAGTTTTTCTACCTAAACAAAAGCATTGCCAAGCAAATGCAGAGGTTCAGCTCTCTCCTCTGCTGTGGTACTGCACAGAGAATATGTGATGGGGAACTGAGCTGCCTTCTCTTAAGCCTTCAAGTCAAGAAAGCTACCACTGGATCTCTGTAGAGACAATAGAGATAGTCCCAAGGAGTGTTCTGAGACTCTTCAAGTCAACCTTTTATTGCCCCCGCACACTCTGCTAACCACTGCAAATTTTACCACTGGCACCAATTTTAGGCTATGCAGATATTCCAATGTAGAACACAGGACTCCTATGGACAGTTGAAATACTGGCTATGAGACAACAAGCAGTAAGCACATCTTGAATTTTCTTCCCACATCTACTCTTTCACTAGTAAATTTGAACACATTTTCAGTCTCTGCTGTACTAGTTGCAAAAATACCTCATCTCTAGTTGAACGATGAATTCGTAAGCACCCAAAATGACTTGAAATGAACAAACAGTCATTTTTCCTGCAGAGTTTGCCTAGATACCTGCTTTATGGAGCTCTTTGGACTAAGGTAAAAATCATCAAGAGAGAATAAATATTTAGTTGGGGCTGCAAGGGGAGAGTATGTTAACACAGCTCTCCATTTCTGGATTTTTGCTGGAACTCAAAACAGAAGTGGCAAGAAACCACAAAGAAAGCTGATTTCACACTACCCCCAGATTAACTACAAGTAAGACATGTCATCAATCATTCCTTACATATCTGTTCTATAGAACAGAGAAATTCAAGAGAATATAAATCTGCACTTTGCAGCATGTACTAAGCAAAGGTCTCCAAGCACATTAACTTACATAATAAATTTAATCTCACAGTTTGCTGTGAGGCTTGCTGCGACACAGCCACGAGCCCCACACGGCAGGTGAACAGAACTATCACCTAATCCAGCTCTGACCTGCAGCCATAATACACTATTCTCCCAGCTGAAGGTCTGACAGCACACTGCAAACACGGCCTGAAGCCTCACAGCACACCACTGAGCCAGGCGGGGTTGCCATGTCTTTAAAAGAAGAAGCGATGGGCTCCCTGCTTGCCCTAGACTCCTCGGATGAGCAGGGCCGCCAGCTGGCTGAGTTCACACCCAAGTAGTGTTCAGGGTGCCTTTGGAAAGGGGGAGACCTGCCTCAAATCAGTTTTTGCATGTTTTTTTCCTCTACACTGACCACGGTCCGAGAACATCCGTGTGAGCAGGTGCTGCTTGGTGAACAGGGGTGTGAGAAAGAGGATGCGCACATGTGCAGGCGTGTGCAAATGTGGTAGCTCTTGTGTACCCTTGGTACTGTTTCATTACCTGAATTCTTTTAATTAAAAAACATCTGCCAACTGCTGCACTCTGTCAGAATATACCACTGATGTTTCCTTTGTAGTGCCTTTCATAACACATGCAAACAGGCGGAAGAAAAATCTTGTGGCTATTATCTTTTGATTTTATGAGTAGCTGGGGCTGTTTAAACTATAGATTAACTTTTACGGGCCCATCTCCCTCTCCGACCTCCCCCCAGCATCTGAATAGTCAACTTTCTTGTGCTGGTGTGTGAGATAAAGATCATTTTAGTAGATGTTTAAGAAGGAGGGAGGCTTGTTTCACTGCAACTAAAATAAAAGCTCTCATTTCGTGTCCCATATGGGCTTTGTCGCTTCTTCCCCCAGCAGTCTTGGATGAGTCTATACACCTTGGGACAAGATCCTGGTAGCCTGATAGGNGCAACGAGGTGGGTTGCCTATCGCCAACTCAGAAAAATGGGTCTTTTACTGCTTTTTCCATGACAATACATTTTCCAAAGCTAAGCTTCTTATGCTATACAACCCCAATTCTCTGACAAAGCAGAGACCAAGTTGTGAATATATTGGCTAGCCCAAATGTGAATTACGTGTCCATAATTTTTTTCTACCATACCCAACGATAGCATACCTGGGAATGGTGAAGAATAGCAAGCCTTCCATCCGAGTGGTGTTATGTGAGCACTACACTTACAGGTCTGCAAGTAGGATCGTATAGCCAAGCATAACACAGACTGGGTGCAATCTACATGTGCTGCTTCTATAGACTCGTAGCTCACAGACTGTTTTATCAGGATAGTTTATTGCCCCGCCCCAGCTGACTGAGGTACTTTTTTTTCCATCCTGCCTGAAAATTGGTGGTGTGTGAAAAGAGTGGAAAGAAAAAACATACTTTTCCTGACCTCTGTTCCCCAGCCATCTGTATTTCACCTGCATTATAATCCATTTGAATTGCCATCCTTTTAAGATTGCCCAAAGAAGTACGTGCAAAGACACATAGCAGCTATTATGTTTAGGAGATGTTCAGTGGTTGTCTTCTCTCACACTTCCATACACAACAAGCAGAGCATGTACTTCCAGGCTTTCATTTTAGGTGACACAAACCAGCAACAAGAGACATAGAGAACAATATACATAGTTTGGAGTGTTAAAGTGACTCAAAGTCCTAGTACATAGTTGTTCCCCTTTAAATACCTCTCCTTTCTCTTGGAACACTATTCTGCCTTAATCTGCAACCTTTGCTTTCTGGTTCTGAACAACTCCTACCTCTGCAATCCCTTTGTGCAACCAACTCTTCCCCTCAGCACTGAAAGGAACCTTGAAATCTACCAGCACCATCTCTGCTTGCTAACCCTTTTTTTTCCCCCATTATGCTGCTCTTTCAGCTCCAGTCAGTTCTGCCATTTCCATGATCAGTTCCTAAGAGGACCTCAAATGAGGTCCCAGGTGAGAGATACACTATTCTTTTCCTGGTCACACCATAATAAGTTTCATGTAGTCTCCCGGGCTTTGAAGGTTCAAAGCATTTTCTATCACTCATTACAAGTGAAGTCAGCGGCTGATGTGGCCGAGCTAGGTTTGGATAAAGAACATAGGTGTGCTGGAGACGGACAGAAGGAAGTGCTTGAACAAACATTTCTCTGTTCAGGAAAAGATACAGCCAGAACCACTGAAAATATAGAAGCAAACTTCATTTTCCCCAACAAATTTCCTGCAATCTGATGTTTTTAAATTCAAGATACTTACAATGTCTGCTTTGTGCTTGGATTAACAAAGTTAAACTATCACCATAAGCACTTGTGAAGAAAAGTCAGTCCGCAGATACTACAGAGAGATGGCTTTTCTACATCAACCTTTTCTAAAGTGCTTGCAGCCACACAGAACATCTGAAGTGTTTGAACTTGTGCAATTAGAACAAGTTGTCAGGGACACAAAAAGCTTTTCAGAAGAGCACAGAAGCTGCCCGTATGTTATCTACCAGTGTCATATACCTTCAGCCTAGGAATCATCAGAGCCTAGGCAGCAGGGTATGAAATAAAAATCTTCTACGCCAACCATATTTCAGCAAGCTGCGATTTTTTTCTCTAATAAACCCTCTTCCCTGCAGCTTTTCCTTCTGTCTCCAAGTTCTTCTTTTTTGCTCTCTGCCCTCTGTACTTTTTCTGTTTTTCCCCCATTTCTTTGTCTTTTCCCTTCTCTCCCCTTATTTCTTTTCCCCTTTCTTTCTCTGCTCCTCTTAAGTGTGTTTTTTCTCCTTATCCCAGTCCTTCCTTAGCCCCTGTTCTTTGATTCCCTTTTTCTGTTCTTGCCTATTCTTTCCTTTCCTCTTTGACCTGAATTGAATTTTTGCAGGTCTCTGTGCCGAGTCAAGGAGTCCTCATTTCCAGCCTCATTTCAATTTGAGTTTCAGTACACAAACTTCCTTCCAATCACAGAAACCACACATTCTTCCAAAATTTATAATTAGATTTTCAAGGAAAAGTGCAAGAAAAACAGATCTCCTCCTGAATAAATATTCTCAGAGATTCAGTGTTCGGATCTAGAGCTTTGGTCCCATATCTATGAAAACTGGGTCCAGTTGTAAGAGTCAGATGAATTTTCCCAGATTTTGGCAATGGTTGGCAGTTGGCAAAGCCTGGTGGAAGGCAGACTTCCGGTTCTGGATTTCACACACTGGCTTTGTTCTGAACCTGAACAAAATGCCCAAATTTTGAAATGCTACATAAAAATTTCACTTTGACGTTTAGATTGCAGTATATAAGAAGGAAAATAAAATGAGTTATTTGAAAATAGAATTGTAAACGCAGCCTTCCTTCCTAAATACCAAAATGGAATGCTTTCCTTCGATTTTCATCCACACAAAAATTTTATTAATTCCAGGGGATTTTTCAAACTTCTGTCAGAAAAGGGAGGCAGAAACCGTGAGAGGGTGGAGATCTTTGAAAAATGGTGTTGAGATTTTAAATACCTTGCATATAGTTGCTAGGTATATGCTGCTGTTAGGCAGTACATCGTGACAAACAGGATCAAATATCACCTTAGCCTTGGCGCTCTGTAGACATAACTGAGAGAGCTTTAAATTAACTAATGTGACCCCTACTAGCACCATAGTTACAGTAAAATTATGATCCCCATGAACCTGAGTAAATAGGAAGACAGTTTGCCCTAAATAAGCCCTCTGGTGTCTTGGCTTCACAGTTTAAAGGTTTGATTGCAAGAGCTGGATTCCCTGTAGGAATCTACAGGACCTGAGCTGCTGGGGAGGAGCAGTTGTGTCCTGTGCTCTTCCCAGCCTGAACAACGTGGACTGGATTGCACCTGGCATTTGCAGTAGGAGTTGTGCATAAGCAAACGCCACATTTCATCCTGGTCTGAGCAAATATCCCTGCACAGCCAGAGCTGTGCTGCCTCTTACATTACAGGAGTCCTGGGACAAGAAGGGTAGTGCCAGCAACAGGAACTGTCCTGAGTGCAGCCTGGGGCTGTGACATGGGACAGCGTGCTAAAGACCGCACTGACTCTTATAAGGGGACAGCTGAAAGGACCAAGCTGCTACATGGACATTTGAGGTAAACATTCATTTTCAGCCCGTTTGTATCTAGAAGGCCCATCCAGCAAGCACAACCATGGCATGCCCTTTTCCACAGCTAGGGACGTGTTCCCACATATCCCAGTCTGTGCTGCAGGTGACCATATGAATTTAAATATCAACCACTGACAGCAATGGGCAGAAGGATTAGAGGATCTGCATCTGCTTCTGAAGCTCAGCTTGAGGCTTGGACTTCCGCAGAAGTCTGTCACCAGTTGACCTGTCTATAGGGGGTCACCTGGGCAGAAAGTTAGGGGCAGACTCTTGTGAATACTAGTCCAGACAGTCAAAATCATGTGCAAATACCTGTATGCATCCAGCAGGTCTGTTCAGTATATCCACTCAAAGAAAGCAGCGCTGCTTAGACTTCCAAAATCATTTCCCAGTGTCTTCTCACTGTTACAAACTTCTTCTTTCCTTCCTTCTCCTATAGCCCACCTCTAAAAATCTGATGGCCCTGAAAATGTTGAGAGTTTCTTAATATATTCTGAAGGCCATTAAATTTTTACAAACCAAGGAAAAGAAGCAGTAGAGATACCTAGACATCTCTGAAAGAATACACAGAAGAATGGCTGGAAAGAAAATACAGATAGGCGTGGAAAAAGACGGAAGCTGACAGAGTCAGGGCAGAGACAGGGAATGGATGTAGAAGGAGGACATAAAGATCTGGTTCACAGGAGGTGCAGTGGAAATGTGGTCCTTACTAACTGAGCAAACCTGTCAAAAGGACTGTGTATGACTCTTGATCAGGCCTTAGATTGTGGCCAACTCATTCCTACAAATGTCCTCACGCATTCGCAAGACAAAACTCTGCTGCTAAATCAAGAGAGTTCTTAGACTTTTACTGGTAGATAGTAAGTATGGGACATGGTTACTCAAGCTGGAATTTTTGCAAACTGCAAGGTAGGGGTGCCTTCCCTTGATCCAATCCACATCACTGACAGAAGAAAAAAACAGCTCAGAAAGTACCATGGACATGGGAAGCCTGGTGACTCTTTTAGATACATCAGTCTCACAGTATCTTAAAAAGGATGGTATTTATTATTTTATAGATTATGAAACAGAGGTGCTGAGGGACCAACTGTCTTGACTAAAGATGAGTGAGCGAAAACGGGGAGTGAAGCGGCCCTCCTGATTTCCAGCCCAGTGCCTAGGCAGCAGAGTGAACTAGCCTGAATATAGATATTGTAAACACCGCCGAGGGATGAGATGACACCATTTGAAAAGGTTTTTCCCTAATTTGCATAATAATAAATACATGTATAAGTGGAATTAACTAGCAGGTATTTTTTTTCTTCTGTTTGTTTTAATTATTTCAAACTGTAGTGTTTGTAAATGTGATTGACACTAAACCTTTATTTAGACTGTGTTTTGAATAAATGTATCGACATTAAAATTAGTAACCTATAAATCACAGGATGGGTTTGGTTATGAATGGTACAAGCACTATATTAAGCTTCCAAACAGAATGAATTTCTTGCTCTAGGAGACCTTGAGAAGTTGTGTGCTTCCAGCACAGAATAAGACATGAAACTTGGAACGATTTTTGCAATAGCTTTCATGTCCGAGAATTGTATTTTCTTATTGCAGTCAGTTTAAGGACAGGCTGCAAGACAGAAAGTCAGAAGTTAAATTCCCAATATTGCATACGTGAACTCTGCCACAGGAAGCGAGATTTTCAATAGCAAACCCAACAATTTGGCTTCTCACTCCCCTCACCTGTCACTGGGAGCTGGACGCCTTTTTTTATTATTATTATTTGAGCATCCAAAAAAAGCCTATATGCAATTATGTATTTTATGCAAAGGACAGAGCTTGATTTCTAAATACCTGCTAAATCATACAGTATCCAAAATCTGTAGATTATCAATTATTTCTGATGGAGTTCAGTTTATTAGTTTTGTCTTCAGGGATTTTACTTCTGAACAAGAACAAAAATCAAGATGATGTTCTCTTAAGATTTTACTTCCCTATATTGATCCTGCCTTCGTTATCTCAATAGCTTATTTGTTAGACAGAAAAGATATGACTAGGCATATATCATTGTAGAACAGAGGAAGATTTACTGGGTTCAATGCATAAGCAAAGGACAAGCACATTAACAAATCTAGCTGTCCGAAAGTCAGGGCTAATGTTAACCAAGAAGCACATTAATGCGATTCCATCAGAATGTTCTTTTATTTATTTAACTTTCCCATTTTCATTTTTATTTGGGTAAGATAATTGCCTGTGATAAGCGCTGTCTGTGCAGGTTGGAAGCATGCAGAATGCCAGCCTTTAGACTGGAATATTTACGCTAAGCCTAAGCATTAATGATGTGTAATGGCCAGACCATATTTGCATATTGAAATGATCTCAATTAAAATCCTTTATCAGATGACTTCAAAGAGAGAACCTCTCAAAATGCAATATATTTTTCCACAACACACAGACTATTAGGGATGTAATGTGTTTATCTGCATTTCTAAAGACAATAATTTTAGTGTTGATTTCATAAGTAATAAAAGATATATTTCTTTCCTCAGGCTCTGTACCACAAAATTCTTTTATCTTTCTTTATAATGCATTTACTAAGCCCTGAACTTCTTTGAAGGACAAAAACATAAAATAGTCCACAGAACTTGAACTAAATAATGCCTTGCCTTTCTATATTGTTTCTCATCCTAAGAATCTGAGTACATTACAAAGATTTACAATGTCTAAAAGAGATAAGGGACTTACAGGACTCTCTTCTCCCACCTGTGAGCAGGCACACAAAAACTTTTTATAGCACCAAACAACAGAGTGCAAGTGCAAAGTCTTTCCAAGACGCAAGAAGTGACCCAGGTAAAGAGGGTAAAATGCTATTATACCCAACATATTGGGTAGAACATATTGGCTGTAGGGTTAGTGTCAAACCCGTACTCTCTAGTGATATGATGGGCCAGCCTGTGATATCTTTACTCACTTTGCATAGTTCCTGATAGTGGTGAGGTTGATGGAAATGTCTGTGATACAAGGTACATAAGTGTAAGTATGGGGATGATGGCCTTCCCCCATGCAAACAACTCCCTTCTATACTGCTCCTCCACTACATTGACAACAAAACTTGTGTCTTCTCTGTACAGGAACACAGTTGTTCGCTTTAGCATTATTAGTGGTGATAGTAAGAAAATGGCTTAAAAAAAAAAAAAAAAAACACACCTCCAGATAATTCACAGATTTAGTTTTCCATTTCTTGATAGATTTTCATTCATTGAAAAAAAATCTCCAAACACATGCAAATTTTTAGAAAATGCATTTAAAATTGTATGTTTTAAAAGGCTCTAAGTATTTTTAAAAGGGAGGATTCTGATAATTGTTCTAAGGAAATTAATTTATCTTCATAATATTTAAAAAGATCATTTTGTAGAAATAAAGAAAGCAGCTAGAAAACACAGCATTTCATTCACTAACAGAAAGGCCCAGAGGTCATGAATGAATAAATGGGGTAACAATATGCTGTTTAGTGTATTAACATCAAAGTCAGCACATACTAACAATCAGAAGACAGGGTTCTGATAACAGACTACTTTCTGTCTTGTATCACAGAATCACAGAATCATTTAGGTTGGAAGAGACCTCCAAGATCACCTAGTCCAACCCATGACCTAACACTACCAAGTCTTCCACTAAACCATACCACTAAGCTCTACATCTAAATGTTTTTTGAATACCTCCAGGGATGGTGACTCAATAGCTTGGATCTGTCATTGAAAACCTGTGTTGCAAGTATTTTCTTGATACTTGGTTCTTTGTTATTTTCTGGATCCACATGAGTAATTATCTGCTAGGTCCTGGATGAGAACTGAGCACTCATAAAAATAACCGTAAGTTCCAAAGATATAAGAATTTCAGCACAAAGATTTTTCCAGATTTTCCCAAGGGAACTGGTGCCACCTGCAACTCAGACTTCCAGCAAGAGAGAAGGAACGATACAGTACAGTGATTTGAATGACCTACCACCCACTGCAAATAAAAAATAGTCAAAGAGGCTCTGTTTCCTCAAATCTAATACAACATTTTCTCACGCTGTAAGGAGTTACAATCCTGGAGTCACCTATTAGGGATAAACTCCCTCAAATTATCTCACATATATCACAAGATGCAGTGTACACAGAGAAGCAGCTGCCACGTATCAGCTGCTCTGGGGTAATTACCAGTGTATATTCTCACGGTAACAGTAAGAACACTTCCTCATCTTTCAATTCAGAGTAAACTACCTTGCATTTATAACAGGGTAAGAGGATAGAGAGCCTAGTTGCCACACAGCAGCTGATTTACAATAGCTTGCTCCCTTGTTACTTGTTTGTATATACTCTTGTTCCTCAGCAAATATGAAGTAAGTTGAATTAGCTCACCTTGAACTTAAAACATTTTCATTATTTGAAATGATTTTTCATCTCTTATGCCAAGGGTCCTTCACTAAACAAGAAAATGAAAGCCATTAAAACAAATCATTTTTTCTGTTGCAAGAAAAAGAAGGCAAGGGTTTGTTTGCACTTACGTTATGAGAGAGAAGGATTTGTAAGACTGAAAAAAAAAAAAAAAAAGGAAAAAAAATGTTAGTTTTAAAATACAAAGTCTTAGATGCGTCCAAGCACCATATAGCATGGTTATGGCACTATGGTCTTCGGCTAGTGTTTTGACTATGAAATTTGAAGTCATGAAGTCCAACAGAAAATCAAAGAAGACAACATAACTGCATCAAATTGAACATACTGGGTGAGATTTATTGTAACTTTCCTCTTAAACCAAATGTGAGGATATATTGGATTAGCCTAGACTTACCTCTAGAAAATTGTAAATGTGACAGACTCTGAAGAGTCCATAGTGTGAAGTGTATTTATCCAACGAATTCATTTAAATACTAGAGAGTATTAATATACTATATACTATACAGAGTATAACATGTCTGTTATACAGCTGAACACATACTGTTGAAAACAATCAACAGTAGTCCACAAGGCTTTCACCATCAGAATCCTGCTGTGAAATGGACATAGAGACACCAGTGTCAGTGAATCTGGGGGGGTGAGTACAAATTGGCCCATGTTTTCAGGCACATATTCATGGTATTTCCAGTGCTCTCTCTAGAGCTACTTATCCTTATATAGATAACCAGCATTCTATTATTATTATTAGGGTAACAAAAAATCTCCATCAGCTGTGCTAGAACACCAAGTTACCACCCAGATTTCAGCAGGTGCAACATTCCCTTCCGGAAATAAGCACAGTGAGAAGGGCTACTGTAGTAAGAAATTCACAGGCATTTGCAGCAGAAAAACAACATCCCATTTAGCTTAATGTTGCTTGTTTTATTTGGAAGCTTGAAACACGTTACTATCCTTCATGCTTTGCTGTAATTGGACAGAGTGATTAGAACACCTTTTTATATTAAATGCACATTTTCTTTTCAATAATATCCATGTGAAATGAGAGGATTATTATTCAGCCAGTCAGCTGGGCTTGTAGGAATGATCTATTTTTCTGCCCCTCATTTTTAAAGCTTTTTCTAATCTGTGGTTTTGTGGAAAAACCATACATGAAGATTGCAAATATACAGTGGCTTAGAAAGCAGAAAAGACAGAAGAGAAGTTTTTCAGAAGTATATCCTGTAAGGAAAAGAATGGATTACTGCCAAATTAGCTTTCTGAAAGTTTACCATTCAAAGCAAGAGGTTGCAAAGACTGATATTGACAAGGAAACGGCTGCAAAAAGCACTACATGAAATTCATATAGACTATCCTTCAGCAAAGGACTGTCATTGCATGGAATAAAATGGGCTTTGCTGAAGCCAGTAATAGATGTGAACTGTGAATATCAGTTCAAGAGGGAGCTGGACACATTTGGAGAAGGGCGTGAATATAGCCACACAGTCATGAGAGAGATAATTGTGCATAAGATGGTGAGCTACCATACCTGGTGATTTGTATTTTCCGTTGCCAGAGGCAAGGTTTTGATGGACCATGTGCTTTTCTCTGGGCTATTATTACTTGTATGTCTCTAAAAAGTGCCCTCTTCTATCACAGCAGCCACAGTAATAAAATGTAAGTTAATAACATTATTTATCCTGTAACTTTCACTCATGTTTACTGTTCAATCACTTCTTTTTCCCTTCCCACTATACCTCCCTCCTATTTGCATTTGAAGGTTAAAATCTCAGCAAAAGCCATTCAGTGTACACGTTTTTTTCCAGCTCACATTGTCCCAGTACTGCTATGTTGCCACCTGTATGATGCATATACACATACAGACACACGTGTGCTCAGACGCAGTCTTGTGATCTTTCTCTTACCTTCCCGATCTATCCAAAACTGTGCTTGAAATTACTGCGCAAGACAGGGCCATAAGCCACCTCATGTTTTGCCTCTAAAGGGACATGCTTTGCAGATTCCAAAAACAATGAAATTCAATTGGCAAAGCCATCCTCTCCCTCAGATGCTTAAGCTGCCTTTGCCCCAGCTGAATCTAAACTGTGATGTTCCTAATATCTTCAAATGGATCACAGGGATTTGGTGAAGTGGTTTAACTGAGACATGAGCTGAACTGTATCCCAACCTGAGAAACTCAGCCTTCACAACCTCACTTGTGCCTATAATTTCCTCCATCCTCCAAGGGCAGGAAGAAATGGCTGAGTGCAAGCCAGAGAAAAGACACCAATGGGTCTTGCAGGTATACTGACAGTATGATGGTCCAGAGTCACACCATTTTCAATACAATGAACATACATGTAATACCTATTTGTTAAATACATAGGAAACACAGAGAAAGTCAGCAACTTTTTCCATGATATAAACTGTATGAAACAGGGGACTGACTCCAAACAGAATCCAGGAATGTTGACTACCAGTTTTGGTATTTATATAGAAAATAAACTCTCTTCCCAAATAGTCTCTTTGCCTTTACATTACCCCTCTTTAGTCCCAACCAAAATAATCCTTACTGTGCCAGACACAGTTCTCTACATGCAGCTGATGCTGCAGGGCAGACAACAGAGGGAAGGGGAGCAGAGAGGAAAAGCCACATCTCTGTGCCCACCTGAACTCAGCACCAAGCCACAGCTGTCTTGGTCCCAGCTAGAACAAGGCCTTCTCCATTCCACACTAGTCAGAAAATGAAACCCACGGCTTCATTTCAGTCAGCATGCCAACACTAGCAGTTATCTAGATGTGGCAGTTCCTCCCATCTCATTTTGGTAGGAAACCTGCTGGCTAGACCATCTATTTTTCATGTAGGGTCTATGTACCCAAGGCACTCGCTGAGGGCTACGGCCACCCTGTGTTCCCTCTAGCCAACATCTCTGCAGGGACAGATGCACAACCTCTAGGGAGCACTTTATACTACTGAAAATGTGAATTGCTCTCTGAGATGACTATTGCCCTTCAGTGACTAAGGAGGAAAACCAGGTATCTGTGCCCTTAATAGATGCATGTCAGTTAAGTACCTTCTCTTAGATAGGATGCACCTGGGCCTATCTGTGAATATACTTGATTAGTCACACAGAAAATGGATGAAGGTGCTTTGCTTGTGATAACATAGACAGAATAGGCAAAAAGCCATAAATGCGTTCTGTCATACACTGATAGGACCAATTCTCAGCATTTCTACTGCAACCTCCTTCCAACGACCATAAAGCACTTTACTGAACCAGAAGCCTTGTCTATCCAACAGAAGTACATCATCTAGGAACCTCTTTGGCCCACTTAGTGCACTTGTAAGACATCTTCTAACCAGGAACACAAGTGCAAAACCACTTCACTCTTGATTTCCCTTACTGCCTCAGCCTCAGTTTTCATTGAGGGTTCATGCCCCTGCACTAGCTCCCTTTGAAATCCCACTTTAAACACACTTTCTTTTCCTGAAGATTTTACAATCTACCTAGACAAGGAAAGATAATCATTGTTTGTATTCTGAAGAAGAGGAACTGACGCCCAGGAAGTATTCATCAATACAGTTCACACTAAGTCTTAAGACTTACTGTTTCTCCACTGAAGGACAGAACTATTGTGACCCCAAAGCTTAAATGGCAAGCAAGGGTAAGCAAGACAATTTACGGGCATTTTTTACAGGGGCATGGCTTTTGCCAAGAATAATGGCCAATACCATATAGGTATACCTATACGCCTCCCACAACCCTTTGGGTCATGGCAACAAAGCCTAGACTGCATCTTTCCTACCTAGAACATCTACTCTAGGTGTACATGGGGTCTCTCACAGACACAGTGAAGAAACTTCCTCCTGATTAAAAGCAGGACTAGAAAGATGCCTGCATCTTCACCCGACTGAATGGACTAGGCTTTTCTTTTCAGAACAGGCAAACGAAGCTGACCACACAGATACTTTCCCAACACACAGAGCCAATTTACCTTTCACTGCTGGCTTACTAGCGCTTACACAAACAGGCAAGATGGTAGGGAGGTCAGAGAAGGACCTAGCACACAGATTTTCTTTTCTGAAATTACATTATGGGAAGTTGGGATATGAAAAACAGAAAGTTCAATATTGAGGAAATCAATGAACCGTACAAACATCTATTGTTGTATTGGTATTTTGAATTGAAGAGTTCCTCATGTCGTAAGCTGGGTTTTTTGTTTACTATCACAGAATCACAGAATCACAGAATATTAGGGATTGGAAGGGACCTTGAAAGATCATCTAGTCCAATCCCCCTGCCAGAGCAGGAACACCTAGATCAGGTCACACAGGAACACATCCAGGCGGGTTTTGAATGTCTCCAGAGAAGAAGACTCCACAACCTCTCTGGGCAGCCTGTTCCAGTGCTCCGTCACCCTTATTGTGAAGAAGTTTCTTCTCATATTTAAGTGGAACCTCCTATGTTCCAGCTTGCACCCATTGTCCCTTGTCTTATTGTTGGATGTAAAGGAGAAGAGCCTGGCTCCATCCTCCTGACACTCACCCTTTACATATTTATAAACATTAATGAGGTCACCCCTCGGTCTCCTCTTCTCCAAGCTAAAGAGACCCAGCTCCCTCAGCCTTTCCTTATAAGGGAGATGCTCCACTCCCTTAATCATCTTTGTGGCTCTGCGCTGGACTCTCTCAAG